>MNCI01023527.1:5862-270449 GCA_015680685.1 Gnetum montanum | reverse complement strand
CTATCTCTGGATTGATCAATCTGCCAAAGTTTCCCTACTTTAAGCCTAGGATGGGAAATAAGGGGAGTGCCGCCTCTTATTTATAGATTTGGCGGCGAACCGCGATATCACGTACGCAACATCGCAGGGGACGACGCGATATCACGGCTTGTGCATATCGCGTCTCATCACTATGGTGAAAAGTTTTTGCGAATAACATAGAAATCAAGAGGCAACTTGCAAAACTGAGGTAAATATGAAAAAAAAATTCTTCACATTTTCTAGGAGGAAAATTCTTGAAGTAAAAGTGTCACAACCTTAAGAATTTGCAAGGCTCAGTTATTTAATTTAATACATGTGTTTAATCCTTTAATACTATTAGATGCGTTTCAATGAAATAGCTCTAGTACTCTTGATTAAAACATGGGATTACATTATTATCATTACTGTTATTATTGGTGTTATTGTTGTTACTACTAGTTTCCAAAATAAGTGAATGTAATTTGCTTGCTAGAATGGTTTGTTAAAGTTTTGTATCTTTTAATCTACTATGACTGGAGCTCAATCATAGATCTCCTTTATATTTTATCATTAAATGTTAAAATCCAATTACCCTAGGAAGTTTTTCTTTTTTTCAATTATCAAGCATTTACAAGTATTTGGCTATGCATATTTATGCTTTATTATACATATCTAGTCATACATCTTTATTATTATTATTATTTTATTATGCATATGTGCTTATATAATACTTTATTCATGGAGCAATTATGAACCCTAACTCTACCCAAACCATATCTCTTATTACCTTTTATCATTAGACTAGGATATGGAGTTTATTTTTAATTATAATTAAATATTGCATAAATCAGTTTTGTTAAGTACCTTAGGATAATGTCCAACCCAAATCTAACTTTACTAGTGTATCCAAGATGTTCAAAAATGTAGGTTTTAACCCTTGGCTCACTAATCGGAGTTACGATTCCTGAAACATCATGATTTCTAGTTTGCCAAGATACCCTAAAAGTTTTGGCATTTGAACTGGGTGACCATGAAAAGTCATGTTTAGATGAGATTTCAATATACGATTTAGTAGAACACTTGATGATAACCCCATAGCTTCAAACGGAATTTAATTTGGACTCCTCATGTGCATGCTACAGGCATTTGAATGCAAGGGCATTAGTAGAGGGAAAATTTTATGAAATAAACCTATGGGAATTTTTGGAAAAAAAAAACAATAAAAATAATCAAAATAATCAAAAATCAAATTTCAAAATGAAAAAAACCGTAAGCACCGTCGTTATGATAAGCACGTTACATAGAGCACTATTGTTCTAAAAAGCATGTTACATGCATGCTATATATATCATATGCATAATATATGTTATGCTTATACTTCTTCCTTCGTCGCTTGTGCTGCGTCATCCGCCACCTATTTCCCATCCCTTATTTTTGCCATTTGGTTTTTTCGACCATTGTTTTACAAAATAATGTTCTATCACGTTTTTCCCCGTAGACATTTTTTGGTCTTTCTTCTTCATTTTAAAGCTGATTTAAGCCCACTTACTTTCATTCTTTTTCTTATAAGTAGGTAGTATCCCTAAATACATTTCATCATGGTTTGAAGAAGGGTTTTGGGTGAGATAGGCAAAGTAGGACAAAAACCAACTAAGAGCATTAGGAAGGAAAGGAAGGCATAAAAAAATTTTGACATGCCTTACCAATACAAGTAAGGAAGTTTATTTTATTTTCCTTTCACATGGGTATCCATATTGCTATGGATTCTCCATCTCTCTTCTCTACTTCCTTCTTTTCTATTATTCTTCTACGATTTTAATTAATGTGTCGAGATGTTTCACAATTTTTGTAAATTTTGGGTTTTTTCTTTTAAAGAAATATTTTAATCTTATTCGCATCCTTTTCTTTCCTTTTGGTGAGTTTTAAAAATTATGGAAATTATGCCCAAATTTTCCATGGATATTTTATGAATATTTGAGATTTGCTTCAAACATAAACATGATTTTACAAGAATTTTGTGAAATTTTGAGCTTTTATGGATTTTTGGCCATTTTGGGCACCTTTTGGAGTTTTGGAACAAAGTAATAATATTTGTGAGACCAATTTTGCTCTATTAGTAGTGGGAACCACAAATCTTTTAGATGCCTCCATCTACATGCATGCAATGGAGGTGTGTTCTCTAGTAGGATCCACTCCACAAGAAGAAGGGTTGTTGAATAGATTTCCTGCCTTAAATTTGGTTCATAAGTCCATGCAAGGCTATGGATTTAACCAAGACCATGGCACTAAGCAATTGACTCTGGTGGTGTACGATGAAGCATAGTCAAGATCTATCCTTCCAATGATATGTATGCCTTGGTCATTGAGGATGTTAGTAGTGAAGCTATTGTAGTGAGGCTATTGCCAAGACCTGGCCATGATCAACTAATTTAGGGTCACAAGGCTAATAAGGATAACCAAGACCTAGCCTTCAGAAATGCCTAGTTAAAATATACATTCTTTGGATTTTGCTAGACAAATTTGTAATACCTTTGAACATTAAGGAATTAAATAATTAAAATATATATTTACTTTGGATTCTTGATTTTTATTTAGATTTTAGAAGAATTTGTGGCATTTCTAAACTTTGTAACATATTTGAATATTTTATTCAAAACCTTTATTAAGCCCATATCTAGAGACTTTTGTCCCATAACCTTTATGCTCCATGAAGAGGGAAATAAAATAATCTTTCTTATTTAAGGAGTTATGACTCCTCTTGCACTTTGATGTAGAGAACCCAAAATACACAACGAAGCATTGGAAGAGGGACATAGGACAAAAGGTGAACCATTGCTATACAAGGTGGACCATTTCTATCCAAGATGGACCTTCCACACTTGAAAAATAATTTATGTATATTTTGTTATTTTGTAAAATAGAAACCTTGTACACTCTTGGGAACTTCAACCATGTCCTTGTTTTTGTGAATAACTAATAAAATATAATGGATATAAATTTGCCATCTATGCCATTGGGACCATGAGATCACAAGAAACATTTTTCATTTCAACACGTGCAATATATTCTAGAAAATTTAATATTTTTTATTTTATATTCATGTTTTATTATTTAATTTAATAAACTTCAAAACTTAATAACTTCATTTCTAGATGTTTGTTTGAGACAAAACAAGTGTTGTTGGGATTGTTGTATTGTGTACTATTTTTCTTATGCACCTAGCGGAATTTTTAGACATTTATCTTTTTGTGGTTGTGCAAAACCTCAACTTTCATTAAATAAATTTTTTCATAAAATTTTGTCATGCTATACTACTTTACCATATTTATGCTTCTAATCAATTTTTTTTTACTATTTTGTTGTTTGCTTTTAGTCAGTAAATCAAGGTTCATTCAATATCCTTGGGTGTTCATAACATCTCTATGAGTTATTTATAGAATTTTATAGATAATTAATAGGGGTATGACAATAAATCTCTTCCAAAACTTCATAGTATGACTCATTAGTTTGATGACTCTATAGTTTGCACAATTTTGTATGTCTCCTTTATTTTTGTAAATGGGAACAACAAAGATTTTTCTCCAATTGTTGGATATCTCTCTATCCTTCAAAATTTTTCAGATAATTGTGTTGGCTAAGAAATTCTTACATCTTCTAATACTTTCCAACCTTCTATAAGAATGTTATCTTGTCCAATATCTTTTTCATTTTGCATCTTTGATAAGGCTATCTTCACCTCAAAGGAAAGTTCATTAACTAAACTAAACCTTGGTTCTTCTTCTTAGATGTCTTCTGTTGGGAATTTTTCATTTAATAATTCTTGAAAATAAATTTTTCACCTATCCAAACTTTCATTATCTTTTACCAAAATTCTTTCATTTACTTCTTTGATGCATTTGACATAATCAATGTCCTTACATTTCTTGTTTCTAATTTTTGCCAATTTATAAATAGGTTTTTCTCCTTCCTTTGTCACTAATTTCTCATAAAATCTATCCAAGGCCTTAAGTTTAGCTTTAGCTATTGCTACATTTGTATCTTTTTTTGCCC
Source organism: Gnetum montanum (assembly GCA_015680685.1). Classification (NCBI taxonomy): domain Eukaryota; kingdom Viridiplantae; phylum Streptophyta; class Gnetopsida; order Gnetales; family Gnetaceae; genus Gnetum; species Gnetum montanum. The sequence continues at coordinate 266,399 of MNCI01023527.1, read as the reverse complement.
TTTGTATATTAGCCTATTCATCAATTAAAATTCCCTTAATGATATGACTTTGTAGATCATAATATAAATCATGTCAAACAAAGTTTACAGCAATAATAAAAAGATAAGGAGCTAGAGTATAATCTTCACAAATAAAAAGAAAAGAAATAATGAAATTCCATTCCATCCTCTATAAGTTTTGGCATAATCTAACTTAATAAACGCAATGTCTTGGTTAGTATGAGAAGCCCACTACAGTCCCTCCCAAGTTGCAATATAATTATTTAAGATATGTTTACCTTTGACAAAACTAGTTTACTCAAGTTTGATGATATCTTCAATAATCTTCTGAATTCAACAAGTCATGCATTTAGTTAAAATTCTATAAGTATTGTTAACAAGAGTAATAGGCTTTCAATTACCAATATGTTGAAGACCTCTATTCTTAGGAAAAACACAAATCACACCTTTAATAATATTTTTAATAGGAGAAATATTTTTAATAACTTCCTCAAAAACATGAAAGAGATTCATCTACTGTGATAGCTCAATGCTTCTTAAAAATTCAATTAGAAAATTATCAAAACCTAAAGCTTTACCATATGATAAAGTAAAGTTCATTTCTTGGATATTTTTCAACTATAATTTATGCTTCGAGAATACTTGGATGCACTTCTATTATAAGATAAGAAATATGTGTACTAGAGGCCTAGAAGGTTTCCTTACTAAAACCTTCAAATGAAAAAATAAAAAAAAATGATTTGTTGAAAAACTACTAATAATCTCAAGATCTAAAACAATGGAATCATTTATATAAAATGATTTTAACTTAGGTACTTAACCCTTTCAGTTTAGAAATTTAAAAAATTCCTTACAAGGTTCATCTTCAATTTTTAGCCAACCCATACAACTTTAGTGAGAGCACTTTTAGCTTCAAAAGAATCACAACATTGTTTAGCATAATAATCTTTAGCCAAGGCTTTTTGAGTTTCAAAATCAAAGGAATTATGGTTTAAAAGAATTTACATTTGCCTAACAAATTCTACAAGATCTTCTTTAACTTGATGTTTATGCTTAGTAATTTTTTTTTTTCAAAACTTCGTGTATAATTTTTAACTCTACAAGTAGTTTCCTACTACAAGTTTATCCAACTAATATCACCAATAGGCTTTTTTTATTAAAAAAGACTCTAAAATATTTTTTCCGCTGGGTCATGTGAACATATTAACATTCATACAAAAAAGATCATGCTTTTGAAATGAAGAAGAATTAATTCTAGAGAGACAATGCTAATAGAAAAATAGTCTAACAAAGTAGCATCTACGTACAGTTCTACTTTCCTCGTAGGATTCCAAAAGAAAACATTAGAGATGTAAAATCTATTAAGTTGACAATAAATTCTATCATTTCATTGTTGATAATTACACCAAGTGTAATGCTTCTCATTTGAATGATGTGAGAATAAAGAGATAATATCAAAAATAAATATTTTTCATTAAAATGACACTAAGTGTAACAACATTGCCATGACATTTTCTAGCATCCCAAGGAATTCCCTTAGATCTAATGGATCTGGGGTAGAAGACTTGGGGAATACGCCTCTAAATAAACAAGCAATCCTTAGAGGAGATCAGGTGGCATAATAGCCTCTTAACAAGAGAGAATACACCTCAAGGAGAACCTCTAAACTCCAAACAAGGACTTAGCAAACAAGTACACAAGAAACCCTATAGATATCATCAATGGAAGGGGTGATGATGTATCTACAAGGGATGCCTCACCCCTAGACCCCTCATGATCTAGTTCAAGGTTCAATAAGGCACCACACCAAAACTATGCAATCCTAGCTACCTACATATCTGCAACCATCATACAATCAAGGCCATGTAGTTCTCCATGTGAGGGTAGTATGAAGAGAACTTAGAGAGGGATGCAATAGAAGGGAATCTTACTACTGGCTTGGTGCCGCTAAGCTAGGATGGGTTTTCTAACACTTGTGTACCACTCAAGGGCACATCAGAGTGTTCCATGATCCCTGGACCATGGGGAGAGACTAGGAGAACCTCCATCTTGGGACCTCTCTCATAATCCTTTCCCTCATAAAAGAAGTGACATCCTTGGAGCAGAACCTAGAATAACTTCAAGAGTGCACTTTGAGTATGGGTTTGGAGCTCTGTCAATGCCAAGAAGTCCCTCAACTCAACTAACACCAAGCTTGAAGGAAGGTAACAACCCTAACACCTGATACGTCCTTCCATCCAAGGCCTTGCATGAAATGCAAAGGATATTTAAAGGAACCCAAAAAATTTTGCTACTCTATGACATGAGGGATAAGTCCAACCCAAAGAGCCAATGTCTCTAAGGCATCTCCTAGATTCATTCCTTATCTAGTCTAGAGACTTGTCTTCCTGCATAGATCCATACCTATGCAAGAGGACATCTCTTCTTCCATAAGTCTAGCTAAGTTCCATCCTGAATGGCTTCTCAACACTCATTCATTCCCCTACTTTTTTTTATCAATTTCGAAGGCTCACTAAGTGAAGGACTTGGGAAACCATAATAAAAGAAGTGAACATACCCCAAAAGAGCCATGTCTCAATAGGCAACTCAAGCTTACTAGAACCCCAATTTCTGCTCCTAACATCAAGATCCATGGGGTCTCAATAGTCTAATCATCAATGTACTAGATTACCACATTTATCCCATCAACATATTTTCTTTTCTTGTCCCACATCAACATTGATCTAAGATGGTAGGAAGGGAGTTGAGCATGCTCCCCCTTTAAAAGAAGGTTCAAAGGTAAATCCCTTAAATCTGACCTTGTCATCCACAAACACATCAACACTACAATCCAAGTTTCATTATCCAACGCTATAATCCACATTCGTAGAAAAAGATAAGATCCAAAATTTATTTGGAAAACTTCTCCAAGATGCTATCCTTACATCGTAACACTGTTCATCAATGGGACCGTTTTGAGCTTGTCTAGCATCAAGATCGCTAACTCAACTACTTGAACAAGTGGAGGATTGGTTGAAGAGCCAACCTCAAGTTAGTCCCCCATACACAAGTTTCATACCCACTACTTCAACATGGTCAATACAATTGCTATGCCTTGTTTATGGAAAATGATTAGCTACACTCATATCTTGTACTCTATCCTTCCCACTTCAAGAGGTGGAACAAGCACCATTTTATGAATGCTTAGTTTAAGAAAGCATGAAGAATCGCCTTTGAGGACAACTACTATCATGAATTTTCTAAGGAACATCTAGGTTTATAAAATCTAAAGTTTCCTACCATGCCAAGAATGTCTCAACTCACGATCAACACCTTTCATTGGATTTGTTAACCAGAAGGAAAGATCCTCATTATGAGGTTCCTTTCACAAATAGGAACAATAACCCAACTGCACCGTAGCCATGATACATGCCCAAGTAGTCCACATAGCCAACACAACCATATTGTTAGACTGTTACCAAATGAGGGAAGACATAGATTCTTACCCACATTTAATTCCACATTGAAGCTCAACTCGACAAGCCAAAGAGTTCATCCAATCAAACTTTCACAAAGAGGGATTCGGATTCACCATAGGAGGTCTAGGTTTTCATTCCATATACACCAATCCATCCCATATATGATAATTGTGGTGCACAAGGCCACACCATTGCCTATTATCATTGAACCTAATCAACAAACTCACAAGTCGTCAAGAATATTTTTCCCATAGGAGGATTAGGTCCTCAAGACAATTCGAAATTACAAAAAATGGGCATCACCATCATCAACTACCAACTTAAAATAATTCATGATTCATTTTCGAAACATTTACAATAAGGAAGACCTACCAAAGAATCCGAATAATGAAGTTCCTCTAGAGGCCCAAAACTAAACAAGAGTACATGAGATCACACCTTACTTACAAGAGAAGAGGTAATGCATCAAGTCTACATCAATCACATGGTCTCACAAAGGAGATTCCATGAGTTCAAATACACTAACAATATCCTATATTTGAAAACTAGCCCTGAGAGTTTAAGCACTTGGGACCACGGCTTGGAATAAGTTCGAAACAAGAACTGCCTTTGAATCCCAACTAGAAGAACGACTATCTCAATTCAACTTGCATTGATCTATTAACAACTAATGAAGCATTCATCGAAATGGAGAATCGGCCATGTCATATGGCTAGAGAGTCACTATGTAATAGAATACTTGATCATACTATCCTACTAGGGAGATTGAGACACTAAGATGATCATGACACACCAGAGAGATGGGGTGATACACCATGGCCCATATAAGCACCATAAGCCCCCAGTCGTGAGAGCGCAGGCTCAAGTGTTTTTGAGCACATAGAGTTCCATTATGTAGGGCCTCCAAGAGAAATCAATGATATGCATAATTATAACACCATTTGTTTAAGGATGGACCACCACCCCAATGCTTAAAAGAACTGCACCAAAGATCACATCTAATCATGGAAGAGGAAGTCTAGGTACTGGTACCCAAAACTCAACTCTACCTCGCAACCAGTCATGACAACATCACCTTTTATTTAAATATTTGATCATCCATTGCAATTCACATGGCCACCACAAACCACCTACTATCAAGATCAAGTTCATCAAACCATTAGGAAACCCATGAATCACACATGAATAAGATTTCTGCCCATTAGGGAACCCGAAAGGAAGAGTTCGACAACTTATCCTATCCTAAAAATTCTCACTAAAGGATATATCATCAAGGCATTCCGAAATCACCAATATACAAAGCATTAGTTCGAGAGCACCATGGGCAAGAACATGTCTTAGACTCATTATTATAAAACTATTTAAAAAATAGGATTTGTCATAGAGCTTTCAGAAGATCTCAATCAGGGAATAGAGGTTGCCTTCAAAACATAAAGAAAAGGTGCTTCAAGAATAAGCACAGGGAAATACCATACATCAAGTTTGGCCTTGTCACAGGGTGTCACATAGTCCTACAATAAGTGGACAACTAATTCACATAGGGAAACAATATCTAGCACTTCTGTGTGCATGATCTATTGAGATTAGATACAACATAACATTACAATCTTACATACTCAAGGGTAGGAATCAATTTGGTAAGCATAATACATGACATTTGGGAATGCTACCTAGGCCTAAAAGGCTATAGGACAAACTACCCAAGCCCATCCTAAGCTACAGGGCTTAGGCCATGAGGAGCAACACCAAACCTGCATCATGTTATTCTAAGAAAAACCTATCTCTATCTCTACACACACATGAACAACTATCACACTACACCCACAATAAAACTACCATTGAAAGAAAATGAACTAGGACACGAATGCAATGATCTAACAACATAGAACACCATTTGAGAATCCACCACCTTCCATAGTGGAACCTCAAGGCATTGGCCACTCTTGGGCCATCAATATTTAGCACAACCAAGGATAGTAATCTATGCCATCTACTAACCCAATATTTGTAAGGTCTAGGATGGACCACCATCCTCTGTTAGTGCTCACCCAGTACTAAGAGGCAAACAAATCATGAGGTACTAAGTGCTCCACCACAGCAAGGGTACTAATAAATCCACAGACCAATGTCAAGACTTCAAGACTATGTAACCTATTCATGAGGGTCTCGAGAGCACATATCTTTCCCACAGACACTGTGCTTACAAAATTAACTAAGGTCACCACTATCTACATCTTGGTACCTATGCTACCTACAAGGCCAAGACAATAGCTCAAAAATAAAGATAGTAGGAACATGATCAACACATTAGCCTCATATACAACCAAGCATGATCACACAATAAAGAAATATTAGTCTCACAACACCACGGAGAGCAAGACCTCAGTAACACGCATAGAGATCAATCATGTAAAACTTGATCAGTATATTAGATACACTCACACAAAATAATTTACCATGACACACACCAAGAGAGAGAGAACTTGAACACTCTCACAATTCCAAAGATTCACATACAACACATGTTCCTAGTCACTAAAACTAGTTTCCACTATTAACCTTTTTCTCTGTCAAAATATTAAGAAACATGGAGAACATGAATGCTTATGTGGTTATTGTGTTTGTAGGCCAAGAACTTAGATTTGGACAAAAGAAGAGCTCAAAGAAGAAGGACTTCTACAAAGACTCAAGGAAGCATGCAGGAGTTCAAAATGCATGAACAAGGAACATTGACCACAAAGCTCAACTTCAATGTTCAAAAGGAAGCCTTAGTATTGAAGCATTAATTGTTGTAAAGACATCTCCAAGAAACAATAGATGTCTCTCATCAAGTGAATATGTCTCTTAATAGTAGTAGACATCTTGGCTAAAGAATAGAAGGATCAATTGAAGATGTCTTGAACAAACATCAAGCATCTTCCATCAAGCAAAGATGTCTTTCTAATGAAGTAGATGTCTTGGCCAAGTTGAAGGATGCTCAAAAGAAGATGTCTCTCAGAAATAGTAAACATCTTCTTTGTAAAGAAGACATCTCCTCAAAGATGTCTCTCCTCAATGGAATTCAAATAGAAAAATATGTCTCAATCTTGAAGAAGACATCTCTAGTGATCATTAGATAGTCATTACATGAATTCTAAGGTGATTTCAAAAACATCAAGGCTATAAGAAGACTTCATTCTCTTGGGCAAGGTGCAAGTTTTGTGTGAAAGAAAGTGTCAACTTCAAGCTATCATTGTGAATACTATTCTATTGTATTTATACTTCATTGTACCATATTTTGTACTGTTGTAGTGAGCTTGTACTATACCTCAAAGTAAAAGGATCAACAATTCAGTTACATTCTTTCCTTGTAATTTTTGTTTCTATTTTGTTGCCTTGCAGGGGTTGATGTGCTTCTTGTGGAAAGGCATATTACTTGAGCTTGTCGGGATCCTACAAGATTGAGTGGTGGTGTAGCATACAAGACTCCGAAGTAGAGCTTAAGTTGTCAAGACCTTGTAAGGTTGAATGGATTCGTTGAATAGAATCACTCCAGAGTGAAGCTTAGAGCTTGTACAAGATGTGGTACCCTTCAAACCACATTTTGAGAGCAACAAAGTCCAAAGGTATGCTAGCTAACTATCCTGTAAATGTGGACTACCCATGTTTGGAAACCACATTAAATTTGGTGTGTGCTTTGGCTAATAAAATTTTAATTTGGGGAACTTATTCATCGCTCTCATCTAAGTTCAACAATCCTCAAGATGTATCAAAGTGTGGTTCTCTTGCCTCTTCATCAACTTCCAAGAGTGAACAATGGAAGGGGCATTCAATGTCAGACATATTTGGACTAGAGACTGGTTTGCTTCATCAATTGTTGTACTCAATTCTTTTATCACATCTACTATAAAGGTAAATCTCTCATTCCATTTATTACATGAAAAAATAGAAGATACTATACCTATAAGGATGTTAAAACTTATGACATTTCTTTTGAAGAAAGGCATGGGATATTTTGTCATGAAGTTTTTTCTTTTCAAAACTTATGTATTAAAATAAAATATGCTTTGCATGTTAAGGAAATGAAAATTACAATTCTTAATGATGAATGTTCTTATCTCAAGAATGAAAACTTGAACCTTAAGGTTGAGGTTCAAAAACTAACCTATGTGATTAAGAAAATGAGCAAGAACTCTTTAGAAAAGTCCAAAGACCTGGAATTGGAATCTTCATTTGCCTCATATAAAATTTTCTGTGATGGCTTAAAACACTAGGTCTGGATGTGAAGGCGTCAGGCCTGGAATTGCCAGTAAATAATTTCAGATTATCTCACCCTGCAAAAAAAACATTATTAACCGCCACCGCGGAAGAAGGCTCTGCCGCTGCATCCGGCATCATTGTTGTATGGTGTTCAGTTGCTGGAGAGCCAATGGTGTGGGTGCATCTGCAATCACCATCTGTCTCTAGCAGAGAACAGACACCTTCCTTGTCCTTGGGAGCGCTCAGTATTTTCTGCCTATAATCGTCCATAACTGCAGGCACAGGTGCAGGCATGGTAGAAAAAAAAATCTGGACCTCTGGCTTGGTTTCCCGCACTGCTGATCTGCATAGCATGGCTACCAATGTGGCACTTACGGCACTGAAATACCAGTAATGCAGCAAGCGTGGCAATGTTTTCGGTGTCAATGATGTTGCCGCCATGCGTCATTTTCCGCAACACAGTTGCCAGCACGTACTGTTGAAGAATGATGCCCTTTCTTAAAACTTACTCACGCATCCGTTACCGAGTGTTACATCCACCGCCTACGTTTTAGCCCTGTTTCATTTATTGGACTTTGCTGCAACTTGTTACTTCACAAAACCTATTAAACCACTTACTGTTACATGCCCTGGCCGCAAAATTGGGGTTCACAAATGTTATAGTTACAGATTCATCATTTATCAGTATATCAAAAAAGAGAAACTGAACCTTGCGCGGCAAGCATTTGACAAAATTCCCAAGCGAAATATGAGGTTATCCCTGGCGGTTCTTAACATTTTTTTATCGGCAAGCATAGCTTTCATAATTTCACTTTTTGGTTGCTGTATTGGTAAGAACCACAACACCACTTTCAGAGTAAGCATACTGTCTTTCCAGCTTCCAGAAAACATTTCTCCAATGCCTAAACTATGCCACATTATAACACAAGATGTGCCTCTATTTCTGAAATTATTTGTCATGGTACACAGCTTCTTCTTGCTACAGGATTAGGATCAAATATCGGTATCTCTGTTCATTGGTTTCAATTTGAATATGGCCTGGCCTAAGTGAAAATTAGGACCGATTCGATCTCCGTTAATATTTATCATCAATATGCTTGTGTGACCAAGCCATGTATATTTCCACGTCCACCACCACTGTTGAACCATTTCTAAGCCACTCTTGTATGCCGAAATAAGCATTTCCCAATAAGCATATTTCTGACCACGTATCATTGATGTATAAGGTTAAAAAAGAATAAAATATGTGTTTCATCGCCGTATAACTCATATGAATCTTTATATATATTTTTATTCTCTTTTTCTTCCTTTTAAAATAGATTGAAACTCCTGTTCCATGAAATGGTTTAAAATGTGCCAACAATACCATCTATAACAATGTTGCCCCAATGTTGTCTGGCACTTGAAGGAATTTCCTTAGATTAATGGATCTAGGAGAGAAGACCTAGGGAATACAACTCTAAATAAGCAATCAACCCTTGGAGGGGAGCAAGCAGCACAACAGCTTCTTAACAAGAGAGAATACACCTCAAGGAGAACCTCTAAACTTCAAGCGAAGAATTAGCAAACAAGTACACAAGTAACCCTATAGACATCATCGATGGAAGGGGTGACGATGTATCTACAAGGGGCACCTCATCCTTAGAACCCTCATGATCTGGTACAAGGTTCAATAAGGCACCACACTAGAACTATCCAATCCTAGCCACCTACATATCTGCAACCACCACAAAATCAGGGCCATGTAGTTTTCCATGTGAGGGTAGTATGAAGAGGACTTAAAGAGGGATGCAATAGGAGGGAGCCTGCTACTAACTTGGTATCGTCAAGCTGGGATGGGTTTTCTAACTCTTGTATGCCACTCAAGGGCATATCAGAGTGTTCCATGGTCCTTGAACCATGGGGAGAGACCAAGAGAACCTCCATCCTAGGATCTCTCACACACTAATTTTCTTTTTCTTGAGAAAACATATTAGGAGGAGGACAACAAAGTTTCTCTAAATGATTTTCAACCATATTAAAATCACCTCCAATAACCTAAGAAACTTTAGAGAGAGATAGAAAATATTTCCAAACCTCTAATTGATCTTTCAAGTTATTAGGATCATAAATATTATAAATTCCAAATTATCCTTTTTTACTATGATAAGTAATCCAAATAGCTCTTTCAAGGTTTTTAAAACTATAATTCAAGACTTTTCCAATCCAATTTTTATTAACAAGAAGAGCAACACCTCATTTATTAACTTCATAAGTAGTAGAAAAAATAATGCAACTTTTTTAAAAAGCATTTACCAAAAAAAAACTAATATCATTAATTTAAATCTTAATTTCTTGCAAGAAAAGAAAATCTAACAATAAATGTGAGTTTGAAAGATACTCCCCGACAATCTTTGTTTGAGACCTATCTGAAAGGCCATGAACATTCCACAATAAAACTAACATTGAGAGGTGAAGCAAGAGGTCCCCATCCTTTATTTTTCAAGCTCAACATTTATCTCACAATCTATGTTCTTAATAAGTGAAAAATCATTATCCAATAAAGCAACATTTCAAATAGTAGTAGTATTAGAGAGAGAAGAAGATACCTTTGGGGTCATTAGATTGGAAGTAGTATCTACAAGGTAATGTCCTAGTTTAATTGGTTACCTCTTATGCATTTCAAAGAAAATGTTTTCTCACATTTTCCATTTTATCATAAATTTGTTAAATTTCACTACCCAACTAACTTAGGAATGTGCTTTGGATTATTTTGTATTTTCACCAATGAGATATCCCAAGTCTTCAAGCATTGTATCCTATGGAAATACCATCCCTGCTCTTTTGTGTCTTCAAGAACTACTTTAGAAAATTTGATCTATTCTATTTTTACCAATTTTTTAGTATATGCAATAAACTAATAAATAGTTTTTACTTTAGTATATCTTCATTCTTCTATTTTCACTAAAAGTAATAAACTTTCCTAAAATGCTAACCATCAAAATGACCATGTTTACATCCATGGTATTATCTTTTAAATTTTCTAAATCACAAATATTGCATTTGGCTACCATGTCATATCATCATTGTACTATGTCACATTAAAATTTAATGTTTTGAACTTAACATGATTAACTCATTAGTTTACAAGGTTGGAATCACACTTAAGGGAATGTTCTTCTAAAGTATCATGTTAATTATATTGGGCTATATCTATAGTCAAATTGTTTCATGTTCCAACAACACATACTTAATGTGAACACCCTCTATACTTAATGTAAAACTATCCAAGTTTCAACACACCCATTACTTAATATGAATCCATCATATTGATTATTCCAACATCCCTCATAATTAATGTGAAATCAACTATGTTCTAACACCCCCTCCGAACAACACCACCCCCTCTCCAAATATTTACTATGGACACCCTTATACATAAAAAGAAGGTTAGGTCATTAGTCAAAGGCACAATGCTCATCTTAGTAACTAGAATTCCAAAAAAGTTAGTACATGATCCTAACCTCTTTTCAAGTGGCTTTACCCAAGCTCAAACTAAAATAAGCATCTTACCATCATTCTAAATGATGGCCCCTAATCGCTCCTATACATAATGTAAAACCATTATTTTTCCAATGCCCATACTTAATAGAAAACCATCATGTTGGCTATATGTCTTGATTTATTCCACATAACCCATACTTAATGTAAAACCATTTGATTTTGGTTCCAACATCCCTCATACTTAATGTAAAACCATGTAGGAAACATTGCATGACAATGCTTAATGTGAAACCATCCAACTCCATACTTTATTATTTAAGGTTCCAACATCCCATACTTCACTTGAAACCATCTATAAAGAATCAAGCTTAACTCTCACCTCCAAACCATTGATAATAACAAGGCTTAAACAAATTATTGATTATATTACTTCTAACTAAAAGACAATCACCATGGGTTCTTATGAGTGACGAGAATACCCATTGCCCAACTATACAAGTTGATGAGAGTGGTTACTCTAGCAATTACTCTAATTATTAGAGTGGTTACTCTAGCGGTTACTCTAGTAGTTATTCTAATTATTAGAGTGGTTACTCTAGCAGTTACTTTAGCAGTTATTCTAATTATTAGAGTGGTTACTCTACCGATTACTCTAGTAGTTATTCTAATTATTCGAGTGGTTACTTTAGTGGTTACTTTAGCAGTTATTCTAATTATTAGAGCGGTTACTCTAATTATTAGAGTAGTTTCTGCCAAGCCTATAAATATAGTGCCCAGGCACACAATTGGGAAAAAGTCTTTTAGCAGTCAAGTAGTGAACCTCTTGTAGTCTATTTGAAAGTTAGAGTATTTTCCAAGTGCCCGTAGTAGGAGATCTAAGTGTGGATGGATCTTTATTCAAGCATTGTGTACCTAAGCACCCTTATGTACAGCAATAAAGACGAGCTCTTTGATTCATCCTTGCAGCACTTGAGATTTTTTTTCTTACGCATTTCTTTTATTTTATTTTCTTATGCATTTATTTTATTTTATTTTATTTTATGCACTTTACATTTCTATTATTAGCACAACAATTTATTTTGATCAAATAAGCAAATTGTTAAATTACAAAAGCATGACCACTTCAAGCATGCATGTAATTCTTGGTAACCCAGGAACGATTAGCATTTGGTAATCCCAGCAATGTTGCATTGGTTCAAGATGTGTACGACAAGTGCGAACGGATGCTAGTGTTAGGATTAGTTAGAACTTAGTTAATGAGTAGGTAAGTTAAATTAGTCACTTAGTTACCTCTCTCCTTCCCTACTAGCGTAGGACATAAAAACATAAAAGCTCTAATAATCATATGCCTCAAGCTTACTTAACCATAATATCGTGACATACAGGTAAGCTTGGGAAAACAACGATCAACCAACCCATCCTTGTTCCACAAGGGTGCATAAGCACTTAGTCCTTGGAATTGGATAGGATCGTGCGTGAAACGCTTGTATTCGTATGGTTGAGCGTATGGGTACCTCGTCACTCATCATTGGCACCATTGTCAGGGACTTAGTTGTTTGTGCACTAACTAGAACATAGGAAATCATTCACATTGTTGGAATGAATCCTTAAGGTTGGTTGAGAAAATAATAAACAAGAATACATTGCACACTGATGGGACGCAATATCGTGTCCCGCCGCAAGTTCTATAAATAAGAGGTGGCCCTCCCTTATTTCTCCATTTAGACCTAGAGCCTTAGCGAAACTCTGGTAGTTTTACCTCTCCAGAGATAGAATAATTCCCATGTGCCCGCAGTAGGAGTCTCAAAGTGAACGGATCTTTATTTGAGCAAATATTGTACCTAAGCACATGTTTGTGTACGAAAATAAAGATAGAATTTTGGATAAACCTTGCAATGCATGGACTAAGCTAAATAGGACTTTAATTAATGTTATTTACTACTTTCCTAGTTAATCTCTCTCAACCCTTAACTCCTAGTTAAGTGCATTTAGTACGACCACTTCGAGCACGTGCGTTACGCTTGGTAATCCCAGTAACGAATAGCATTTGGTAATCCCAGAAGGTTGCATTGGTTCAGGGTGTGAACAGCAAGTGGGATGGATACTGATGCTAAGCACTAGAACGTAGTTAGTTAAAGTTAGTTACTTAGTCTCTTCACCCTTTCCCTCATTAGCATAGGCAATAAATAGAAAAGATATAAAAATCACATACCTCAGACTTACTTAACCATACAATCGTGAAAAATACAAGTAAGTCTGGGAAGATAACAAATAATTAATCTTAAGTGTTTGATAAGGCATGTAGGCACCTAATCTATGAAGTTCGACTGGATCACGCGTGTAATGCTTGTATTCGTATGGTTGAGTGTTGGGATACCTGGCCACTCATCATTCACGCCATTGTCGGGGACTAACTTGTTTGTGCGCTAAGTAGAACATAGGAAATCACTCACATCGTTTGGAGCTTAAACGAATCCTTAGGATTAATTAAACAAAAAATTATATAATGGTTAATTAGCACACTGAATAAGAAACAATGTCTTCTTCTTCGAACAAGAGCACCTCATCGCCTAGGGATAACACTAGAGACATTCGGTAGCACCAAACACATAACCAAAATCTACCAGGTCTTCAAGAATTCAGTGTGGTGTACATTCATCCTGATGAATATGTACACAACTTTACCTTTTTCTTCCATTAAGACAAATAGCTGCATTAGAGAGATCAGGAAGGTAACATAGTGTTACCTCCAGATAAAGCCACCCCCAACATGCTCCTTCGTGCCCTTTCAAGAATTGACATGTCGCAATTATACGCTGAGTACTTTGCATGCGATTACAACGCAAGGGACTACCATCCCACAAAAGCGCAACGTCAACGGGATGAGCGGCAAGAGAGTTACCACACATCGTTGAAGGGCAAAGGCCCCCGTAATGCTTCACCCATCCTGAATAAAATTAAGGGTGGTGAACCTATTCTCATAGGTTCCCCACCAAATGATGTTCCCCCTCCTAACGATGGTCAGGAGGTGGTGTTTCAAAACCTACGCTCTACGATTCATAACTCTGGTTCTGATTCCCATGAACACCAAGTGTTCAATGAGGGAACACGGACACATGACAAGGGTGAGCATTCTTATCGTCATCACGATTGGGGCAGGGATCACCGAAGAGAAGGTAGGAGGCATCATTATGATGATGGCTCTCCTTCTTCTTCCCCTTCATCAAGGCATTCACCCTCTCCTTCAACATCAGGATGCAGTCACAAAGAACCCAACCATGAGGACAAAGGTAAGCAAAGTAAGAAACCTCGATGAGAGAGTCAAGAGAGAGGACGAGGGCACTCGAAAGAATAAAGGCATGAGAGAAGGGAAAGTAGGAAACAGCATAGGCATCATAGACGCTATGAGAGAAATGACAACAAAGAACCCCTACTTGCAACCCAGAGTATGTTAGACATTACGAAGGCTATTAGAATACCTACAAGGGACCAAAAAGATAGCTAGATCAAGAGAATAGACATGAACAATATCCTACGATTTGAAGGGGGATACAACACTGATCTGCAGAACCACCTACAAGCATTTCATGATTCCTACGCCTTGCATAACATTGAGAATGAGTGGCAGAAATTAAAGTTGTTTCCTAGGACACTCATAAAGGAAGCAGAAATCTAGTACTAGTCCTTAGAATCAGAGACCATTAGGAGGTGGAGTACCATGTTAAAACTATTCAATGATAAATATCAAACGTACTCTCGGGTGTCCAATCTACGAAAAAAAATCCAAGGATGGAAGTAGGGTACTCATGAATCCTTGGATGCTACCATGGGCCACTATTATACACTGTTACATTGTTGCCCAGGCCATGGCTACTCGTAGCAAGATCAACTACACCACCTCATAGATGGGCTTCAGCATAAAACTAGGAGAACCCTTGGAACATATGCCCAAGGGAGATTATCTAAGCTTAGGTCCCATCGGATTCATAGATTGTTGGAGCAAGTAGCTAAGGAAGAAGGTGAGCTACAAAAGAGGGAAAGTGCAGAAGAATACAACCACAATCCTTCCCTTCAAAAAAGAGGAGTGAGATTCTGTGAGGATGAGGAAGAGTCACCACTCAAAGAGTTGGTGCATAGGAAAACCTTTCCACTACAAAAATTAATAATAGAAGTGTCAAATAAGCTAGACCAAATGTGGGACTCCTTACACAGTAGATCTGAAACTATTCTGAAAATCGTAGAACAGTCTAAGAAGCGAGGTAGTGACCATGATAAGAAAAAGAGGAGAGATTCGGCCCCTGCACCTAACAAGGGTAAGGGAAAAATGACTATCACTAATGAGGTTGTGCATTCCAATAAGGATGATGACGATGGATGTGAGATATGTCAATATGACCATCCTAAGGGATGTTTCCCAATAATCTCACATCTACAACAGTCTGGGATGTATGCACTTAACCCAAGACTTAACAAATGGCAAGCACCCCAAAGGTTACCTTATTCCCAAGGTAACTCAAGGCAGTTCCACCAACCCTTAATGTATTATCCAAGTGGAACTCCACCACAACCTATCAAAAAACACCAGTAGTGGCAATACCCATAGTCATGGGGAATGCCACTGCCAAGGCAAAAATACCCTTACAGGCAATCGGACCCATATGGCTACTACATGCAACAGCCAACCTCTCCACTTGACTCTGTGAGCCATATGACACCACGAAGTCACTACCAAGCCTAGGAGTATTATAAGACTCCTTCTCCTGGGAGAGAAACACCACATATATACTTTCCTCTGAACCCATCCACCACTCTCACACCAATGGCTCCATTACCACCTGCTCCAACAATGAAAGGGGAACTACCCACTCAACCACAGCAACCCAATGCAACGAGAGCTATAAACCTTCAACCTGTTGCTAGTTCTAACAACCGTACAAAGAGAAGATCTTTCTTCAGAACCAAAAGCCCAAACAAGCTCTCACAACCACAAGCGGTTGAGCCCCAAAACACCTCTCCACCAAATAAGGCTTCGGAGCTTCCTTCAAATCAACAACAGAGCTCAATGCAAACGGTTATGTTAACACATACCATGACTGACTAGATTAAGGTGAGACACCTCCTTAAGAAATTCTCTAATCCTGGAAGCCCCCTGATTTATCTCCAAGTCACTGGGAATGAACCTCATAAGGCTCTTCTTGACTCAGGTTTCGAAGTCAACTTAATCTCACAAGAAATGTATAAAGCCGGGAACCTGCCTCCACTCAAGAAGAGAAATATTCACTTAGAGCTACCTGACCAATCTATCACTGTTCCTTTGGGATAGGTTGAGGACATTGTTACCACCATGTGTGGTTAGTCATACTTGGCTGACTTCCTAGTGATACAAGTCAAAAATGACAAAGGGGACTTCCCAATAATAATGGGGAAGGCGTGGCTGATTACAATAGACGCATGCCTAGGAATCTGTGATCTTTTCCCTGGAGATATCTAAGGAAAACACTTATGGAAAGATTGAGAAGAAGAAGGTTCCATGCATCACATATAGTGACTCATAGGGTGATGATGTGCAGGAATGTTCAGCATTTCCTGAATGCAACCGGTGTGCCCAAAGAGTTAACATACAAAAGTGCCTGTATGTAGCAACCACACAACAAGAAAACACCCAGTGGTTGACAGCTAATCCAAAGAGCAATTTACCAACATGCATGGAACGAACTGGGGGAACAACTTACACCCACAACGAAAGCATAGATACTTTGGAATATGAGCATTGCCAACTTCCAACCCTTAACCTGAAAACATCAATTGGAGAAGTTGGACACTGTTAAGAAATTCAAACAAACGCTCATTATTTTGGATCTCTCCCTTTCAATAGAGCCATGGGGGAGATGGCCACCTATGCTGATTAATCAAGGCCCTTAGTTCCTTTTTAAGTTTTTCTTTTACACATTTTTGTTTTCAAATTTCTTTAACTTTTTTGTTTTTGTTTTACAACATCATTATACTCTTTCATTTCTTTGTGTGTTTGTTTATTTTGTTTTGTTAAGTTAATTTTGTCACTTAATAAGTGCTTCATTGATGGTAGTATGAACTGTATTCTCCTGATTGCTAATGTTTGATTTTTACATTTAAGTTGCAATGTTGATACTAAGGTATGGTTCTTTTGATATAACAGGCAATGAGTTCGCTTCATCCATACATCCATAAATATCTATGGTCTCTCTTGGCTTGGAAATGTACAATCCCTTCCTAAATAAAAACTTTCAACGAATCGATGACTGAGTATTTCTCAAACTAAGGAAGGACTTAAGGATTGAAAAGGGTGTGGCTTCAAGGGGATTTGATGCATTTGTGTTGGCCATTCTCTTGGGTGCTTGGATGTTTTCTTCTTGGGTTTTCCTTCCCATTCCAACACTGCTCCAATTTCAGGAAGCTAAGCTAATAAAAATAACAAAGTCTTTGCATGGTGTGGTTCTCACATACAAACACAAAAAACAGTGAGAATTCAAAGCACATCCCTTAGACGAAATAATTATCTGAGCTACAAGCACTAGTTATGGAACTAAATAAAAATGTTTCCTCTAACTAAGGCCCTTCATCACTTCCTATATCCTCTTTCATTTCGTCGAAATGGTGGTGACTCTTGGGTGGAGACATTCTTGTTACTTCAAGTGGATGGATTGGCCGAATGTATTAATGCGAAGTCACTAGATGTGGTCTATTTGAGGCCAGATTTGGAATGTGATCTACTAAGTCACATTAACCATGCAATACACAAGGGATTATACACCACCTTATTCTTGGGATTCCATTCCATTCTCCTCTCTCTATCCTTCTCTCCATTATTCACCTCATTGTCGGTTGTATCAGTAGTCCATATTTTGGTTGATGCATTATTTTCTTTTTAGTAAACTCTTATGGTTAAGACTTTAACTCTTGCTTCCAAATGACATTCCTAGAGCCTACAAACTCTTTGAATGTGGGAATGTCAGGGCATTAAGAGCATGAGCCTGCTTTGGGGAGGACCCACTGGCATTCCTATTTGGTGCATCAGTTAATTTCTTTCCCTTAAAAATTTTTGCAATCAACCATTATTTTGTTCATGTCCATCTTGACATCCATTTCATCGATGTTACAGTTGTCTCTTTTTCTTCATCTTTCTTATTCCTTTTCTTTTTCCATTCTATCGCTACTGGGGGTTCGCTCTTAGTCATGGGGGTCCTGACCCAATTTTTTTGATTTTCTCCTAACCCCTACACCTTCAGTAGTCATTAGCTTTACATCTCCAGAATCCACATTAGCCATATCACAACTCAGCCAATGGACCTAACACCGAGACAAGGTATTAACTGCATTGGGATTCATCTACCCTTGCTAATATCAGATTGTGTTGTATGTGAAGATGACAATCATTCATCAATGGATTGGATCTAGAGGGAACACCTGGAATTGATCGATGTTGAAGTAGTTATGCAAGGAACAAGATCAATGGTGTGCTTATGGATGGACAATGAAAGGTGCAATCTAGGTATGGTAGCAACAGAATTCTTCTCTCTTCTCTCTCAGCTGCCAAATAAGGTCTAATGTCAAATGTATAAAGTGTTCACTCTCGTTGTCGTGAACACTAGTTTTTGTCATGTACTGTAATGATGATCCATTCACATGTCACCCCATCTACTATTAGAGTCATTCCATTCAATAATCCCATACCTTCCCAATATTTTGTAAGGAACTCAAGGACGAGTCTTTATTCAGTCATGGGGGTATGATGGGACGCAATATCAGACCCACCACGATATCGCGTCCGTCCCTACGATATCGCATACGTGATATCACATCCCGCCGCAAGTTCTATAAATAAGAGGCGGCTCTCCCTTGTGTCTCCATTTAGATCTAAACCCTTAGTGAAACTCTAGCAATTTTACCTCTCCAAAGATAGAATAATTTCCATGTGCCCACAGTAGGAATCTCTAAGTGAATGGATCTTTATTCGAGCAAATATTATACCTAAGCACATGTTTTTGTATGGAAATAAAGACAAACTTTTGGATAAACCTTGAAACGCATGCACTAAGCTAAATAGAACTTTAATTAATGTTATTTATTGCTTTCCTAGTTAATCTCTCTCAACCCTTAACTCCTAGTTAAGTGCATTCAGTACGACCACTTCGAGCACGTGCGTTATGCTTGGTAATCCCAGTAACGAATCGCATTTGGTAATCCTAGAAGGTTGCATTGGTTCATGGTGTGAATGGCAAGTGGGACGGATACTGATGCTAGGCACTAGAACTTATTTAGTTAAAGTTAGTTATATAGTCTCTTCATCCTTTCCCTCATTAGCATAGGCGATAAAATAGAAAAGATATAAAAATCACATACCTCAGACTTACTTAACCATACAACCGTGAAAAATACAAGTAAGTCTGGGAAGACAATAGATAATTAACCTTAAGTGTTCCATAAGGCGTGTAGGCACTTAGTCTTCGGAGTTCATCCGGATCGTGTGTGTAACACTCATATTCGTATGGTTGAGTGTTGGGATACCTCGCCACTCATCACACACTCAACAAACAAGTATGTCTTCTTCTTCGTACGAAAGCACCTCACCACCTAGGTCTGAAACAAGAAACAGTCAGCAGCATAATACACATGACCTTGATCTGCCAGTTCCTCAATAAGTTCAAGTGGTATATATTCATCCTAATGAGTATATACCAGACTTCACCTTTATCCTCCATTAAGATAAACAACTACATTAGCGAGACTTAAAAGGTAACATAGTGTTACCTCCTAATCATTCAGTCCCAAGCATGCTTCTTCATGCTCTCACATGAATTGGCATGCCGCACTTACACATAGAATACGTTGTGCAAGACCATGACTCAAGAGAATATCATCCCAAAAAGGCACAACATCAAAGGGACTTACAATAGGAGAGACATCATAAGTCTTTGAAGGGTAAGTGGTCCCAGGATGTCCCACATGTCTTAAGCGAAAATGAGGGTGGTGAACCTACCTTAGGCAGTCAGCCACACAATGATGTTCCTCCCCTTGACTTTGGCCAAGGGGTTGTGTATTAGAACCTTCATTCCACTATTCATAACCTAGGCTCTGATACGCACAAGCACAAAGGGTCTGAAAAAGGAACATGAACTCATGATAAAGATGGACATTCTGATCACAATCATGATCAGGGTTGAGACTACAAAAGAGAAGATAGCATACACCGTCATGGTGACGGTTCTCCTTCTTCTTCACCTTCATCATCTCCTTCACCCTCTCCTTCAATATCCGGATGTCATCATAGAGAAAAAGACCATGGGAAAAAAGGTAGGCAAAGTGGAAGTCATAGATGAAACAGCCAAGAAAGGGGACGAGGACACTCTAAAGAGTCACAACATAGAAGAGGGAGAGTAGGGAACAACGTAGGCATCATAGAAGCCATGGACGAGACGATCACAACAAACCCCTCCTCGCTACTTGAAGTATGTTGGACATAACTGAGGTTGTTAGAATTCCAACAAGGCATTAGAAAGATAGTAGGATCAAGAGATTAGATATGAACAACATCCCACGATTTGAAGGGGGATACAATGCTGATCCTCAAAATTATTTACAAGCATTCCATGATGCATGTGCCTTACAGAACATAGAGAATGAATAACAAAAACTTAAGTTGTTTCCATGGACATTAGTTAAAGAAGAGAAAAGCTGGTATCGATCTTTAGAACTGAAATCCATTCGTAGGTGGAGTACTATGTTAGAACTATTTAATAACAAGTACCAAAAATACTCCTGAGTGTCTAACTTGCAAAAGCAAATCCAAGGCTGGAAACAAAGAGGACATGAACCCTTGGATGCTACCATGGGCCAAGACTATGCACTGTTACATCATTGTCTTGGCCATGGGTATTTGCAAAGGGATCAACTATGCCATCTTGTGGATGGGCTTAGGCATGAAACGAGAAGAACCCTTGGGACTTATGCCCAAGGAAGACTATCCAAGCTTAGGTCCCATCAAATTCAAAGACTATTGGAGCAAGTTGCTAAGGAAGAAGGTGAGCTACAGAAGAGAGAAAGGGTGGAAGAGTATAACTGAGATCTTTCCCTCCAGAAGAGGGGAGTAAGATTTTGTGAGGATGAAGAAGAGTCACCACTCAAAGAGATGGTGAATAGGAAAACTTTGTCTATTCAAAAGATGACATCAGAATTTTCGGCAAAGGTAAACCAAATGTGTGATTTCCTAGACAATAGATTTCAAACTGTTCTTAAAATAGTAGAGGAGTCTAGAGAGCAAGGTAGTGATCATGAAAAAAGAAAAAAGAGAGAAGCTGAACATGCACGTAGCAAGGGTAAGGGCAAAGTTGCCATCATTGAAGAGGTTGTGGATTCGGAAACAGACAATGATAGTGGATGTGAGATATGTCAATATGACCATCCTAAGGGATGTTGCCCTATAATCTCACATCTTTAGTAGTTTTGGGTGTATGCACTCAACCCACGATTGAACAAATAGCAAACACCCTGAAGGTTACCTTACCCTCAAGGCAACCCAAGACAGTTCCACCAACCCTTAATGTATTATCCCAATGGAACTCCACCACAACCGATTAAGAAATATCAACAATGGAAATGCCCACAATCATGGAGAATGCCGCAACCAGGGCAATAGTATCCTTACTGGCAACCTAACTTGTATGGATATTACGCGCAACAGCCAATCTCCCCACATGACTCTACTGGTCACGTCACTTCTCAACCTCACTACCAAGCCCGTGAGTATTATGGGACTCCCTCTTCTAGAGGCGATATTCAGCAAGCATATCATCCTTCTTATCCAAGTGCATCTCTTCCACCAATAGCTCCACTACCACCTGCTCCTACAATGCAAGGTGAATTCCCTACCCAGCTACAGCAATGTAACACCACGAGGGCTATTAACTCTCATCCTATTGTTGGTCCCAAAAACCACATGAAGAAAAGACCTTTCTTTAGAACCAATAGTCCAACCAAGCCCTTGCAATAACAAGCAGTTGATTCCTTAGATGCCTCAGTATCAATCAAAACTTCGAAGCCCCCTTCAACCCAATCACCACACTCAATGCATACGGTCATGCTAACACATGTCGTTACCAATTAGATCAAAGTTGGCCACCTTCCCAGGAAATTCTCTGATCCTGGGAGTCCTCTGATATACTTACAAATTTTTGGAAATGCACCGTGCAAGGCTCTTTTGGATTCAGGTTCCGATGTTAACTTGATTTCTCAAGAAATGTACAAGGCCTGGAACCTGCCTCCATTGAAAAAGAGCAACATCTGTCTAGAGTTGGCAGTCCATCACTATCCCATTGGGACTGGTGGAAGACATTGTTACCATTATTTGTGGATGGTCGTACCTAGCATACTTCCTAGTAATTCAGGTAAAAAATGGTAAGGGGGACTTCCCAATCATAATGGAAAGAGCATGGCTAAGCACCATCGACGCACACCTAGGAATCGGTAATCTTTCCCTAGGAATATCAAAGGAAAATACATTAGGAAAGATCGAGAAGAAGAAAGTTCCATGTATCGCATACAGTGACACAAGGTGTAATTGCGTGTAGAGGTCATGGTTTGTGCAAAGTTTAGCATTTCCTACATGCAATCAATGTGCACAAGTGATTAACATACAAAGATGCCTGTATGTAGTAGCCACACGACAAGAAGACACCCTGTGGCTAATAGCTGATCAAGAAAGCAGTTCACTCATATGCATGAAACCAACTAAGGGTTTGACTTGTGCTTACATCAATAGCATAGACGCATTAGAGAAAGTCCACCACCAATTTCCAAGTCTTAACCTTGAAAATATCAACTGGGAGCAATTGGAAATCCTTGAGAAATTTAAGCAGGAGCCCCTCAAGCTGAAACCATTTCCCACCAATATGGAATACACGTTCCTTAAAAATGGAAAATCAATAATTATCAACGCTAAGCTTGCTCCTCAACAGAAAGAATAACTACTAAAGGTAATAAATAAATGGTCGAAAGCCTTCACTTGGTCATATCCCGAATTAACTGGAATAGATCCTAGGATATGCCAACATAGAATTTATACTGACCCCTCCATGAATCCTCGAAGACAACTGGAGAGGCAATTGAACCCTAAGCTGAAGCAAGTAGTTAAGGAAGAAATTGAACATCTTCTCAAGGCTGGGTACATATACCCCATTGCTAATAGCAAATGGGTTAGCCCCTTAGTTATTGTGCCTAAAAAGGGAGTTAAATGGAGGGTGTGTATAGATTTCAAGCTACTAAACATGGCAACATTCAAAGATCACTTCCCTTTGCCATTTATCAACCAAGTCTTAGACACCATCGTAGGGCATCGCTATTATAGTTTTCTGGATGGATATAGTGGATATAACCAAATACAAATATCCCCAGAAGACCAAGCCAAGACTACATTCACTAGTCCTTGGGGAACATTCACATACAAATAGATGCCATTTGGCTTGTGCAATGTCCCATGCAACATTTCAACGACTAGTTCTAAGCATATTCCAACAATAGATAGGAAACAGTGTGGAGGTCTTTATGGATGACTTCTCCACTTATGGAGCAAACTTTGATCAAGCCTTGGACCGATTAGAGCAAGTGTTAAAAAGATGTGTAGAAACCAATTTGAGGCTTAACTAGCAAAAAATCCATCTGATGGTCCAAAAAGGTGTAGTACTAGGGCACAAAATCTCACACATAGGGATAGAGGTAGACCCCAAGAAAATCAAAGTTATCCAAGGAATTACCCATCAACCAAAAACTATCAAAGATATTCAATCATTCCTTGGACACACTAGCTACTATAAGAGATTTATTGAGAACTTTTCAAAGGTTTCCAAACCATTGGTGAAATTAACGAAAAAGGACATACCTTTCGAATGGACTAGGGAATGCAAACTAGCTTTCCAAACTTTAAAGCAGAAGCTAGTAGAAACACCCATTCTACAAGCTCCTAACTAGTCCAAACCATTCCATATCATAACTGACACGTCCAACTATGCCTTAGGAGCTGTACTTACACAGTTAGATGACCAAAAGCATCCTTACTACATCCACTGTTCAAGTAGAAGTACCACTAGTGCACAACTTAACTACACTACCACATAGAAAGAATTAATGGTTGTAGTGTTTGCACTAGAAACGTTTGGACACTATGTATTAGGATATAAATTATATGTACATACATATCATAGTGCAATTTTATTCCTCATGAATAAGCCAATGGTAAGCCCTCGTATCATATGATGACTTGTAATCTTACAAGAGTTCGATCTTACGATGATCGATCGTAAAGGCACCGAGAACATAGTTGTTGATCATTTATCTCATTTGCTATGGGACAATAAAGAGGATGAGTATCTAATTTCTGATTATTTCCCTGATGAATTCCTCTTTACTGGTGTAGTGAATAATCAATCACCCACAGAGACAAATTGGTACAGTAGCATCCTTACCTATCTCCTCACCCAACAAACACCACAAGAGTTAGATCTTAAGAAGAAATAACATATTTTTCACCAAGCCAAGTACTTTATGGAGATCAATGGACAACTTTACAAAGTATGTCCTGATGGCTTGGTTCGATGGTGTGTTCCTGATATGGATCAAATACAAGTTCTCCAAGATGCTCATGAGGGTCCTTGTGGGGGTCATTACGCTAGGAGATGAACAACCATCAAGATCCTACTTGCAGGATATTATTGGCCTACATTATTTTGGGACGCCCATCATTTCATCCAATCTTGTGAGCATTGTCGACGTGATGGGGGAATGACTGCTAGAATGGAGGGTTCACAACAATGGATTCAACCATTAGAACCCTTCGAAATTTTGGGAATTTATTTTATGGAGCTGATTACACCAATGTCCAATGGAAAAGCTTATATTATTGTTGTCATTGATTACCTAACAAAATGGACCGAAGTAACTGCTGTTAAAGATTGTACATCATATACAGCTACACAATTTGTTCAACAACAAATCATAAACAAGCTTGGTGTCCTGCGTGCACTTATTTCAGACAATGGTACACACTTCGCAGGTGCAACTTTTTGAAAATTAATGCAACGCTTAAGGGTTGAGCATAAATTGACTACACCATACCACCTCCAAGTGAATGCTCAAGCAGAAGTCACCAATAGGGAGATTACAAAGATATTGACAAGAACCATTAGCAAGTTTAGGCGAGACTAGAGCACTAAACTGAATGATGCTCTTTGGGCGTACCGCTCCACATGGAAACTCCCTATAGGCTACTCTTCCTATGAGTTAGTGTACAGTAAATTATCAACGCTTCCCATTCAAACTGAGCTCCATACACTATCCATGGTATGTGACCTCAACCTTGACCTTGATCTAACACAAAAACAACGGTTAGTAACCCTTAACTTGCTAGATGAAAATTGATTATTTGCCCTGTCATCTAACGAATTATACAAGGCCTTCAATAAACAACATCATGACCTAATAATTAGGAAATTTAAATATCAACCAGGAAATAAGGTTCTCTACTGGAATCCCACACATGTGCCAGAACGTACTAAATTTCAAACACTATGGAAAGGACCTTATATTATTTATGCAACTTTTCCTTCAGGGGCCATGACAATATACAAACCTGAGAGCCTGGATAAGAAACTTTTGGTGAACATGCAAGAAACCAAACCTTTCTAGGAGCTTAGGATAGCCAATACACATGCTACCTCTCTTGATGGAAAACCCTGCTTACTATTTCGGATCTCCTCCTTCCAACTTAGTCATGGGGGAGATGGCCACCTATGCTAACCATTCTAGGTCCTTAGTTCTTTTTGAATTTTTATTTTACACATTTTTTTTTACACATTTTTTGTTTTACACATTCTTTCAACTTTTCTTATTTTTGTTTTACACCATCGTTCATGTTTTTACTATTTCTTTGTTTGCTTGATTTACTTTTATTCGTCATTTGATAAGTGCTCATGATGGTGGATTGAATTATATCATATTGATTGCTAATGTTTGGTTTTTACATTTGAATTATGATGCTAATATTAAGGTATGGTTCTTTCGATAAAACAAGCAATGAGTCCATGTCGTCCACTCATCCATACAACTCTATGGTCTCCTTTGGCTTGGAACTGTACAATCCCCTTTTTCTAAGTAAACTTGTTAATGAATTGGTGGCTAGGTATTTTTCAAACCAAGGAATGACTCAAAGGATGAAAAGGGTGTGACTTCAAGGGGATTCAATGCATTGGTGCTAGCCATTCTCTTGGGTGCTTGGATGCTTTTTCTTGGGTTTTCTGCCATTCTAACATTGTTCAAATATCAGGAAGCTAAGTGAATAAAAATAAGTCTTTACATGGTGTGGTTCTCATGCATAAACATCAAAAAAAAGAGAGAGAGACAAAAGAGAAAAAGGTGAGAATTCAAAGCACACCCCTTAGACATAATAAAGCAATATGGGCTACAAGCATTGGTTATGGCACTAGAAAGTTATGTTACCCATGATTGAAGGTTCCCTCTAACTAAGGCCCTTTCTCACTTCCTACTTCTCCATCTCACTCTCCTTGGGATGGTGGTCACTCTTTGTGAAATCATTCTTATTGCCTCAAGAGGATGGATTGGCCAAGTGTATTAATGCGAGGTCATTGAATGTGGTTGGTTTGAGTCTGGATTTGGGATGAGTTCTACTCAGTTATCTTAACCATAAAATACACAAGGGGCTTTACAAAACCTTGTTCTTGGGATTCCATTCCATTCTCTCCTCTCTATCTTTCTTTCCATTTTCCACCTCATTGCTAGTTTTATCATTAGTCCATTCTAGGTTGATGCATTGTTTTTCTTTGGTGAATTCTTGTGCGTAATTTTTTAACTCTTACTTCCAAATGACATTCCTAGAGCCTACGAACTCTTTGGTTTGTGCATTTGTCAGGGCATAAAGGGCATGAGCCTGCTTTGGGGAGGACCCACTAGCATTTCTTTTTGGTGCAATTGTTAACTTCTTTCCCTTAAACATTTCCTGCAATCAATCATTTCTTATTTCATCCCCATTCATGACATCCATTTTATTGGCATTGTCGTTGATATTTTTCATCTTTCTTGTTCCTCATGTTTTTCCATCTTATAGCTACCGGAGGTTCACTCTTAGTTGTGAGGGCCCTGGCACAAATTTTTCAATTTTTTCCATTTTACTAATTACCTCACTCCTACACCTTAGGTAGTTGCCAGTGATAAATCTCCGAACCAGTTTCTGCCATAACCACAACTCAGCCAATGCACTTCATATCGAGGCAAGGTATCAACTGCATTGTAGATTATCTATCCTTGCTCATTTGTGACTGTGTTGTGTGTGCAGATGGCAATCATACAAACAATGGACTGGGCTTGAAGGAAGCGCTCAATATGGACCGGAACTGGAGCATTTAGGAAAGGAGCAAGTTTTGTGGCATGGCTATGGATAAACAATGGAAGGCGCAATCTCAACATTGGTGGCAACACACTCCATCTTCTTTCTTTCTCTCTCTTTCTCTTCAAGCTGCCAAATAAAGGCTTGGATGTCATTTATGTACGAGTGTTCACCACAATGGTCATGAACACTAATGTTGTAATATGCTTATTGATCTGTTCACGGGGCACGTTGAGTTTGTCATCCCATTCCATCGTTAGTTTTCAATTAGTCAATAATCTCATACCTTCCCAATATTTTGTAAGGAACTCAAGGATGAGTTTTCATTCAATTGTGGGGGTATGATGAGAGCGATTACTCTAGCATTTACTCTAGCAGTTGCTCTAATTATTAGAGTGGTTACTCTAGCAATTACTCTAATTATTAGAGTGGTTACTCTAGCGGTTACTCTAGTAGTTATTCTAATTATTAGAATGGTTACTCTAGCGGTTACTTTAGCAGTTATCCTAATTATCAGAGTGGTTACTCTACCGATTACTCTAGTAGTTATTCTAATTATTCGAGTGGTTACTCTAGCGATTACTTTAGCAATTATTCTAATTATTAGAGCGGTTACTCTAATTATTAGAGTAGTTGCTCCCAAGCTTATAAATACAGTGCCCAAGCGCACAATTGGGAAAAAGTCTTTTAGCAGTCAAGTAGCGAAACTCTTGTAGTTTATTTGAAAGTTAGAGTATTTTCCAAGTGCCCGCAGCAGGAATTCTAAGTGTGGATGGATCTTTATTCGAGCATTATGTACGTGAGCACACCTTGTGTACGGCAATAAAGATGAGCTCTTTGATTCATCCTTGTAGCACTTGAGATTTTTTTCTTATGCATTTCTTTTATTTTATTTTCTTATGCATTTATTTTATTTTATTTTATTTTATGCACTTTACATTTCTGTTATTAGCACAGCAATTCATTTTGATCAAATAAGCAAATTGTTAAATTACACAAGCATGACCACTTTGAGCATGCGTGTAATGCTTGGTAACCCAGTAACGATTAGCATTTGGTAATCCCAGTAGTGTTGCATTGGTTCAAGATGTGTACGGCAAGTGCAAACGGATGCTGGTGTTAGGATTAGTTAGAACTTAGTTAATGAGTAGGTAGGTTAAATTAGTCACTTAGTTACCTCTCTCCTTCCCTACTAGCATAGGACATAAAAACATAAAAGCTATAAAAATCATATGCCTCAAGCTTACTTAACCATACAATCGTGACATACACGTAAGCTTGGGAAGACAACGATCAACCAACTCGTCCTTGTTCCATAAGGGCGCATAAGCACTTAGTCCTTGGAATTCGACCGAATCGTGCGTGAAACGCTCATATTCGTATGGTTGAGCGTAGGGGTACCTCGCAGCTCATCACAAATCACAAGCATACACACGCAGCCAGATCATAATTCATACATAGGAAAATATTGCATGTCTTCTTATTGGAGTTAGTGAGGGTCAAATCATATGGTTTAACTCACAATAAGGTACATGATATGTTGATGTTGACTTGCTAAGGTATGACTAAAGTAAAATATAGTAAAATGAATATAAATTCTATTAACTAAAGAATAATGGAAATGAAATACTAAACTAGCCTAATGGTGATAAGTATTTGGTCTTGAACTATCATACACACCTTGAGTTAGTATTATCACCATTAGGACTACCAAGCAACTTGCTACTAAGCATATCAAGCAAAGTCACTATTGGGTTACCAAATGATTATACTTTTATGTTAGAAATCATTTATACTTATTCTACCAAATAACTAACAAACATTAGAAACACAAATGATATTGAAAATGTAAAATTAAGATGAAAAGTAAATTTACTTTGTAAAAGGTTGCAATTGTCATGAATAATCTCGATCTTTATTATTGATCATGAAGCAAGTCTAGGTACAACTACACTAAGGATACTCACAACTAACTCCAACCTCAAAAAAAATAAATTACAAAAAACCAACTAAGGTGTGAATGAAAAAATTGTGTTGGTATAGAATGTAATTGGTATTTATAGGCATTTATTGCAATTGCAACATCACATTCATGATATAGTATCCCAACCTACAATATAGCAAATGAGATATCGTAGATGCAAGATACCAATCAACTTATGTAATTTTCATCAATCTTAAGACAAGAGGTATATCGACTTTAAGCTTTTTAACATAGGGCATATGATGTTTCATTGGGTTCTAATACTCATCCTTAATACAAAACCAACCATAAAGAACCAAAATCATTTGCTACTGATAATTAAATCATTGTTATGTAGACAAGTTCTAAATCAAATCCAAAATTGGAGATACTTCTAACTCTCCTTTTGAATGCTAAAGATGGAGTTAAACTTCACTCAACTTTCATCTTTTGAGCATGCTCTGTTAATTTACACCTTAATTAAGAAAATTAATAGAGCAGCAAGTAACAAAAGTAAAAATTTGATCATGAAATTGGAAGAAATGCACCAATAACAAAAGAATTATCCTAGGGAAAGCATACAAGAACCCCAACAATGGCTCTAGCTCCTAGCAAGCCTTAATTCCGACCAAGCATTACAAGAGAAGAGAGAACATATTCAAAGGCAAAAGGCCTTGAAAAATGGAAGACTTGCTACCTCTCTCACTTATATAATTATTTTCCAAGCTAAATAAACATGGTGGCCAAAAAAAAAAGAACAAGAAAAAACATACTATTTATACCACAACATTAGGAGAATCATTTTTTCGCAAGTTTAATAATGCATTGTTCCCCTAGCAATACAAGTCTTGACTTGTTAACCCCACAATGGTAGAAGAATCATTTTTGGCAAGTTTAATAATGAGGTGTTGGCCTAATGGTACAAGTCATAGCCTAGTAACCCCAAGTCACAAGTCATATTCTACTAAGTAGCACCAAGTTATAAACTTCTCTAAATCTTAGGATGTACCTATTAAAATTATTTCCGATTTCAACATTGTTATTTTTTACTAGTTTAGCAAGTCACAACCATTACATGCACCAAGGCAAGTTATTTGCTTAAAATAAGCAACATAGTTGTTACATGCTCTTATCTTTGTGTTGATTCTCATTATGTTATGTTTAAATACCATATGTTATTATTCACCCCACACTAATGTGGGTATGACCCCGTAACTTCCCGAGAAGGGATGCTCTCCTACACTCCATGATTTCTATGGAAAAGGCACCCCTTCTTCCCCTACCTCCCAAACTTCGATGGAGAATGATGTTTTACAACCTCAAGATGCTCGACAGGTGATTTTATCTCATCTGCAATTTATACGACGCATGGTTAATACCATAGGATATTTCGAAAATCTCTATTTGTTTATCATGCCGATGATATAAAAACTGTTTTATTTTCTGGAATTCTTGTAACAAAATCAAAATGCAAGGCATTCTCACGTGAACCCAAACATATTTTTGCGATGACTATGCGAAGCAAATGGATTTCTCTCCCCTTCACAAATTAAAATAAAATGTATGTTTCTGTACCCATGTTCGGCGAATGCATTAAAACCTCACAAAAAAGAAACCACTAGGTCCCATTCGCGAGACGTGTACGTTTTAATAATTTCGCCCGGACATCAATGATAGCTCGAGACAAAATAACAGGCTTCCTACAAGTATCATTTATAAAGCTTTGATCTTCAGACGGAGACTCGGCAAGTTTCATAATACTAGATACCGATATCAAATACGCAGAAGCCTACTCATGTCATTTACAGAAACAAATACTTTAATTGGATATATTATAAGAAACACGGTTCCACAATCCCATTCTCTTGAAACGTGAAAAGAGAGATGATAATTGCGTTTATCAAATTAAAAAAAATGAAGCAATTAAATTCTCCTCTCTGCACCAAGCTCAGGCGTCTTATTATTCCCCTCCTTGGAAAAAGTTCATGATCTCACACACATCTTTGCACGTTTCACATTGGCTATACTGCTAAGACAGAAATCCATGTAAACGTATGAAGAGAGTAATGTCACCATAGAACTAGTCTGCTGCCAATCACTGCTTCCTGAGTAATTATAAAAGGGAAGCAAAAACAGACATGAATGGTTGATATACACAACGATGCCGTCACTTCACTCTACACTAAAAAGCTTCTGTACACAACTGCTTGTCCAGTTGCAACCATAAACTTCTATATTACTTTTCAGGATGACAGAAATTAAACATCCGCATTTGCATTAGCCAATCCCAAGTCAAAGGCTGCCTCATGAGCTGTGAACATCTCCAAAAAACACTGCAGATGTTGCCTGAACATAAAAAGCATTACAAGTGTTACTCTATGGTTAACATTCATCCTGATTAACAAACAGGTACCATAGCTAATAATTTACTTTAATTCTAAACATGAAAAAGCACTGAGTTATAAATTCTTTTTTAAAAAATCTATAAAAGGAATTCTGAAACTAGTCTGATAGATCCAAGAGGTCTCAGTGGATGTAAGTAAAAAATTTCAGCTAAGTTTCATATCAATATTAATAAAAGCAAATTATAAATTCAGATAACAACATCTAAATTAAAGGGTAGCTAAAACAAAACAAAGAAAATGTTATATGTAATTAGCAAGTCACACATTGTGGATAAACCTTTGACTAAATCTTAAAGGATTTTGATAAAAGGCCATGTGGACATTATAGTCAAATCACCCTTCAATCCTTTAACAAATTAAAAATGAGATACTGAAAAGCTCCCAAAATCTATTATTTACAGCAGTTCTATTTCAAATATTTGAAAATTAAAAAATAAATGCATCATAATGATCCATTCAGAATATCGTGAAAAACAAAAAATCATTACATTTTGGCATTTTCTAAAAACAGAACATGCTACCAGCTAACCACTCTCTAACTGCCTATCCTTATCCAGATAACTAAATTATAATTCCCCATTTGAGAGATGAAGCATTGTGACTTCCCATTTGATGAAAGTTGGAGCAACGTTTTGGAGTTGGGCACATGGAAAATACTTAAAAATAAAGCATATTACAACAAAATAGCTATAGCTAATTGATGAGAAAAATCTCATAACCATAAAACAATGAAGTATTAGCTTAATGGTAGAGCCTTGGCATAAAAACCCCAGGTCATACATTTAATTCCAGTAGGCAGTACTGAGTAATCAGATTAAAAAATGTTCCAAAGAAGGAATTCTGAAACTTCTCACAAGTGAACTAAATACAAATAAACGATATAATCTCACTTCCATATAGCATCAGATGGGTGTATCTGGTTGGTAAGGCTTTTTACTTGCATTCTACACGTCAGGTTAAATCCCAATGGATTAGAGTGAGATATACAGGTATTTTGCAAAAGATAATGGCTCCTATACAATAATACTTTTGATCTCCACATAGATGTAATAAACAGTTCAGTTTCAGAAGTATCAATTTAGAGTACATCGCATTTCAGCTACTGGTTTAATACATCATGCAAAGTTATATCAGCAATGAATAAACATTGTATTCACAAACATCAGACAAACAAGTTACCATATGTTTGTAAATATCAATACTCAATTAGTCCAAGGGAATCTAATAATCAGCCACATACTCAAAGACTAAAAGGCATTTTTATATTATAAGATGTAATAATAATAGTGAAATAATAATAGTAGAATAATATTTTTAACAAGTAAAAAAAGAATTAAATTAACAAGAGTTAAAATACAGTAAAATTGTTCTTGCGATCTCAACAATCATATAATAATAAGCATACCAAGGTGCCAATCTAATCCTACTTTATCATTGTGTTAGGCTGCCCTCAAGTCCTATTTTATATATCATGTTCTCCAAGAAATAATAGTAATAGAGATGACCTGAAAAGTCTTACTGTTTGACACAATCTTTCTAAACATAATTTGCATGAGCATTAACTGTCAGTAAGTTTACAACTGGTAAGGTTTTCTGCCTTGCAAAAAGGCTATTACACAATGACTCTAGTTGACCTATTGTATTTTGTCCATAGATTTTGGCCAGCCCAATATCTCTGGGATTTGTTCAATATTGCAAAGGATAGCTTTTAGTTGATATTCTATAGGTCTTGGGGCCAAGCTCCACATGCAACACATTTGGTGATTAAAAATTTGTCGTGGTACTAGGTCAAAACACCAATTAAATATTTTAGCCATGTTAACAAGACCCAAAGAATTCTTGCATTTTCAGATTTTTGAGTTCCTAACATTAGTCATATCTTTTATTACAGATTTCTGATAAGACATTAAAATGCACATACAATTCAGGCGTAAATGCATATGACCATTTCTATAGTGTACAGGAATCAAACAGTAATTAAAAATACATATAATTAAAATCCTATAAATTCATTATTGATCATCTAGCTCTTTTGTTCTAAGTCAACAATTCACATGCCTCTGCCAAATGAGAAAATCCTCAGTGTGTAGCACATCTAAAACATATCCAACAACTATACAGGCGCATTAGTTATCATAATATTCCCATTGGTTTGCAATTCAACTTTAATTTATATGAATTTTTATCATCTGATGAAACATTTGAATATTTGGTATTCAAATGTTTTTCCCTAAATTAAATGATTATCCCATTAACTTGGGGGAATTAAAAGACTGAATATTGATGCTAACAATTTGAGGAACACTCGCAGAATATAAGAACATCCATGCTTTGTTCTGAATTGAGGATGAAATAACTTTTGCCAAGAATAGTTTCCTCAAAACATCACCTAAAATATGATAACACTGGCATCATATGTATGGACACATGTAAGCATTGTAAGAAATTTTCAATTGTGTGACTTGGTTATAACTTCTAGTTGATATTTTAATTTTTTAGTTTGCAAAATACTTCACTGCTCTGCATTTTAATGTTCAACATAGGACTAGTCAACCATGATCTTTTCATAATCACTCAAGGTAAACCATATATGTTGCCCTTCTCTCTATATTCATTGATGTAACAGGTGAAATCAAAAGATGCCAGTATTTACTAGTCTTGTTGCATTTCATCTCAGACACCATATTTCCTCAAAATCATGCAAGTTCAAATCTTTTATTGGCTCTAGCCAATTCAAATAAAAGAATCTTTGCATGCAATATAAATTAGTTTAACTAGAAAACAGTTGGGAACAAACTCAACAAAAATAAATAATTGCATCAGTCTTCATTAATCTCAGTTCCTATACAAAGACACAACAAATTGTTGGAAAGACCGAATAAATTCCCAATTGTGTGTTTTTATGGAGTTTGTTTTTCCTTGATTTGTAGCTTCCATTTTTATTGTTTCTGATTTCTAGGAGATTAGTTTTCTTTTTTTAGTTTGTTTCCTGAAATACGGAATAAGGCTGGTCTATAAATCCTTGTATGCAATCTTTTCCTAAACTTCAATAAAGAGAACTATTTCATTTCATCTCTTTGTTCATGGTATCAGAGCCAGGTTAAATGGCCGAAAAAAATTCTTTTTCCAAATCCTCTTCGCCTAGCACACTTGAAAGCACATTGGCAACAACTATCCAAAATCCTATATCTTCTTCTTCTCGACCCTTTGAAAATCATTCTCTTCAAATAACCCAGCACAAACTCAATGGAGCCAACTTCCAAGAATGGTTTCAGTCTATTTTTCTTGTCCTCAAAGGCAAAGGAAAGTCCGGATATGTGACCAGTACAATTTTGCCTCCTGAATCTACCAACCCTACCTATCATACTTGGGATGCCGAAAATTCCATAGTGCTGGCTTGGTTAATGAATTCGATGGAGCCGCAAATTGGAAGGACATATCTGTTCTACAAAACTGCCAGAGATATATGGACAGTAGTTCAAGAAATCTACTCGGATCTGGAAAACAAGTCACAGTGTTTTGAGATATGCTCGAAGCTTCATGAGATGCAACAAGGAGACAAATCAATCACTGATTATTTTAATTCTTTAACTAAATTATCATAGGAGATGGATTTATTTTATGAAATGCAGTGGGAGAGTCCTAAAGATGGAGTCAAGTTTGCTCGAATGATTGAAAAGGAGCATATCTTTGATTTTTTTACAAGGGCTGAATAAAGAGTTGGATGAGGTACAGGGCAGAGTGTTGAGCACAAAACCTTTTGCCACCATCCATGAGGCTTTTGCCAAAGTAAGAAGAGAGGAAAGCAAGAAGAAGGTTATGCTTCCCACTGGAACAAATGCTCCTTCAATAGGATCAGCCCTCATCACACACCAAAGCAAGCAACATCAAAGGAGTCAAAGGTCCAAGAAGGAGAAGCTATGGTGTGATCACTGCCACAAGAAGAATCATACACAGGATACCTACTTCAAAATCCACGAATACCCACCAAACTACAAGCCATAGAACCACCAAGAGCCAAACAAAGCCCTTGCTGTTGAGACAAAAACAAAGAATGATTAGTCTAGTAATCTCAATCTTACTATTGAACAAATTAAAGTGTTACAATCAATATTGAGCCATCCCAACCTGCTCAAGGAGGCCAACACATCATCAAAGACTCCAATAGCCTCAGTTGCATAGAGGTAATCTAAGTAGTTCATGTTTTACACATTGCCATGTAACTGATAAGTCGATTGTTGACACGGGTGCTTCGAATCACATGTCTAGACACAATAGTTTATTCTCGGAATTAAAGGAGTGTCATGATGACATTAAGATCATTGTAACTGATGGTACTATGTTAAGAGTAGTAGGTTGTGGGTCAATTGATATTTCTAGGATGCATTTAAGATCTGTTTACTATGTTCCAAAGTTAATGTATAACCTCCTCTCTATCAGCAAATTGTCAAAAGATCAAAATTGTGCTAAGGAGAGGATCTACCTTCCTCTCTATGTGTTCTAGGACTTGTCTTCAGGGAAGATGATTGCTAGTGCTAAGGAGAAGTATGGTCTCTACATTCTCAATGGTTCTGGTTCTTCTTCAAAAATTCAATCTCGTGAAAACGTCTCCCTTTCAACCTCGTCTAGTTTAGAAATGATACTTTGGCATAGACACCTTGGTCACCATAGTTTTGTTTATCTCAAATCTTTGTATCCAACTTTGTTTATCAATAAAAATCCTTTAGATCTCCAGTGTGAACATTGTATTGGCGCAAAACAAACTAGAAAAAATTGTCCTTCTCATACATATCAATTGTCAAAGCCATTTCAACTTATACACAACGACATATGGGGTCCCACTCATCAATCCACTCTCACGGCTCTAAGTGGTTTATCATGTTTATTGATGATCATACAAGTGGTTTATCATGTTTATTGATGATCATACAAGGGTGTGTTGGGTTTATCTCATGAGAGAAAAATCAGAAACTGAATTCATTGTTAAACAATTTCACAAACATATCTCAAATGTCTTCTAAACCAATATCCAAATTCTGAGAACTGACAATGGTAAAGAGTATTTCACAATTGACCTGACACAATACCTAAATGATAATGGAGTGTTTCATCAAAGTTCTTGTACATACACCCCTCAATAGAATGGAGTGGCAGAGAGGAAAAATAGACATTTACTAGAGGTAGTCCAAGCTCTTATGTTCACTAGTCATGTTCCAAACTCTTGTTGGGGAGAAGCAGTGTTAACTGCAACTTATCTTATAAATAGAATGTCATCCAAAACTCTAAATCTTTGAACTCCTCTCAATTGTCTATTTGATACCTATCCTCATGTCTGTATTTTTAACTCTCTTTCTCCTAGAGTGTTTGGCTGCATTGCATATGTCTATAATCATCACCCACAAAAGAGTAAACTTGATCCCAAATCCTTTAAGTGTGTCTTTACTGACTACTCCATCTCAAAAGGGATACACATGCTTTCACCCTCCTTCCATAAAATTCTGTCTCTTATGATGTACCTTTTTTGGAAGATCAAATGTTTTATCCCAATAGTTCTCTTCAGGGGGAGATGATGAGTGAAGATGACCATTGGGATCCCTCTATCTCACTTCCTATATATATTCCATTTAAGTCTCATTCTTCATTCGAATCTCCCCCTCCAACCAAACCGGACAATCCTCATACCAAACAAATCCCTTCAAATCAATGTGATCACGAATTGAATCAAGGGGGAGAATCAAGCATCTCCATAAAATTTTGTCTCTTATGATGTACCTTTTTTGGAAGATCAAATGTTTTATCCCAATAGTTCTCTTCAGGGGGAGATGATGAGTGAAGATGACCATTGGGATCCCTCTATCTCACTTCCTATATATATTCCATTTAAGTCTCATTCTTCATTCGAATCTCCACCTCCAACCAAACCGGACAATCCTCATACCAAACAAATCCCTTCAAATCAATGTGATCACGAATTGAATCGAGGGGGAGAATCAAGCATCTCCATAAAATTCTGTCTCTTATGATGTACCTTTTTTGGAAGATCAAATGTTTGATCCCAATAGTTCTCTTCAGGGGGAGATGATGAGTGAAGATGACCATTGGGATCCCTCTATCTCACTTCCTATATATATTCCATTTAAGTCTCATTCTTCATTCGAATCTCCACCTCCAACCAAACCGGACAATCCTCATACCAAACAAATCCCTTCAAATCAATGTGATCACGAATTGAATCGAGGGGGAGAATCAAGCATCTCCAAACCAATTATGGTTTATTCAAGGAGACCAAAGATTCCCCACGCTATGCAACTATCTAAACCAAGGGAGGATCCTAAAACCATGGAAGAAGGTATGGTGTTATTTGACAATTTGGATCTTCCTCTTGCTCTCAAGAAAGGTGCTCAAACTTGTACCCAACATCCCATCTCTAGGTAGCTAACCTACTCAAATCTGTCTCCTCATTACAAGGCATTTGTTACTAGCCTTGACAATGTGGAGATTCCAAAAGATATTCAAAGAGCCCTTCAGAATCCAAAATGGAGAGCAACTATTGAAGAAGAGATAGGAGCACTTCAAGAGAATGGAACATGGGAGGTAGTTGATCTTCCTAGTGGGAAGAAAGTTGTTGGTTGCAAGTGGATATTCACAATGAAGTTCAAGCCTAATGGGGAGATAGAGAGGTATAAAGCTCACTTGGTTACTCAAGGATACACCCAAACTTATCGTATTGACTACAAAGAATCATTTGCCCCTGTTACCAAGATGAACTCAATCAAGGTATCATTGTCACTTGCTATATAAATCTTGAATGGGATCTTTACCAAATGGATGTAAACAATGCTTTTTTGAATGGAAATTTGAAGGAAGTGTTTACGAAGATGCCACCGAGATTTGAGATGCGAAGCAACATAGTGTGCAAGCTTAAGAAGTCTTTGTATGGTTTGAAACAATCTCCTAGAACTTGGTTCACAAGATTTAGCTCAGCATTGCAAAGTTTTGGATACACCCAAGGGTACGCCAATCATATGATCTTCACTAAGCAATCACCGAGTGGGAAGAAGTCCATTCTCATTGTGTATGTGGATGATATCATGATTACCGATGATGACCACTTAGAGATTTCAAAGTTGAAGACTAAACTGAAGAACGAATTTCAAGTCAAGGACCTTGGGATCCTCAAGTATTTTCTTGGTATGGAGATTGCTAGAAGCAAACAAGGGATCTTTGTTACACAAAGAAAGTATGTTCTTGATTTGCTTAAGGAGACAATAAAAATAGGTTGTAACCTGGCTAGCACACCATAGGAAAGGAATTGGAAACAAAAGGCTACAAATAATGATTCCCTAGTTGACTATGAGCAATATCAACATCTAGTAGGAAAACTGATCTACCTTTCACTTACTAGACCTGGCATTACCTACAATGTGAGTGTGATCAATCAATTTATGCATTCTCCTACAAATCGACATCTAGAGGTAGCCAACCATGTACTAAGATATCTAAAGGGATCTCCTGGCAAGGGGCTCTTGTTCAAGAAAGGTGAATCTCGAGAGGTGGAAGGCTTTGCTGACGCAAATTAGGCCAAATCAATGGAAGACAGCAAATCCACAACTGGATATTGTGTGAAATTATAGGGAAATCTTGTGATATGGAAGACTAAGAAATAATCAGTTGTAGCAAGGAGCAACACCAAAGCAAAGTACCAAGAGATTGCTCAAGGAGTGTGCAAACTTATTTGGATTAAGAGACTCTTCTAAAGGACCTAAAAATTTCATTGCCAAGTCCTGTGAAGCTCTACAATGACAGTAAATCAGCAATAAGCATCATCCACAACCTAGTTCAACATGATTGAATGAAGAATGTTAGAATAGGTAGAAGCTTTATCAAGCATGAGATTGACTTGGGAGCAATCAGCCTAGCTTACATTCCTACCAAGGACCAAGAGGCAGATATCCTCACCAAAGCATTATCAAAACCAGGTTTTGAGTCTTTAGTTTGCAAGCTGGGAATGATAGAAATCTATTCACCAACTTGAGGGGGAGTGTTGGAAAGACTAAGTAAATTCCCAATTTTGTGGGATTAATTGCAGTTTTTGTGGAGTTTGTTTTTCCCTAATTTGTAGCTTCCATTTTTATCACTTCTGATTTCTAGGAGATTAGTTTTCTTTTTTTTAGTTTGTTTCCTGAAATACAGAATAAGGCTGGTCCATAAATCCTTGTATGCAATCTTTCATAAACTTCAATAAAGAGAACTATTTCATTTTATCTCTTGGTTCACAAATATTTGCAGATACTGCAACTATAATGCACTTATTCCCTAAGGAACATAATGTAAAACAAAATGATGAAGGACGTAATTGTCCAAAAGCATTGACCAAGGCAACATTCTGTATAAAGTAGGATCATGTGCTAGTGAAAATCCATGTTTAAAAAAAGGCAAAGTCCAAAGTAAGACAAGGGGAAAGAGCTTATCAGGAGTTCAAAAGGCTGGATACTTGGTGGTAGGTAGTGGGAAAACAAAAGTAAAGACTAGTCCATAACATGTCATTAATAAGTTATAACATTTACACTGATAAGTAGGATAAAAGTAAGACTAGTCCAAAACATGCCATTAATAAGGTGTAATATTTGCATTAAGGTATGCCATTGAATGCAGCCTATAAGAGTCCTATTATGTCTTAAAGGTATAATCAAGCACAGGTCAATATTATATGCCAAACTGGATATTAAAGCATGATAGCAATTCACAAGATTTTGCTACTTTGCATCACTAACACAAGATGCAGTTATTCTTTTTGTCACGTTTGGAAATAAAAAGAGGATTCAGCTAAAAGTTGTAAGATTAATCAATATCTTTTCAACATGCCTTTTCTAGCTAAGGCTATAAATCTTTTCAACATGTTTTTTTTTCTTGCTCAGGCCTATAAACTTCATGATAAAAGCCAAAAATAGAGGAGGATATAAAGCAAACAAAATAATTTTTCAGAATTTTACAAGACAGCAATTAAGCCTGCTATCTTATATGGTGCTGAATGTTGAGCACTACAAAGGAGGATGAACAACAAATCAGTGTAACAGAAATATGAATGCTTCAATGGATGTTGAATGTTACTAGAAGAGATAAGCTACATAATACAGACATCAGAGGAAGACTCGGAGTGGCTTTATTTTCAAATAAGCTACAAGAATGGCAGCCTAGATGGTTTGGAAATGTACAAAGAAGATCAGACAATGAGCTTCTAAGTAAGGATGGCTACATCACTGTTCCAGGAAAGCCACTGAAAGAAAGACCCAAAAAGACATAGGAAAAAATGATCAAAGATGATCTGAAGAAACTACAAATAAACAAAGATCTAGCTCTTCATACAGGCAAATGGTGAAAAGGAACTTTTGTAGCCAACACCATTTTGTTGGGACAAGGCTACAATGATGATGAACCATCTTCCCCAGTGAGATATTGTTAACAGTCACTGTGACCAAACATTAATAATGATTTATAAAAGCATCCCCCATTCTCTGTATTTTAGTTTTTGCTGATAATAATACCTAAACGTTCTTAAGATACCATCTTTGTAATGTCCTAACTTAATGAATCCTGAAAGTAAACCACACTTGAAAAATATTCATTCTAACAATTTTATATTCTTAACACTTAACTGTATCTCGCACAGTGTTTTTGAAGCTAAGACCACACAGATGCCTGTATGGATAAATTTTCCTACAGAGACAGCCAAAAACATGCAAAAAAGGTGGTACTATCTTGGGCTCTTTTTTCACATAAGAAGTGAAGGAGAAATTCAATAACACACCATGGATCATGACCTTGAAATTATCTCGCACAGAAACAGAGGAACCGCCACTTTTGCTTCTTTCTGAAATACCTAGGATCTGCTTGTCGCATCTTCACAGGACTGCTATTCCACTCATTAGCTAATCTGTAAACAAATGATAAAATGATAAATGCAAAAGGATTAAGCCTAATTCAAGACAGATCTAAAACGAATAAGAAGACATAAAACCCCTTACACTGGAAACGCAAAAGACCGGGTACTAGTTGTGCTGCTATCAGAACGAATAGAAAGATTTCCTGAAAACGGAATGGCCCCAGAATATGATATGGGTCCAGATACTGCTATCGGTTCTGAAAATGGTATATCATTTCCGCCATAGCCTTCATGGATAATGTCTGATGGAATGCCATAAGCATTTTGAGTTCCATCGACACTGGAGACAGAGTTTCGAGCTGACCCCGTTGTGGCCACACTACCTTGTACATTTTTCCTCATAGAATCATTAGCTGGTAAACCAGCATTGTAGACATTGTTCTCTTGAGAAACCTCTGCTATAGAACCATCCACAATCTCTGATGAAGTTAAGGAACTCTGTTCTACTTTAAATGCATCCTTTCTAAATTCTTCAACCAGTGTCAAGTGTGTCGCCTCATGATCACCTGCTGTAGAATTCTGGCATAGAAGGGATTCGATCTCTACTTCTTTTATGCCCTTGGTGTCATTTTGCACAGAAACAGAATTGATGGAATCCTCCATTTTATCAAGGGCATTTGAGCTTCTAGCGGCACACTCAACAGAGTCAGCCTCAACTAAAGCACATTTTCCACAATTGTCTTTGAATGAGGCAGGCTCTGAATCATCACTTGTTAGTTTATGCTCCCAGCCTAAGCCTTGCCTACATAAAGCTTCATCGTGTACAGATTGAGTTAAGGATTGTAGACTGTTTTGGATGTTTTCTTCTTGAACATGAACTGAATCAACTGACTTGGAAATTACTGCATCACATTCCACAACACCATTTTTAGCTGGCACTACCTGGAAAATGGATGTTGCTGAAAGGATATCGGTTTCGCCATTGTGTGCCAAATTGCCCTCATTGTACCCCTTCCACCCAGTCGCATTTACCGTATGATCACAGGTAGTTGCGTTGTTCTCATTTTTACAAAACCTTGAAGATAATGAATTGCTGTTACAAACATCACCAATCTCATCATGCTCTGTACACAGGTTTGTATGTGCCATGTTCTGAGTATGCTCCGTCCCAGATACTACGGCACAATTTGCTTGAGAAAATGAATCATCATGTCTACATGTCTCTTTGCCATTGCAACCGTTTTCCAAAACCTGCACATCGAGAAAGTCTTTTTTCTCTGTGGCATTTAGAAGTGTAGAAAAGCCATTACAACTACAATAACTTTGAACTGTTTCCAAAGGATGTTTTGAAACAGAAGCAACAGATTCTGTTACACAAGATTTAGAGTCGTCTTCAATGGAGATGACACAAGTAAAAGGTACACTTTTGGTACTTTCGGGTAAACCTTCCCCATAATTGTCTAGCCTACCAAGAACCTCGGAACTTGC
The DNA here is from genome assembly GCA_015680685.1 of Gnetum montanum. Lineage (NCBI taxonomy): Eukaryota > Viridiplantae > Streptophyta > Gnetopsida > Gnetales > Gnetaceae > Gnetum > Gnetum montanum. The sequence continues at coordinate 223,054 of MNCI01023527.1, read as the reverse complement.
AATAATGTTGTTACAGTCACAATCTAAATGTGGTGCACTGCTATTGTTAGAAGCATCTTCTTTAACAGAATTCCCGTTCTCCTGCTTACCAGCTGGTATAGCAACTGCATATTCAAAGTCCTTTATCTTTGGAAAAAATGGAAGAGATTCCCGTGCATTGCCTAGACTCTGGTCCTCTTGATAGGAGCTATGAATATGGTTTACCTCAGAATCAGACACGCATGGCTTAAATTTCTCGTTCAAAGATGTTTCACAGTCTCTGTTCTGAGATACTACTGTAGAGAGGGAAAAGTTATTTGCATCATTTGTAACTGCTGATTCTTCAAGCTTGCGTAGATCCTCTGCAGTAGAGTTGCAAGAAACCAAAAGCAATTTGTCCTTTGAAATTGACTCCTCATCCACTGGGATATCTCTTGATTTCAACTTTTGAATTTCTATGCAATTAATATTAAAACTTTCTGGCAAGGGATAAGCTGCAGAGTGAGATAACATTTTGGACATTCCAAAAGTTCGGAGTGCCTTCTTTTGGGTGCCTTATCGTCCCTCATAACATTAGTAGACGTTTGATAATGCTAAGTCTTCATACAACCAGTATATGTAAAACCAATTTAAAGGGAAATTCACTACCTCTTGTCTTTATAATGAAGGCTACATTCTATAGCATCAGCAAACATCTTCTGCAAAGTGTTCCATGTACAAACTGGTGAGGGACTATTAGAAGTTCCTGTTACATGGGTCCAACCTGAATAAGGCAGATGCAACAGAAAGCTCAAAGGGAAATAAAACTAATATTCAAAAAATACTATCAATGCCAAAAGAAGACTTATGAAAGTATTTCTATGTTCTTTCCACTTCTAGTTTGAAAAACTGATGATGATATTTTCAGGTTACATTCTTCCTTGGAATTTTGTCGGTTACTGTTTCACTCTTCCCTCATTATTTTTGGTAAGGCCAGGAATTATGATATTAGCACCATTCAAATATTTGAAAACATTAACATAATAAAGACCAAAACATCTAATCGTCACGTTTTCCGCTAGCATTTGTTTCTCCAAAAATAAAGTGTTTGAGATATGGCATTCATGTTAGTAGTCCAAACTCTTACCTTCTTACTCTCTTACAAACAAAGATCCAATAGTAACCCCATTTAGACCCACTGTTCACTAAACTTTTAAATCAAATAAGTATATACAAGTAAATATAAGAAAAAAAAATTCTAACCAATTTTCAACCGCATGCACCAAACCTCTAACTAGATATCACAGAGTTTTCAAAATAAAAAGAATCATTATGGTTGCAGCTAAGAAGTTTACGCATGCATAAATTCGACATCATTTTTCTTGCCCGGATTTCCCAGTGCCCCACTTCTCCTTACCGGAATTTCCCAGAGCTAAAAAATTCTTTATCAGGGATCAGCCTATTAGTGGTTCCTTTAAAAGATTTTAAAAGAACTCTAAAATATTTTGAACTGGAGATTGAAAGGTTATTCAAACATAGGGAGTCAATAACAAACAACTATTGAATTAGAAAAGACCAAGATTCAAAGCTTTTTGACTGTTAAGCGCACAGGGAGAACACTGGGTGGGTCTGCCAACGCACAGACCATGAAACTGGAACTCAAATGCTTTGTTTGTCGTCTTCATTGTAAACAAAACTAGACGAAACAACCTGAATCTAACCGCTCTTTATTACTTTTAATCCATGATCTCCGAACAAGATATCCACCGGTTTTCAGTCTCAGCGCATATCAAATCGATGGATCTCCCTTGATTTTTGAGCACTGAAATTACTCCGAAAACAGGAAATTTTTATCTAAATCTTATTAGAAAAACCCAAAATGGATTAACATCTTTTGCAAAAATAGATGACAAAATTCCATGTAGAAAATTTTCTATATTAAGGAAAAGACGAAAAAAGGTAGAAACGGGAATAATACTAACTTCAATTTTCACTACTCTAACTGCGAGTGAATAATCAGAATCCCATACAGCATCCTTGAAAAGACAAACCTGAATGAAAATCAAAGCTAATAAACAAATCATCCCATCCCTTAAAGTCGCAATTTTCATGGATCTTGAATCTATTTAAAGAGAGACCTTAAAACTATTGGCAAGAGCCAAGCAGTCTCTGCATAAAAGCGAACAAAATAAACCTAAACATCGCGAATTACATACCTGCACATTGCCGATGAAATACCAGGCCAGGATTTCAAACGGCGGTCGCAGAGACTCCTAAAACTCTAAAAAACGACCGGAACAGCCATGCAAGGAAGGCACAAGGAAAGAAAACCGGCAGCGAAAAAAGCGTGGCATTTAAGAGCATCAACCAAAACAAACGTTAAGAGATCAATCGAGGGGGAGGTAAAAAGGGACAGAAAGAGGCCGTTGTGCGAGGCAGCTGAAAGATGAACGAGAAATGAGGCGAGTTTGGCTGTGACAATAAATGCCGTCGGAATAATGATGGCTAAATTACGCGGCCAATAACGACACAGGCGAAAGGCAGAGTGGAAACAAAAATAAATAATAATGAGCAAAAAGCCTAAAATGGCCGGCCTTCACTCTTCCACCTCCTCCTCTCTCACATTCCTCCCTCTTCTATTCTGCCTCTCTTGTTTGTATTGTGTTCTGCCTCTCCTGTCTTCAGATTCTGAGGCTCCTCTGTTTCCGTTTCCCGCCGCGAACTTCGCCAGAATGCTTCATTTTTCATTTTCCATGTTCCGCGTCCGTTTTTCAAAAAACGTCCATTAAATAACAACACACGCAGGAGCAGGAGATCGAGCCTCTAGGAGGATCCTCCTGCGAATCTCAAATCTCTTCCTGCCTTTATTTTGCTTCAAAGTCAACAAGCGGAGAATAAGCTGTAAAGGCTTGAGCAAAACGGCGTAAAGAAGAAGAAAGGGAAGGCAAAAAAACAAAAAAAGCAGAAGCCAAAAGGCAATAAACCTTTTAACATGCCCCTGTCCGGAGGCGTGAAAGCCAGATGGCACCTTGCCGGACGTTTTTCAACGGTAGCGTCGTCGCGGAGCAGTTCCAGTTCAAGGTTCAGTGGCAGATTGCCAGCGCAACGAGGCTGCCGACAAAGAGATTTCCAACTGTTTCCTACGATTCATGTTTTTAATTTTCAACAAAGCTTGGAAAATATAGCATGTACAACATTGAAAGTATGATATTGAAATTTTCTGTGAAAATGTCGGAAATATCAGCGTACAGCCAATGGCACAGCTTCCGTGTGCTCTCGATCCAGTTCATCATCATGACTTACACAGAAACGGAGGTCAAACTCGCGTATCCGCCAAATTTGGCCAATATTTTATGCCTTTCGTCCGAGTGCATTCTTTGTTTGTTTGTGTGAACCTTAAGGTTGAAGAAGAAGCAATCGATAATGCGCAAGTTTGACCTTACTTGTGATTATTTTTGACACCGCTCGATAATTTATTCATTCGCTTGCTTGGCCCAGCCGAGCGAGCGTGCTCCGCCTTTGTCCCATTTTTGCAGCGGGAGTTGCAGTTGACGTCATGTGTGGCCAAACCTCGTCAAGCAAGCAAGCAAGAAGACGTAAAGGAGTGGTTTTTGGAAGGTTTTCCGATGTGGTTGGTATTGCTACTGTTGCTGCTCAAAGGATGATTTTTACCCTGACACTCTGACTGTCAGAATTGAAGCAGAAGCAGCAGAGCAGTTGTTGTGAAATGCACTGTGGCACTGGCATTGGATTTTCAAATGATGTCCGTATCCAAGTCTACTTTGGGCAATTGCCATCGCATCATCTTCTTCACGGGGAGCAGCCACGCTTAGTGCGTGTCCTTTGCCCTGTCACTCGCTTACAGATGGAAAATTTGCTCTTCTGTTGTTTTTTTGTGGTTCAGGCTTTGCTTGCTTGCTTGCTGGCTCATCAATGCGCTCCCTGTTGCTGTTGCTAGTGTTTGTTCCTAAGATGCTGGTGCTGTGTGGAGTTTGGTCATTTGTTTGTTGCGTCTGCCAAACATCCATGTGGGCTGTGTCCATTCAAACTCGTTTGTATCCTCTTATCCTATTTGATGATGTTGGGAAATGCAGGTTTGTATCCTCTTATCCTATTTGATGATGTTGGGAAATGCAGGTTTGTATCCTCTTATCCTATTTGATGATGTTGGGAAATGCAGGTTTGTATCCTCTTATCCTATTTGATGATGTTGGGAAATGCAGGTTTTAGCCTTGGATGAAAGAGTGAAACCTTGGGTCATGTAGACAATTCATATTCATCTCCTTATCTGGCTCTCCTCAGTCGCTTTGTATCTTTTGATATGGATACCTCAACAAGAAGAAGTTGTTGTTGGTTGGTATTAATGGCATTTTGAGTCCATTCAAACTCGTTTGTTTCCTCTTATCCTATATGATGATGCTGGGAAATGCAAGTTTTAGCCTTGGATGAAAGTGTGAAACCTTGGGTCATGTGGACAATTCATATTCATCTTCTTATCGTGGCAAACTTCTTAAATTAATCCAAAGGATTTATTTGGTTGAATTTTCATTTTAAATTTGTTTTATACTTGAGTAAATAAGATGAGACTTAACTAGTGTTAGCTTGTTTGGGGATATATAACTCAACATTACCCTTTAAAATTAAACCCATGTCTTGGAGCTTTCAAATCAAGTGTCTTTACCACTAGGCTAACACTTTATTGTTTAACAAGTAATTGTAGCTAAGAGATTGCTTATTTGAGTCAAACTAGAAACATGTTATGCTCCTTTATAATTCTTCTTCTAAAGTATCGTGTTGTGAATATGTCTTAAGGTGTATTTATAATCAAATGGTTGACAAGCAAGGTTTAGAAGATGTCAAAGAGACTTGACATAAGGTCAATTGTGATAAACACCATGTGCCAATATTTACTTCTTTTACCTTCCTCTCCTACAAAAGTTGGTATTTCGCCAAAACTTTCCATTACTAAATTAAATCCATCTGCTATTTTAAGTTTGAGCACAAATATTGAAAATAATGTAAATGTTGTTAGGACTAGGACTATCATCCCTACTAATAATTAATTTTTGATGAGCGTCAAAGTGCCACGTCAATGTCAACGAGCCTCTGTTGATGTAGCCTCATCAATGGGCCCCCGTCAATAAGGCCCTGTTTATGGGCATCAAATTAATAGTAGTAACAGAGCTTTTATAATTTTTACATTTGAAAGTTAGAATATTTTCTCGAGTGCTCGTAGCAGGAGTCATTGAGTGTATAAATCTTTATTTGAGGATTGTTGTACCTGAGCACGATAGTGTGTATGGCAATAAAGACAAGCTTCTTGATAAACCTTGCAGCATTCTGGATAGTTTAGATATTTATTCATGCATTTGATGTTTTCAATTAATTATTTAATGTTTTCCAGTAACTAAGCTAATTAAGCGAGATAAGCTAAATAGATTAAATACATAAGTACGACCACTTCAAGCCTAACACGTATTTGCTTGGTAATCCCAGCAGCATTATTGTTTGGTGTGCCCAATAGCATAGCACTTGGTAGCCCAGCAGTGGATACATGGGTTCAGGACATGCACAAAAAGTGGGACTGGATGCTTATGTTAGGACTAGCTAGAGACTAGTTAGTTAGTTAAATTAAATTAGTTATTAAATTACTTCATCTCTTTCTTTAAGCACCAATGAACCTAAAACATAAAATGATAAAAATCATATGCCTTGATTACACTTAACCATACCATTGAGCTTCACAAGTGTAATTGGGAAAACAATGAATGACCTTAGGACAAGGCTCACTTCCTAGAAGACTAATGCACTAGAAACTATAGAGTCCACGAAATTTGATCGAATTGTGTGTGAACGCTTCATGATTCATATGGTTGAGTGTAGGGGTATCTTCAACCACTCATCATTGGCATCATTATTGGGAACTTTGTTTGTTGAAACATGTGCTATCTAGGATTAGTGAACATTATTAATATCGTTGGATGAACTCAAGGTCAATGTTACTCCACACAACATATAATTACAAAAGCATACTAATTAGTTTGTTTATTGAAAAATGTCTTTTCACAGATGTGAAGATGTTAAATTTCCAGTCCCACAAGAGTGCAAAGTGGTATATACTCATCCCAATCAGTATGTACTAGACTTCACCTTCATCCTACACTAGGATGAGCAATTGTGATGGTGTGATATGGAGGGAAACATCATAATGCCCCCTAATCAATCTATGTTAGGGATGCTATTTCAAACCCTTAAGAAGCTAGGCATCTCAAATCTTTAAGAGAAATACATTATGAATTGTTATGACACTAGGGACTACCGTCCTACTAAAACACAATGCAAGCGAGATTGACACTAAGAGAGGAACCATGAGTTTGTGAAGGGAAAACACTTTACTAATTTCTTATTCCTGTTAAATCAAACCAACAACGAGGATTCTCCCTCTGGGGGTTCTCAACATGAAGATTCTCCACCCCCTATTATTAGTGATGAGGGTGTGGCCCTGAACTTGCGATCCACTATTAATAAACCAAGTTCAGGAAAAAGTGATAGTCAAGGCAAGAACTTAGGCAAACATCATGATGGCAAAGGATCTAAGGATGGTGGTTGTAATGAGCAAAGAGATGGTGGTGAACACTGTGGTGGTGGTGATGGTCCACCTTTCTCCTCATCCTCTTCATCTAATTCTGAACATTTCTCTTCATCTGCTAGTTCAAATAGAAGCCACCATAGAAATAATTATGATGAAAGTGAATAACAAGACAACAATGACCGTAGAGCCCACCAAGAACGTAGGGGTAATAAAGGACATCATCATNAGGCATAGGCATCATGGAAAGCTTGTAGATGTGTTTGCGGATTAGAGTTGTCNCAGTTGGATCAAGCGCTTAGACATGAATAATATCCCAAGATTTGAGGGGGGAGACAACTCTAATCCGCAAACACATCTACAAGCTTTCCATGATGCCTATGCCTTACAAAACATTGAAAATGATTGGCAAAAACTCAAGCTATTTCTTAGGAAACTCATCAAAGAGGTCAAAAGTTGGTATTAGTCCTTAGAGCTGGAATCCATCCATAAATGGAGTATAATGCTTGAACTATTCAATGATAAATACCAAACATACTCTAGAGTGTCCAACTTGAGAAGGCAAATCCAAGGTTGGAAACAGGGAACACATGAAGCCTTGGATGCTGCCATGGACAGATATTATTCTTTCTTGCACTGATGCCCTGGCCATGGTTATTCTCAAATGAAACAACTTTGCCACATCATAGATGGGCTTAGAGCAAAAACCAAAAAAACTCTTGGGGTTTATGCCCAAGGGAGATTATTCAAACTAAGAGCTCATTAAATACAAAGGTTGATAGAATAGGTTGCAAAAGAAGAGAGTGAGTTGCGAAAAAGGAAAGGTGTAGAAGAATATAATAGGGATCCTTCCATCAAAAAAAGAGAGGTTCGATTTTATGATGAGGAGTCACCACTTAACGAAGTGGTGAATAGGAAAACGTTGTCCATCCAAAAATCTATATATGATATTTTGGCAAAGGTTGATAAATTATGAAACTCTTTGGATGAAAAATTTCAAACTGCTATGAAGATTACAAAAGAATCCAAATAGCAAAATAGTGATCATAATTGTAGGAGGTGGAAAGAGGCTGAACGTGACTACTAGAGATGTAAGGGCAAAGTTGTTGCAGTAGAAGAAGTTGTGGAGATAGACTTTGATCATGATGTTGGTTGTGACATATGTCAGTATGAACATCCTCAAGGATGTTTCCCTATGGTGTCACACTTACAAGAGTTCGAGGTATACATGTTGAATCCTCAACTAGCACGAAGGCAAGCACTTAGACAATTGCCTTATCCTCAAGGCAATCCAAGGAAATTCCACCAACAACAATAAGCTTACTACCCAAGTGGAGCTCCACCACAACCATATGAACAATATCAATAGTGGCACCAACCACAATCGTGGAGAATTCCACCGTCAAGACAATAATACCCTTATTGGCAACCAATTCTATATAGGTACTATGTTTAGCAACCTATTTCTCCAAGCAGTTCTACAAGCCACATCTCATTTTAGCACCCCTATTACCCTCCAGAGTACCATCGAACTCATTCACCATCTACTCGAGGGGAGCACCCATATCCATACCACCCTCCACATGCATCTACATACATCCCTTCGCCCTCAACCCAGTTACCTCGTATTCCATCCATATAGGACAAAATTTCTCCACAACCACAACAACAAAATGCTATGAGGGCTGTACATTCACAATTGGCTTTTTAGCCAAGTGGTTTGGACAATCGATCTAGAAAATGACCATTTTTTTGACCCAAAAGTTCTCCTAAACCCTCACAACCTAATATGGCTAGTCATCCTATATGTTCAACACCCTCATCCTCTGCATGAAACACATTCAAGTGTCCTTCAAACCAAATGTTGCCTCAAATCTAGACTATGATGTTAGCTCATGTTGTTTCCAATTAGATCAAGGCTAGTAATCTTCCCACAAAAAGATTTGACCCAGGAAGTCCACTCATGTACTTACAAATCACTAGACATGAGCCATGTAAGGCCCTTCTTGATTCTAGTGTTGGTGTTAATCTCATCTCCCATGACATGTACCAAGCCTAGAACCTACTATCTCTTAAAAAGTGTAACATTCATTTAGAATTGGTAGATCAATCAATTATTGTTCCCTTGAGAATAATGGAGGACATTGTAACCATAGTTAGTGGGTGGTCCTATCCTATTGATTTTCTGGTGATCAAGGTATAAAACTACAAAAGTGACTTCCCCATCATTATGGCAAGGGCATGGTTAAGCATGGTTGATGTGGGAATGGACATAAGTGACATCTCCTTAAAAATCTCAAAGGAAAATGAATTTGGAAGGTGATGAGCGGCGAGGTACCCCTACACTCAACCATACGAATACGAGCGTTTCACGCATGATTCGGTCAAATTCCAAGGACTAAGTGCCTATGCGCCTTTGTGAAACAAGGACAGGTTGGTTGATCATTATCTTCCCAACCTTACCTGTATGTCATAATTGTATGGTTAAGTAAGCTTGAGGCATATGATTTTTATAGCTTTTATGTTTTTATGTCCTGTTGCTAATAAGGGAGGAGAGAGAGATAACTAAGTAACTAATTTAACTTAACTACTGATTAACTAGGCTTTAACTAATCCTAACACTAGTATCCATTCTCACTTGTTGTACACATCCTGAACTAGTGCAACACTACTAGGATTACCAAACGCTAATCGTTACTGGGTTACCAAGTGTTACACACATGCTCGAAGTGATCGTATTGAGTGTAATTTAACAATTTGCTTAATTGATCAAAATGAATTGCAATGCTAATAACAGAAAGGTAAAGTGCATAAAATAAAATAAATGCATAAGAAAATAAAATAAAATAAATGTGTAAGAAAAAAAATCTCAAGTGCTGCAAGGATGAATCAAAGAGCTTATCTTTATTGCTGTACACAAGATGTGCTCAGGTACACAATGCTCGAATAAAGATCCGTCCACACTTCGGCCTCTTGTTGCGGGCACTTGGAAAATACTCTAACTACAAGAGTTTTGCTACTTGACTCCTACAAGACTTCTTCCCTAGACTTCCTCTTAACTCCTTCTTCTGAATTCCTCCCTATTGTGTGCCTGGGCACTGTATTTATAGGCCCAAGAGTAACCTGGGAATAACCACTCTAATAATTAGAGTAACTACTCTAATACTAACCACTCTAATAATTAGAGTAACTATTCTAATAATAACCACTCTAATTATTAAAGTAACTGCTCTCATCATACCCCCACAACTGAATGAAAACTCGTCATCGAGTTCCTTACAAAATATTGGGAAGGTATGGGATTATTGACTAATTGACAACTGACAGTGGAATGGGATGACAGACTCAACATGCCTAGTGAACAGATCAATAAGCATATTACAACATTGTGGTGAACACTCGTACATAAATGACATCCAAGCCTTTATTTGGTAGCTTGTAGAGAAAGAGAGAGAAAGAAAATGAAGCATGTTGCCACCAATGCTAAGATTGCGCTTTTCGTTATTTATCCATAGCCATGCCACTAGACTTGCTCCTTTCGTAAATGCTCCAGTTCCGGTCCATCCTGAGTGCTTCCTCCAAGCCTAGTCCATTGTTTGTATGATCGCCATCTGCACACACAACACAATCATAAATGAGCAAGGATAGATAAACCACAAGTGCAGTTGATACCTTGCCTCAATATGAAGCACATTGGCTGAGTTGTGGTTATGGCAAAAACTGGTTCGAAGATTTATCACAAGTGACTACCCAAGGCGTAGGGGTTAGGCAATTAGTAAAATGGAAAAAATTAAAAAATTTGTGCCAGGGCCCCCACGACTAAGAGCAAACCTTTGCTAGCTATGAGATGGAAAAACATGAGGAACAAGAAAGATGAAAAATATCAACAACAACGCCAATAAAATGGATGTCATGGATGGGGATGAAATAAGAAATGATTGATTGCAGGAAATGTTTAAGGGAAAGAAGTTAACAATTGCACCAAAAAGAAATGCTAGTGGGTCCTCCCCAAAGCAGGCTCATGCCTTTTATGCCCTGACAAACCCACAAACCAAAGAGTCTGTAGGCTCTAGGAATGTCATTTGGAAGCAAGATTTAAAAACTTACCCACAAAAATTTACCAAAGAAAAACAATGCATCAACCCAGAAACGGACTAATGATAAAGCTGATAATGAGGTGGAAAAATGGGAAGAAAGATGGAGAGGAGAGAATGGAATGGAATCCTAAGAACAAGGTTGTGTAAAGTCCCTTGTGTATTTTATGGTTAATGTGACTGAGTAGAACTCATCCCAAATCCAGACTCAAACAAACCACATCCAGTGACCTCGCATCAACACACTTAACCAATCCATCCACTTGAAGCAACAAGAATTCTTCCATAAAGCATCACCACCATTCTGAGGAGAGCGAGATGGAGAAGCAGGAACTGAGAAAGGGCCTTAGTTAGAGGGAACCTTTAGGCATGGGTAACATATCTTTCCAGTTTCATAACCAGTGCTTGTAGCCCTTTTATTTGCTCTAAGGGGTGTGCTTTAAATTCCCATGTTGTTGTTTTTTTTCTTTGAATGAGAACCACACCATGCAAAGACCCATGCATTTTTTTTTTGCATTTATTTTGTCCAAGGGGTGTGCTTTGAATTTTCACTTTTCTCCTTTTTTTTTTGCGTGAGAACCACACCATGCAAAGACTTATTTTTATTCACTCATCTTCTCGATTTTTGAACAATGTCAACATGGCAAAAAGCCCAAGAAAAAGCATCTAAGCACCCCAAGAGAATGGTTAGCACAAATGCATCGAATCCCCTTAAAGTCACACCCTTTTCATCCTTTGAGTCTTTTCTTGGTTTGAAAAGTACCTAGCCACCAATTCATTAAAAGTTTACTTAGAAAAAAGGGATTGTATAGCTCCAAGCCAAAGGAGACCATAGAGTTGTATGGATGAGTGGATGGTGTGGACTCATTCCTTGTTTTACCAAAAGAACCATACCTTAATATCAGCATCATAATTCAAAGGTAAAAACCAAACATTAGCAATCAATATGATATAATTCAATCCACCATCATGAGCACTTATTGGATGACAAATAAAAGTAATCAAGCAAACTAAGAAATAGTAAAAATATGACTGATGGTGTAAAAAAAAATAAGAAAAGTTGAAAGAATGTGTAAAACAAGAAATGTGTAAAACAAAAATTTCAAAAGAAATAAGAACCTAGAACGGTTAGCATAGGTAGCCATATCCCCCACGACTGAGTTGGAAGGAGGAGATTCGAAATAGTGAGTAGGGTTGTCCACTAATAGAGGTAGCATGTGTACTAGCTGTCCTAAGCTCATGAAAAGGTTTGGTTTGTTGCATGTTGACCAATAGTTTCTTGTCTGGGCTCTTAGGTTTGTATATTGTCATGGCCCCTAAAGGAAAAGTTGCATAAATAATATAAGGTCCTTCCCAAAGTGTTTGAAATTTAGTACATTATAGCACATGTGTGGGATTCCAGTAGAGAACCTTATCTCCCAGTTGATATTTAACTTTCGTAATCCTTAGGTTATGACATTATTTATTGAATGCCTTGTGCAACTCGTTAGATGATAGGGTAGCTAATCGATTTTCATCTAGCAAGTTAAGGATTATGAATGGTTGTTTCTGTGCTAGATAAAGTTTAAGGTTGAGGTCACATGCCATGGATAGTGTATGGAGCTCAGTTTGAATGGGAAGTGTTGGAAATTTACCTTACACTAACTCATAGGAAGAGTAGCCTATAGGAAGTTTCCATGTGGAGCGGTATGCCCAAAGAGCATTGTTCAGTTTAGTGCTCCAGTATCGCCTATACTTGCTAATAGTTCTTGTCAATATTTTCGTAATCTCCCTGTTGGTGACTTTGGCTTGACCATTCACTTGGGGGTGGTATGGTGTTGTTAGTTTGTGTTCAACCCCTAAGAGTTGCATTAATTTCTGAAAATTTGCACCTGTGAAGTGTGTACCATTGTTTGAAATAAGTGCACGTGGCACACCAAACCTGTTTATGATTTGTTGTTGAATAAATCATGCAGCTGTAGATAATGTACAATCTTGAACAGTAGCTACTTTGGCCCATTTTGTTAGGTAATCAATGGCAATAATAATATAAGCTTTTCCATTGGACATTAGTGTAATCGGCCACATAAAATCAATTCCCAAAATGTCGAAGGGTTCTAACGGTTGAATCCATTGTTGCTGACCCTTCATTTTAGTAGTCATTCCCCTATCACGTTGACAGTGCTCACAAGATTGGATGAAACAATGGGCGTCCCAAAATAATGTAGGCCAATGATATCCTACAAGCAAGATCTTGATGGCTGTTCGTCTCCCAGCATAATGACCTCCATAAGGACCCTCATGAAAATCTTAGAGAACTCATAGTTGATCTATATCAGGAACATACCATTGAACCAAGCCATCGAGACGCACTTTGTAAAGTTGCCCATTGATTTCCATAGAGTACTTGGCTCGGTGAAGAAATTGTTGTTTCTTCTTAAGGTTTAACTCTTGTGGTATTTGTTGCATGAGGAGATTGGTAAGAATGCTACTATAACAATTTGTCTCTATGGGTGATTGATTATTCACTACATCGGCAAAGAGGAATTCATCAGGGAAATAATCAAAAATTGGATACTCATCCTCTTTGTTGTCCCATCACAACCAAGATAAATGATCAGCAACTACATTCTTGGTGCCCTTGCGATTTGTTAAATCAAACTCTTGTAAGATTACAAGCCATCGTATGATACAAGAACTTACCATTGGCTTATTCATGAGGAACCTTATTGCACTATGATATATATGTATATATACTTTATATCCCAATACATAGTCTCTAAACTTTTCTGGTGCAAACACTACAACCATTAATTCTTTCTCTATGGTAGTGTAGTTAAGTTGTGCACCAACAATACTTCCACTTGCACAGTGGATGTAATAAGGATGCTTCTGGTCATCTAATTGTGTAAGTACGGCTCCTAAGACATAGTTGGATGTGTCAATCATGATATGAAATGGTTTGGACCAGTCAGGAGCTTGTAGAATGGGTGTTTCTACTAGCTTCTATTTTAGAGTTTGAAAAGCTAATTTGCATTTCTTGGTCCACTCGAAAGGTACGTCATTTTTCATTAATTCCACCAATGGTTTGGCAACCTTTGAAAAGTTCTCAATAAATCTCCTATAGTAGCCAGTATGTTCAAGGAATGATCGAATATCTTTGACAGTTTCTGGTTGATGGGTAATTCCTTAGATAACTTTGATTTTCTCAGGGTTTACCTCTATCCTTGTGTGTGAGATTTTGTGCCCTAGTACTACACCCTCTTGGACCATCAAATGACTTTTCTGCCACTTGAGCCTCAAATTGGTTTCTACACATCTTTTTAACACTTGCTCTAACCGGTCCAAGGCTTGATCAAAGTTTGCTCCATAGGTGGAGAAGTTGTCCATAAAGACCTCCACGCCATTCCCTATCTGCTGTTGGAATATGCTTAGAACTAGTTGTCGAAATGTTGTAGGGACATTACAAAAGCCAAACGACATCTGTTTGTATGCGAACGTTCCCTAAGGATTGGTGAATGTAGTCTTGGCTTGGTCTTCTGGGGCTATTTATACTTGGTTATATTCACTATGTCCATCCAGAAAATTATAGTAGTGATGCCCTGCGATGGTGTCTAAGACTTGGTTAACAAATGGCAACGGAAAGTGATCTTTGAATGTTGCCATATTCAGTAGCCTGAAATCTATGCACACCCTCCATTTGCCTCCCTGTTTAGGCACAATAACTAATGGGCTAACCCATTCTCTATCAGCAATGGGGTATATGAACCCAGCCTTGAGAAGCTGTTCAATTTTTTCCTTAACTACTTGCTTCAGCTTTGGGTTCAAACGCCTTTGCGGGTCTTCAAGGCTTCATGGAGGGGTTGATGTAAATCCTATGTTTGCATATCCTAGTGATGGGACGCGATATCGCATGGGCCACGATATCACGTACGCGATATAGCATCTGCTGCTATATCGCATCGTCCCCTGCGATATCGCGTATGTGATATTGCAGTGCGCTGCTAAGTCTATAAATAAGAGGCAGCTCTCCCTTTGTTTCTCATCTAGATCTAGACCCTTAGCGAAACTCTGGCAGTTTTACCTCTTCAAAGATAGAATATTTTCCATGTGCCCACAGTAGGAGCTCCAAAGTGAACGGATCTTTATTCGAGCAGATATTGTACCTGAACACATATTTGTGTACGGAAATGAAGACGAACTTCTTGGATAAACCTTGCAGTGCATGGAATAGGCTAATTAGGACTTTATTTACTATTATTTATTGTTTATTCTTTAAATGCTTTATTAGTCATTAAATCTCTCTCAACCCTTCTCTCCTAGTTAAGTGCCTCAGTACGATCCCTTCGCGCACGTGCGTTACGCTTGGTGATCCCAGCGACGATTAGCGTTTGGTAACCAAGGTTGCATCAGTTCAGGGTGTGAATGGTAAGTGGGAAAAAATGCTGACGCTAGGTTAATTCAGACCTAGTTACTTAGTTAGAGTTAGTAATTAGTCTCTTCACGTTTCACCTTATCAACATAGGAGATAAAATTGAAAAGACAATAAAAATCATATACCTCAGACTTACTTAACCATACACCGTGACAACTACAAGTAAGTCTGGGAAGACAACGAATAATTAACCTTAAGTGTTCCATGAGGCGTGTAGGCACTTAGTCTATGGAGTTCGACCGGATCGTGCATGCTACGCTCGTATTCGTATGGTTGAGTGTAGGGGTACCTCGCCACTCATCACCTAGGATCTATTCCTGTTAATTTGGGATATGACAAAGCAAAGGCTTTTGACCATCTATTGATTACCTTCAACAGTTCTTCTTTCTGTTGAGGAGTAAGTTGAGCGTTGATAATAACTGATTTTTTGTTTTTAAGGAACATGTATTCCATATCGGTGGGCAATGGTTTCAGCTTGAGGGGCTCCTGCTTAAATTTCTCATGGATTTCCAACTTCCCCTAGTTGACATTTTCAAGGTTAAGACTTGGAAGTTGGCGGTGGACTTGCTCTAATGCTTCTATGTTATCAATGTAAGCACAAGTCAAACCCTTAGTTGGTTCCATGCATATGAGTGAACTACTTTCTTGATCAACTGTTAGCCACTAGGTGCCTTCCTATTGTGTGGCTACTGCATATAAGCATCTTTGTATGTTGATCACTTGTGCACACTGATTACATGCAGGTAATGTTAAACTTTGCACAAACCATGACCTCTGCATGCAATTACACCTTGTGTCACTGTATGCGATGCATGGAACTTTCTTCTTCTTGATCTTTTCGAATGTATTTTCCTTTGATATTTTTAGGGAAAGATCATGGATTCCTAAGCATGCGTCGATGGTGCTTAGCCATGCTCTTTCCATTATGATTGGGAAGTCCCCCTTACCATTGTTTACCTAGATCACTATGAAGTCAGCTAGGTACAACCACCCACAAACAGTGGTAATAATGTCTTCCACTAGTCCCAATGGGACAATGATGGACTGGTTGGCCAACTCTAGATGGATGTTGCTCTTTTTCAATAGAGGCAGGTTCCAAGCCTTGTACATTTCTTGAGAAATCAAGTTGATACCGGAACCTAAATCCAAAAGAGCCTTGCACAGCACATTTTCAGCAATTTGTAAGTATATTAGAGGACTCCCAAGATCTGAGAATTTCCTGGGAAGGTAGCTAGCTTTGATCCAATCGGTGACAACATGTGTTAGCATGACCGTATGTGTTGAGTGCAGTGATTGAGTTGAAGGAGGCTCCAAAGTTTTGATTGATATTGAGGCATCTAAGGAATCAGCCACTTATGATGGCAAGGGCTTGGTTGGTCTGTTGGTTCTAAAGAAAGGTCTTTTCTTCATGTGGTTGTTGGAACCAATAGTAGGTTGAGAGTTAATAGTCCTTGTTGCATTACGTAGCTTCGGTTGGGTAGGGATTTCACCTTGCATAGCTGGAGTAGATGGTAGTCGAGCTATTGGTGGAAGAGATGCAGCCGGATGAGAAGGATGATATGCTTGCCAAATATCGCCCCTAGAAGAGGGAGTCCCATAATACTCGCGGGCTTGGTAGTGAGGTTGAAGAGTGACATGACCAGTAGAGTCATGTGGGGAGATTGGCTGCTACACATAATATCCATATGGGTCAAGTTACCAATAAGGATACTGTTGCCTTGGTGGTGGCATTCCCCATGATTGTGGGTGCCGCCACTGTTGATATTGCTCAATTGGTTGTGGTGGAGTTCCACTAGGATAATATGTTAAGGGTTGGTGAAATTGCCTTGGGTTACCTTGAGGATAAGGTAACCTTCAGGGTGTTTGCCTTCTGTTTAATTGTGGGTTGAGTGCATACACCCCAGACTCCTGCAGATGTGAGATTACAGGGTAACATCTCTTAGGATGATCATATTGACATATTTCACATAAACCATCATTGTCTGGTTCCAACTCCACAACCTCTTCAATGATGGCAACTTTACCCTTACCCTTGCTACGTGCATGTTCAGCTTCTCTTTTTTTTTCTTTTTTCACAATCACTACCTTGCTCTCTAGACTCCTCTACTATTTTAAGAACAGATTGAAATCTATTATCTAGGGAATCCCACATTTGGTCTATCTTTTCTTATACTTCTGATGTCAACTTTTGGATAGGCAAAGTTTTCCTATTCACCATCTCTTTGAGTGGTGACTCTTCTTCATCCTCATAAAATCTTACTCCCCTCTTCTAGAGGGAAGGATCTTGGTTATACTCTTCCGCACTTTCTCTCTTCCGTAGCTCACCTTCTTCCTTAGCAACTTGCTCCAATTGTCTTTGAATTTGATGGGACCTAAGCTTAGATAGTCTTCCTTGGGCATAAGTCCCAAGGGTTCTTCTTGTTTCATGCCTAAGCCCATCCACGAGATGGCATAGTTGATCCCTTTTTAAATAACCATGGCCATGACAATAGTGTAACAGTGCATAATATCGGCTCATAACAACATCCAAGGGTTCATGTCCTCCTTATTTCCAGCCTTGGATTTGCTTTCACAGGTTGGACACTCGAGAGTACGTTTGGTACTTGTCATTAAATAGTTCTAACATAATACTCCACCTACGAATGGATTCTGGTTCTAAAGACTGGTACCAACTTTCTACTTCTTTAACTAATGTCCATGGGAACAACTTAAGTTTTTACCATTCGTTCTTTATGTTTTGTAAGGCACATGCATCATGGAATGCTTGTAAATGATTATAAGGATTAGCATTGTATCCCCCTTCAAATCATGAGATATTGTTCATATCTAATCTCTTGATCCTATTATCTTTCTGGTGCCTTGTTAGGATTTTAATAGCCTCAGTTATGTCTAACATACTTTGAATAGCGAGTATGGGTTCATCATAATTGTCTCATCCATGGCATCTATGATGCCTACGTTGTTCCCTACTCTCTCTTCTTCTATGTTGTGGCTCTCTAGAGTGCCCTCATCCCCTTTTCTGGTTGTTTTGTCTATGACTTCCACTTTTCCTACCTTTATCCCCATGGTCTTTTTCTTTATGACCACATCCGAATATTGAAGGAGAGGATGAAGAAGAAGGAGAATCGTCATCATGACAATGTCTACTACCTTCTCTTCTGCGGTCTCGGCCCCGATCGCAATTGCGATCAGAATGTCCACCTTTATCATGAGTTCGTGTCCTTTTTTCAGAACCTTTGTGCCCATGGGTATTAGAACCTAGGTTATGAATAGTGGAATGAACGTTCTGATATACAATCCCTTGGCCAGAGTCAAGGGAAGGAACATTGTTATGTGGGTGACTGCCTGAGGTAGGTTCACCACCCTCATTTTCGCTTAAGACATGTGAGACATCCTGGGACCACTTATCCTTCAAAGACTTATAATGTCTCTCCTATTGCAAGTCCCTTTGGTGTTGTACCTCCATGGGATGGTGTTCTCTCAAGTCATGGTCTTGTACAATGTATTCTACATGTAAGTGCAGCAAGCCAATTCATGTGAGAGCACAAAGAAGCATGCTTGGGACTGAACGATTGGGAGGTAACACTATGTTACCTTCTAAGTCTTGTCAATGTAGTTTTTTGTCTTGATGGAGGATAAAGGTGAAGTCTAGTATATACTCATCAGGATGAATATATACCACTCGAACTTGTTGAGGGACTGCTGGATCAATGTCATGTGTATTACGCTGCTGACTATTTCCTGTTTCAAACCTAGGCGGTGAGGTGCTTTCACATGAAGAAGGAGACATACTTGTATGTTCAGTGTGCAATGTATTCTTGTTTTTTATTTTCTCAATCAACCCTAAGGGTTCGTTCCAATGATGTGAATGATTTCCTATGTTCTAGTTAGCGCACAAACAACTAAGTCCCTAGCAACAGTGCCAATGATGAGCGGCGAGGTACCCCTACACTTAACCATAAGAATACGAGCGTTTCACGCATGATCCGGTCAAATTCCAAGGACTAAGTGCCTATGCACCTTTGTGGAACAAGGATGGGTTGGTTGATCGTTATCTTCCCAAGCTTACCTGTATGTCATGATTGTATGGTTAAGTAAGCTTAAGGCATATGATTTTTATAGCTTTTATGTTTTTATGTCCTACTGCTAATAAGGGAGAAGAGAGAGATACCTAAGTAACTAATTTATCTTAACTACTGATTAAGTAGGCTTTAACTAATCCCAACACCAGTATTTGTTCTCACTTGTCGTACACATTCTGAATCAGTGCAACACTACTGGGATTACCAAACGCTAATCGTTACTGGGTTACCAAGTGTTACACGCATGCTCAAAGTGATCGTACTGAGTGTAATTTAATGATTTACTTAATTGATCAAAATGAATTGCTATGCTAATAATAGAAATGTAAAGTGCATAAAATAAAATAAATGCATAAGAAAATAAAATAAAAGAAATGTGTAAGAAAACAAATCTCAAGTGCTACAAGGATGAATCAAAGAGCTCGTCTTTATTTCCATACACAAGGTGTGCTCAAGTACACAATGCTTGAATAAAGATCTGTCCACACTTCGACCTCTTTCTATGGGCACTTGAAAAATACTCTAACTACAAGAGTTTTGTTACTTGACTCCTACAAGACTTCTTTCCCAGACTTCCTCTGGACTCCTTCTTCTGAATTCCTCCCTATTATGCACCTCGGCATTGTATTTATAGGCCTAGGAGTAACCCGGGAATAACCGCTCTAATAATAACCACTCTAATAATTAGAGTAACTGATCTAATAATAAGCACTCTAATAATTAGAGTAACTACTCTAATAATAACCACTCTAATAATTAGAGTAACCACTCTAATTATTAGAGTAACTACTCTCATCAGAAGGCTAGAGAAGAAGTGTGTTCCATGCATCACGTATAGTGATAATGAGTGTAATTGCATGCAGAAAGTCTGGTCTATTAAGAGTACATTCCTCAAAGCATGTAATTAGTGTGCACATTGATGAGACGTGATTCGCACAAGCCCCAATATCACGTCGTCCCCTGTGATATCGCGTACGCGATATCGATGTCCGTCGCCAAATCTATAAATAAGAGGCAGCACTCCCCTCATTTCCCATCCTGGTCTAGAAGTAGGGAAACTTTGGCAATTTGATCACTCCAGAAAATAGATTATTTTCCATGTGCCCGCAGTAGGAGTCTTAGAGTGAACGGATCTTTATTCGAGCAACATTGTACCTGAACACAAGTTGTGTACAGCAATAAAGACGAACTTGATTGGATAAACCTTACAGTGCATGGAATAGGATTTTATTTAAATGTTATTTATTGCTTTCCTAGAATGTGGTATGAGTATGACTTGATTATGAGCATCTAAGGATGTGTACAGTTAGTCAAGGAATCGGCTACTCATCGCACTTAGGCTAGATAGGTTCTCTCAACCCTTTCCTCCTAGTTAAGTGCCTTAGTACGACCACTTCGAGCACGTGCGTTACGTGTGGTGATCTTAGTAACGATTAGCGTTTGATAGCCACAGTTGCATCGGTTTAGGGTGTGTACGGTAAGTGGGAACGGATGCTGACGCTAGTTAATTTAGACTTAGGTCCTTAGTTAGAGTTAGTTAGCTTTCTCAACCCTTCACCTCAATAGCATAGGAGAAAAACCATAAAAGACCATACAAATCATATACCTCAGAATTGCTTAACCATACACCATGACACATACAAGTAAGTCTGGAAAGACGACAAATGATCAACCCCAAGTGTTCCATGGGGTGTGTAGGCATTTAGTCTGCGGAGTTTGACCGGATCGCGCGTGCTACTCTCGTTTCGTATGGTTGAGTGTAGGGGTACCTTGCCACTCATCATTGGCGCCGTTGCTGGGGACTAAAGGTCATCAACAAATGGTCAACAACCTTTGCTTGGTTATATCCTGAGCTAATAGGAATTTATTCAAGGATATGCTGGCATTGCATCTATAGCAACTAAGCCATGAAACCAAGAAGGTAGCTACAGAGGCAGCTAAACCCAAAATTGAAAAAGATCATCAAGGAGGAAATAGAACAACTTCTCAAGGAGGGGTTCATCTATCCCATTATGGATAGTGAGTGGATTAGCCCACTTGTAATTGTGCTAAAGAAAGGTGGCAAGTGGTGAGTCTACATCGACTTCAGGTTGTTAAACATGGTAACATTTAAAGATCCCTTTCCATTACCATTTATGGACTAAGGATTGGACACTATCTATAGGCATTACTAATATAGCTTCTTGGATGGTTATAGTGGCTATAACCAAATCCAAATCATGCTAGAGGATCAGGCCAAGACAACATTTATGAGTCCTTAGGGGACTTTTGCATCTTATAAGATGCCATTCACTCTGTGCAATGCCCCTGCAACATTTCAATACCTAGTCCTTAGTATTTTCCAACAACAGATAGGTGACGGGGTAGAAGTCTTTATGGATGATTTCTCTACCTATGGGGCTACATTTGAGCAAGCCTTAGACCACCTTGAGCAAGTATTAAAGAGATGTGTTGAAACAAACCTTAGGCTTAATTGGAAAAAAAGGCATTTAATGATCTAGGAAGGCATAGTATTGGGACATAGAATTACTCATGAAAGGATTGAGGTAGACCCAGAAAAAATAAGGGTCATCCAAGAAATCACATGCCAAACATAGACAATTAAGGACATTTGATCATTCCTTTGACATACTAGCTACTACAGGTGATTCATAGAGAATTTCTCTAAGATCACAAAGCCATTGGTTGAGCTTATGAAGAAAGATGCTTTGTTCATCTGGACCAAGGAGTGTGAACATGCATTTCAAAAATTAAAGGATAAACTCATAGAAACTCCAATTCTATGGGCACTAGATTGGTTTAGTCCATTTCACATAATGATAGACACATCTAATTATGCTTTGGAAGCTATGCTTACACAGTTAGATGATAAAAAACATCCATATTACATTCACTGTGCAAGCTGAAGCATTATGGGTGCACAACTAAATTACACCATAATGGAGAAAGAATTAATGACAGTAGTGTATGCGCTTGAGAAGTTTAGGCACTATGTGCTTGGGTATAAAGTGTTTGTGCACACATACCACAATGCCATCCACTTTCTAATGAACAAGCCAATGGTGAGCCCCTATATCATATGGTGGCTCATGATCGTGCAAGAATTCAGTCTCATAATGGTAGATTGGAAAGGATCTGACAATGTGGTTGCTGACCACCTCTCTTGGTTAAAATGGGATAACAAAGAGGAGGAGATTCCACTTTCTAATCAATTTCCAGATGAACTCCTCTTTACAAGTGCAATAAATGACCAAGTGCCCATAGAAACAAAATGGTATGATGGCATCCTCACTTACCTTCTCACTCAGGAGATGCCATAAGATCTAGACTTTAAGAATAAACAATAGTTTCTTCATTGGACAAAGCACTTCATGGAAATCAATGAACACATTTACAAGGTGTGTGCTAATGGCCTAGTTTGTCAATGTGTCCCTAGTGCTGATCAATTGCATGTTCTCCAAGATGCTCACCAAGGATCTTGTGGAAGCCCTTATGCAGGGAGATGCACGACCATAAAAGTCTTGATGGTAGGATACTATTGGCCTATAATCTTTAAGGATACCCACCAATTTGTTTGATCTTGTAGGTCTTTTCAAAGAGATGGTGGGATGACTGCATGCATGGAGGGTCCTCAATGGTGGATTCAGCCACTGAAGCCCTTTGACATATGGGGCATAAACTTCATGGGTCCCATCACACCCATGATCAATGAAAAGACATATATCATTGTAGTAGTTAACTACTAAACCAAATGGGTAGAAGCAGCAGTAGTCATAGATTGTACATCATCCACTGCTGCTAGATTTGTACAACAAAATGTTGTAGACAGGTTTGGGGTGGCACATGGACTAATTTCTGATAATGAAACTCACTTTACAAGTGCTACTTTTAAAAAGTTGATGTAACACTTAGGGGTTGAACTTAAATTAACAACATTCTATCATCCCCAAGTCAATAGTCAAGTAGAGATAATGAACAGGGAAATCACAAAGATTATAATAAGGACCATAAGCAAATATGGGAGAGATTGGAGCATAAAACTCAACGATGCCCTATGCGCCTACCACTCAACATGGAAACTTCCTATTGGCTACTCTCCCTATGAGCTAGTGTATGGACAACTTCCAACACTTCTAATTCAATCCAAGCTCTATACACTCTCAACAGCCTATGGACTAAGTCTTGAGTTAAGTTTAGCACAAAAAGAAAGACTAATGAACCTTAAAATGCTAGAAGAAAATCAACTAGTGGTACTATCTTTGAATGAAATGCATAAGGCATTCAATAAGCAACGACATGACTTGAGAATATGAAAAGTAAAATTCCAACCGAGAGATAAGGTTCTCTACTAGAACCCCATACATGTACCACAAAAAGTTAAGTTTCAAATGTTGTGGAAGGGCCCTTATATAAGTGCTAAAACCTTTCCATTTGGGGCCATGACCATATACAAACCTGAGAGTCCAAATAAAACGTAGTTGGTTAACATCCAACAAGTAAAGCTTTTCCATGGGCCCAAGTAAGCCAATGCAACAAATACCCTAAAGGATGGACAACCATGCTAAATCATCCACATGGCTCATCAGTTTTTCTATTTTTTATTTTGTACATTTTTGATTTTACAAGTTATTTATTTTACAAATTTTTGATTTTCAAAATTTTTCCTAACACCATTTTTTGTTTTACACCATCGTTAATGTGTTTGAATCTTCATTGGAGATTTTACACTTTCTTATATATTTTGGTTTGTTTGAATGTGATTTTCAAATTTTTGCTAATAAAAGTGCTTTATTGCCAATAGGACATAGTGTGTCGTGGCTACTACTATGGTGGTTTGTGCTTTATGTTTTCTTTGTTAATGTCTAGTTTCTATTTTTGAATTTTTGTATCGATGACTCATGGTTTCTTCTTCATGGAATAGGTAGCGAGTCAACAACATCCACCCATTCACAAACTTTATGGTTTTCCTTGTTTTGAAAGTTTGAGGTCCCTTTCATTAAATAAACTTTTAAAAAATTAGTAACCTTGGTAGTTTCTAGAATTGGAAAGGATTCAAAAGTTTGAATAAGGTGTAAGATACTCTTTGTACTCTTCTACTTACTTGGGTGCTTGAGTGTTTTTCATCAACTTCTTACTGTTCCATGTTCCAATAATAGGAAGTCAAATAAGTCTTTGCATGATGTGGTTCCCATCCAAAAAGAAAAAGAAAACAAAATCAAAATCAAAATACCAAAAATAAGAGAAAAAAAAAACAAACATGATGGGAATTGAAAGCACACCCCTTAGACAAATAAATATGCTACAAGCACTAGTTATCGGATTAGAAAGACATCCACGCATGCCTGAAGGTCCCCTCTAACTAAGGCCCTATCTCACTTCCTACTTTTCTTTTCTTCTATTTATGGAATGATGGTTGTTTTATGGGAGCACTCTTGTGTCTCGAGGGGGTGGATCAATCTTGAAGTGATGATGCAAAGTCATTAAAAGAGGTTGGTTTTGATCTGGACTAAGGATGAATCTTTTTTAGTCATTTTAAACATGAACTCCACAAGGGACTTCTTATGACCTCAGTTTGGAATTCCATTCCATCTTCTCTATCATCTATCTATGCTGACCATACTTCACCTCATTGTTGGTGTCCATATTCTTGGTTCCATGTCTTGGTCTAACATATTTGAATTTTTAGGTAGAATCTTCTAGGTTTTGATCTTTAAATTCCATTGACCATTAATCACCTATGGGTCCCATGGACTCCTTAGGTTGAGGTTATGCAAGGGTAAAAAAGGCACGTGCTTGCTATGGGGAGGATCCACTTGCACATCTCTTGGTTAGGTTCATTAAGTACCTTATCCTTAGGCATTCTTGCAATCCAAATCTTTCGTAAATCCATCTTTTACATCACACCATGTGTTCCTTTATAAATTTTGTTTATTAAACACATTCTGCATCAAAATTTTCAGTTTTTGAGCTTTCAAAGATCCTCTTTAATGATTTTATCATATTCTTGGCTTTTCTGGGATTTCATGTATCCTAATTTCATTATATTTTTTGAGATATTGATGTTTGGAAATTTTGGCCAATGGGCATAGTATACAGAGCCCCATCGATGGAGCGGACCTATATATGAGGCCCCATTGACATAAGAAAAAAATAGTATAAATAGGCACAAACCCACTTAGATATTTTTACCATTTCTCACAAATGCTAAAGGATTTTTTTCAAATTTTCAGAGCCCAAAACATTCCAAAGCCCATAACTTATAAACTGTTTATCCAAATCACTTCGTTCTTTAACCCTATAGCTACTAGAGGTAAGCTCTTTGTCATGGGGATCACAAATGTGCCATTTTTAATAGAAATTTTTTTGCGATTTTTTCTAACTCCTACAAAGGATTAATTGAAAAGTCAACCATTAAACACAAAATTACAAGAGTTAAACCTTTCCAACAAGCTCCAATGACATTTATAATGAATAATTAACAAATAATTAATAAAGTAATCAATCTACCATGGTCCAACCTTAGCCAAAGTGTAACTAACTAATGAGAGAAGGAACTTAAATATTTAAAGTTACACATTATATCTACTAATCCATAGATGTGTTGTGATCACAAATGGCACCTAATGAGTGGTCATTTGGGGCGACCGCGATATCGCATACGCGATATCGTAGCCCAACTGCGATATCGCATAAGCGATATCGTAGTCTGTCTCCTCATCTATAAATAAGAGGTAAATAGATGAGTTAGATATCATATATTAGATAGGTGTTAAGTCTAGAGTTAGTTTTGATTTCAGTTTTCATTTTCTCTCTCTACCCTTTTCCTCTCCATGTATGCCCGCAGTGTGGTGGTTGTAATTGTTTGACATCCTTTATTTGAGTGTGACGTAATTGGACACGCACATGACCGACAATAAAGATCAAGATTACTTCATCATTGCAGCATTCACTTAATTTAATTATTTAATTAATTGTTATTTACTGCTTTCCTAGTTAATCTCTCTTACCCTTAAACTCATGTTAAAACGTGGAATAAATATGACTTGATTACGAGCATTTAAGTGTGACTACTTGGTAACCCAGTAGCGTACCTAGGATCTATGCTTGGTAATCCCAGTGGTAGTCGTGCACGAAGTCCAAGATGTGTACAGATAATCAAGGAATGGATGCTCATCACACTTAGGCTAGTTTAGATTCTCTTGCCCCTTGTCTCCTAGCTTAGTTAATATTACTTTCCATTGCCTTCAGGAGTAGCATTAGATTAGAAACCCATCGTACACCTCACTCTGGACTAAACCATATGTGACAAAGCTAATACTAGTCCAAGTGGGAAGACATCGAACTACAACCTAAGGCTAACTGTCTAGATGCCACAACTAGTCCATCTATTGAGTTCGACCGGATCATGCATGTAACGCTCATATTCGTATGGTTGAGTGTAGGGGTACCTTGCCACTCATCATTGGCGCTGTTGCCGGGGACGGTGCTAGTTATCTAGATTAGTTATATCATACAAGGTCTCTGTAGACGAATTAATGATATATCTTTTAGAAAGAAATAATTATAATAAGTCACATACAAATTCACACACAATTTCACAACCATGCCTCTCCTACAAGATCATGATAATGCCACGCTTAGTGAGGAAGTTCATTGGAGAACCAACGAACTATATGACAATGAAGATTGGATTACACAACCTGAAGTGGGGGTTTCTTATAAACATAAACCAAAGCAACATCATCCCAACACATGAAAGCATAACTTACCCGATGACGATGAACCCCTACTGGCCACTACAAGCTTAATGCAAATACAAAAGGCCATTTGAATCTCACGTAGGCATCATAAAGAGAGCCATCTACCCAGGCTCGATTTAAACAACTTTCCCAATTTTTTAGGAGGCTATGACTTAGATCCGCATCAACATTTACAAGCCTTTTACGATGCCTACACATGGAACAACATTGATAACGGTTGGCAAAAACTTAAGCTCTTTCCTATGACACTTGTTGGCCAAGCAAAAGTATGGTATAGATCGTTAAAACCAAATTCAATACGACATTGGTCAACAATGGTAGAACTCTTTAATGAAAAATATCAAACCTACGCTATAGTGTCGGCCTTGAGAAAACAAATCCGAGAGTGGAAACAAGCACAACATGAACCCTTGGACATGGGCTTAGAAAGATATTATGCACTATTAAACAACTATCCAGGCCATGGGTTCTCCAAGGAAGAGCTAATGTACCATATCATCAATGGGCTACGTAATGAAACAAGAGAGACCCTAGGGATGTATGCTCAAGGTGAACTATACGAACTACGAATCCATTAAGTCCAAGAGCTTATTAAGCGGGTAGCAAAAGAAGAAGGAGAATTAGCTAGATGGGAGAGTGTTGAAAAACATCAACAAGACCAAAATCTCAACTTAACCAAGGTCCATGATCATAAAAAGAAGACATCAACCAATCTCAAGGTGAAAGAATCATCTTTGCCAATAGAACAATCATTAGAAGAAGTCGAGGCAAAGATCAATAAGATGTTGGAATGGACGTATAAAAAGTGTGGAGAATTTATCGATATTATTGGAGATAGATTTTTGACAACCCAAGAAGCAGGACAAAACATTAGACAATCGGAAAGAAGGGATAAGGAAAATAAGAGCTCAACTGTCAATCATATGTATGAATGCAACATATGCTTGTACAATCACCCCAAGGGCCAATGCCCAATATTGTCACATTTACATGAGCATTGGGGAAACACGTTACATCTAGAGTTCGTACAGAGATACTGTGTTCGATCATAGTGGCAACAATCCCAGTCATGGGGGAGACCACCCCTAAACTGGAGATACCCTTCATATCATTCGAACCCAAATGTTTATCTTGTTCAACATCCTGTTTTCCTAGTTGGGCCAACATACTCTATCTCGGTGCATTATCATTCTCCTCAATACTATCAACCCATGCCTCCAACAAAACCATCACCTTGTGCATCCTCCACTTCTCCTCAGCTTTAACATTCTCATCCTTTCCCTCCTTCCACATCGCCATCAACTGTTCCTAAGGTGTCTGCACCATAGAAACAACCACCAAATGTTACTTGTGCTAATATTGCCAACAGTAGTGAGAGAACTCAACATTAAAGGCACCCCTTCTTTAGAAATGACCCTAAGAAGGGATAACACAATTTCGAGGCCACTGCATCCTCCAACTCAGCATAAGTCCAACCCTGTGGTGCACCCTTATCTTCAAACTCCATGCCTCATGTTACTTCATTAGGGCCACCAACTCACACTCCAACAACAATATGGCCCAATGAACGTAGCCATGGAAGGCATCATCCCAATCCTTGCATACCATCTAACGGTCCCAAATATCATAGTGGGTCAACTCATTATCCGAGAACTACATCGTATAAATTGCCCCACTATGCTTACTATAATCAAGTGTGTGGACTCCGATGGGGTAAGTATGATTGGGCCCCAATATTTTCACCATGTAAGGATCCTTATTTTCTGTTTATTAATCCTTACCATCCTCAACTGTTTAGTTATGGGGGATATCCCCCATTCTAGTAACAAGAAGGATTAATAAATGTTTTTCATTTTCTTTAATTTTACAACTTTTTGTTTTCCAGTTTTTCCTTTTTCAATTTCTTGATTTATCTTTTTATCCTTTTGTCTTTTTGTCTTTTTACATTTTTACAAGTAATCTTATCTATGAATAAAACACTCATGTGGCTCGTGGGTTGAGGTGTGTTCTATGTTTTTGAGTTTCAAGTGATCAATTATGTGGACAGTGAGCCCATTACAACCACTCACCCACTCTACAAATAAGAGGTTTTGTTCGAGGGTACATTGATACTCTTGACATTCTTAAAACTTAAAATTAATTTTGTGTTCATTGTACCCAGAATGAAGAAGGATGGACTAAGAGGGAATGATTAGGGTGTGACATCAAGGGGACTTGAGGATTCTCTTTGGTGACGTTTATGGGAGTTATCATGTAATGTGGTTGTACTAAGATCCTTGTAGATCTAATGAAAAATGGGAGTAAGAGTAATCAAAAGGGCACTCAAAAATCCAATGCTGTTCTAGGGGGTCCCATTGGAAAGACATGCACCCATGCTTAAAGGTTGGCAGCTTCTCTGGATTCAGTGTTCAAAAAACAAGAAGAAGAAGAAAAAGAAAAAAAAAAGAGGGAAAAGAAAAGAAAAGTGCCACAAAACAAAAATCACTCCTCCCTTGAATAAAACGCCAAATGATCGTGCACCTTGTTGTTATGGTACTCTCATAGTTACTCATCATGGGATGAAACAATGCAATGTCACTGATCAGAGGAATGGACTTGGTCCTGATCTTAGAATGATGGGTTAATGATACTTTAATCATGCTTTTCATGCAGGATTCATTGTGCCATGGGTCCGTTACCTCATGTTCCAATCTCTACGATCCCTTCTATACCTCGTCTCATCTCATTGTCCATGTAATTGTTACTTGTGTCTCGTATAGTGTAGAATTCTTTCCTCATTCCGGTGATATTTACATGTGTGTGTTTTGTGGAATCAGTGCGGATTACATTTAACCCTTCTAGTGCCCATAGACACTTTAAGTGTGGTTACACAAGGACATTATAGGTTGGAACCTACTTTGGGGAGGACCCACTTGTGTAATCTTTTGTAATCTTCACTTATGAGATAGCACACACACACCATTTCTTACCCTCAGTATAATTTTAACGATTTTCTTTCCCTACTACTATCCCTCTGAATAATAACGTTTCTATGTACCATTACATAACCTTTTTCTCCCATTCGAGGTTTTATTGATAAAATCCACACCATCATAATTAATTCTGCCTTTCGAATTAATGGAATTACCTTAGCAACCTTCAACATGTATCACATGTCCTAAGTTTCAAACGTAGATTTCAAGAAAATCTTTAAAAATTCAATTTTTTCCCTTAGGCCTAAACATTGAGAGGCTGTGATATTGCGTACGCGATGTATCGTATGCGATATCGCGTCCCTCCAAACCTATAAACAGGTGACCCCCTCACACCACTTAGCTTCATTTTGCACACATCACATGGGGGAGTTTTTCAATTTTTTTCTACGACTTGCGAGTGTGACACCTTTGCTTTTCAACCTTTATCTTGCTCGTTGGTACTCCTATTTTAATTCCATCTAAACCTGCTTGAACCTGGAGTGTTCAGCTTAGTTGTGGGGGAGGGACACCTATTGAATAGCACTTAACTTTTTTTTTTGGAATTTATCATCGCCCAAAGGACATTATCTTGGGTAATTAGCTATAACACTTAGAATAAATGTGCCAAAACATCATTTGATCCTTTAGGTACACCAGGAGATTAAAATTGGAAACCACCTAAGTAAAATGGACTCATTATTACAATCTTTTGGGCAATATCACATGAACATAAAATTAATTAATTAATTAAGGCAAGTAGTAAGGTATAACTTAACTTCAAAAACAACCTTACTAATGCTTGGTCCTGTGTGATTGCAGATGGCCCCAAAATGTGCACAATAAGAAGGTCCTACTCAAGGTGGAAGCAAACGACCTAGGAGAGGTGGAAGACAAGATCCTGCTGAACAACACGCAGAACAGGAGGAAAAATCATTCAGCATTCATGAAGAGAATCTTCCTACCGTACAGTTCGGGCAGGAAAAAGAAGAAGCTGTTGCAGTGCCTGAACAGGGACAACATCTCACATTGCCCCAAGATTATGTTTAGGTCATACACGAAAAGTCCACATTCACTGCGGTGATTGTGGAGTTGAACTTTGAATCTTTTGTAGAGTTCACTCCTGAGGCTATTAGGGATCACCTCAAAGGGTCTCCCTTATGGCCTACCCTCTCTGAAAGCAGTGCTTGGTACCTAGGGGAGATGTACCAATTCTGACACAATAGGGAGGAAGGCCCCACTGTCAACATTTGTGGTGTGACAGTTGATTTCTCCATGCAGGCCATTTTAGAAGTGTTAAAATTTCCAAATACAGGGCTTAAAGTTGCTCAGTTATCCACCCGTTTAGACCTCGATGTGAGATGGGATTGGCTGGAAAGGGTTTATGGCAGAGATAAAACATTTGGTGAGTTGACGATGGAAGAGAGGATTTACTTCAAAATTGGAACATATCACCTCTTCCCCACAAAGAGCTTAAAAAGAATATCAACATATGCGGCAAGAGGATGTGTAGTGCTAATGGTAAAGGTTAACGCTAACCTGCCCCATCTATATTTAACGGAGATCCTGAGGCGGTTCAAGGAACGAAAGATAGGGAAGCTTGCCTTGCCTTTCCCTTGTCTTATCAGGAAGTTGTGCCAACATGCTGGTATCAGAGGATACATTAACAATGTCCTCCGAAAAGCCCAGACTACTTCATATGCTGAATTGCTAAAGTCGCCAGCTCCAAGGAAAATCATTGGCGAGACATTGGGACTGGAAGAAGAAGAAGAACAGATGGCTGGACCAATTGCAACTCAACTTGCAAGACCTAGCCAAACTCCAAGTATAGGTCCCAGCAAACAACAAGAAGTAGGGCCCAGCATAGGCCAGGATCAGCCGCCGCCACAAGACTACAGACCGTCGATGAGCCATCTCAGGGCCATCGCTAAGACAGTTAGTTGGGGAAGTCATGATGATGCAAACCTCTTCCACGTCATTGATGATGCCATTTAGCCCACAGTTTCTATGGATCACACAAGGGGTGAAGTATCTATTCACATAGGAGGAGGGAAAAGTAGTTGTTCACAACAGATCTTAGGAAACACGACATCTTTCCAGGTGCAATTAGAAACTGGTGAAGGGGCCACTGTGGTGGTTATGCAACACCAGGATGTCATGAGAGCTGCGGAAGTGGTCGCGGACCATATCAAAGAATCATTCAATGTACTTTTTGTGCCACCAGAAGATCTCACAGGAGCATGGGATGCTCAAATTTTGGCTGGAATCTTAATGACTCCTGCAGAACATGAGGATGCACTTGATCGATTGCTCCAAATAGGGCAAGTAATGACATCCTTGTTTGACATCCCTTAGGATGTTACAGTAATTCAGTTAGACCTTATTTTCACAAAGGGGAAGCTGGTCTTAATAGAAGTGAGGGCCGAGCATGCGGAAGTAGAAGTGCAGAAATTACAAGAACAGCTCGTGACCCTACAAGCAGCACAGCGGGACCCTTTGCAATTTTTTCCCGTAGACCAGCTAGATAATTTGAGAATTGAGCAACTAACTAAGCTAATCACAGAAAATAAAAAGGTGGTTGAGGAAAAAGAGAAGGCTGTTTGGGATGCCTCCACAGCACAAGCGGAAACTCATGCGCATCTTAAGGCACTTAATGCCTTACAGGAGGAAAATAAATAGCTTGTTGCCAACAACCTTTAGTTGACCTCTGTGGAGAAACAAAAGAATGTTTTCAAAGAGCATTTCCATCAATTGTGAGAATAATTTATCTGGGTCAACTAGGACATAAGTCATTTAGCCAGGGAGAATCGAACTCTCTCAATGGAGGAGGTATGTGCAATTCGTGAAAAGATAGCCATTGAAATAAGCGCATGGCAAAATGACGCAAAATGACATGAGAAGCTGAAAGAGCACTTTCGAGATTAGGTGGGGCTATACAAACAGATCCTTGAGAAGGAGATCCATATGGCCAAGGCCCATATCAACGCTATTAGTGCTCAACACAGTGACTGGTGGGCCATATTGGACACATATGCGTTTTCCCACCAAGCGGAAGTTAAGAGCCAGGACTTGCAGATTCAAGATTTGATAGAATACATAGAATTGAAAAACCTACGGTATGGCAACCTTACCATGTTAACAACAGGGTGCCTGAGAATAGAGCTTGAGCAGCAGGTAGCAACCACCTATGTCAAATACAAATCAGAATTTGCAGAACGCAAGAGGTTGTTGAATAAATTGGAGGTCGCAAATTCTGAACTTGAGCAACCTCAGATTTGGCTACTAGGGACAGAAAGGTATCACAATAGATTTGGCTCAATGGCTAGAAAATTTTCAAGAGTACAAAGATAAAACTAGAGCCTACGAATAGGAATGTTGGGTATTTGCGGCCTGGTATGTCAAGGCCAATCAAATGTTTCCGCAACTACCTTATCCGTGAAAAGTGCCGACTCCATCAAACATCATAATATTAGCATGGATGACACAAGACCCTCGGACCGAAGAGAAGAAGCTCCAGGCCATACTCCAATGCCATCAAGTCTCAAAACCTAGAGCACAAGACAAAGGGAAAGCACCAATGGAGGAGCCACTGCCACCTGGAACTACATGAGTTCCACCCATTTTTGTAGATGTAGAACATTATTTGTGTTGTGTATTTATTTATTTTTCATTCTACACTATGGCATAATCCCATTTTCCCCATCTAATAATCCCATACCTATCCACTGTGTAATCACTGTAACTCGAGGACAAGTTTTCATTCAGTCATGAGGGTATGATGAGGCATCATTTGGGACGACTGCGATATCACGTACGCGATATCACAGTTTTTCTCCTCATCTATAAATAAGAGGTAGACAGAAGATTTAGATATCATAGATTAGATAGGTGTTAAGTCTAGAGTTAGATTTGATTTCAGTTTTCATTTTCTCTCTCTACCCTTTTCCTCTCCGTGTATGCCCGTAGTGTGGTGATTGTAATTGTACGACATCCTTTATTCGAGTGTGACATACTTGGACATGCACATGACCAGCAATAAAGATCGAGATTAATTCATCATTGCAGCATTCACTTAGTTTAATTATTTAATTAATTGTTATTTATTGCCTTCCTAGTTAATCTCTCTTACCCTTAAACTCATGTTAAAATGCGGAATGAGTACGACTTGATTACGAGCATTTAAGTGTGACTACTTGGTAACCCAGTAGCGTACTTAGGATCTGCACTTGGTAATCCCAGTGGTAGTCATGCATAAAGTCCAAGATGCTTACCATAAGTATCCAAGAAGAGTAGTAGTGACCACCACCTCTACCTACCATTTAGACAATAGTGCTAGACATCGCTGTAACTTCCCAATGGTTGCATGAATATAGAGAATGGATCTTGAGTGAATAAGAGCAATAAGGAGGTATGAGTGATGGTGACCCATCTATATATAGATTAGCCATGAGTTACCTTAATGAGGTGGCCTAAACAATGAGCTTGATGGATGATGGTGAATCCATTTTCTCAGCCCAAAGAATGCAGTTGCCCACAAGGTCGAATTCGAGCACTAGAGAGGTCATAGTATCTCTTGTAGAATAACAGACACTCCTAGAAATCTTTGGAAATGTTGCAACCTTCTTCGTGCGCTTAGAGGAGAATGAGGAGACAACAGTTTTGGTGATGTAGCACCAAAGGTAAGAAATAGTAGTATAAGTAGTCATTAATAGGATTATTGAAATGCTCAATGCACCTGCGGCATCTACACCAAACATCACTACACTTAAAGATGTGCAAACATTCATAGGAACTACAAGTAACAAAATAAACATAGCATAGCATGAAGAACTATTGGACTAATTAGTGAGAATTGGGCAATCACTTTCGAATGTCTTTGATCTTCCATATAACATGATTGCAACCTAGTTGGAGCTACTGGAGGTAAGGGGAAAAAATATCATATTGGAGGGGCAACTTGAAATAACGAGGGAGTAGAATGAATACTTGGTTTTGAAAGTTGTTGAATTAAGGGCCCAAATTACCGACCCCACATTTCCCAACTTAGTACTAACAAGAGATGAAGCTATGAAATAGATTTAGTCCAAGCTCAAAGGGGTTGAGGGTGCAATGGAAATGGTGGCATTTTATATAACCTTGGCAGAGGCTACACAACACAAGATTCAAAAGTCCTTGGATTAGACTTGCTAGGAGAATGTCTAGTTGATTGTAGACAATCATCACCTATGGAATGTTGATGCGTACAAGCAATAGTTAACTAATTTTATGCATCAATAGTAGGAGCAACTAACTAGAGGAAACACAAAATTGAAGAGATTGATAGTAGAGAATAGGAATCTCTCCATGGATAAGGTGCATGTCCTTTGCTAGAAAACTACAATTGAGGTAGCTACCTGGAAATATGAAGCTCTCAAATTTGAGAAAGTTAAGGACCATTATAGAGAGTAGGTTGGTCTACAGAAAGAAGTAAATGAAAAACATATCCAATTACCAAAGGAAAAAGCAAATGAAGTCGTCCAGTAGCTCCAGTAAGGTAGAGAAGTTTGGCAATCCATCATTGATGGGATAGATACCTACAACAAGGCAAAAACTTGCATAAAGGAGTTGTAGATCGAGAAGATGATGGAGTACATGGA
This sequence comes from Gnetum montanum, assembly GCA_015680685.1. Taxonomy (NCBI): domain Eukaryota; kingdom Viridiplantae; phylum Streptophyta; class Gnetopsida; order Gnetales; family Gnetaceae; genus Gnetum; species Gnetum montanum. The sequence continues at coordinate 187,570 of MNCI01023527.1, read as the reverse complement.
GCTTGCCAATCTTTGTTACACAAATCTAGCCATGTTGACTGCCAGATGACTATGTTTTAAATTAGAGAAATAGGTGGCTAGCTTGTGCTTGTTGTACGAGGCCAAGTTCAAGCACCACAAGGACACCAAGTATAAGCTTGTGGTGGCTAACGTTGAACTTGAAGTTCTCAAGGAATGCTTCATAGATCAATGCTCAACTGCTGAAAACTTGGCCAAGAGGATGAATGACTACCAGGAGCTGTAGAATGTAGTAGTAAGGGTGTTTATCATCAAACACAAAAAATTTGCTACTTGATTTGTCAATGTAAAGGAGATGTTCCTAATAATGCCCTGTTTATGGGATGTCCCTGTTCCAGCCCACATTGGTGATGCTGCGTAGATTGTGAATGATCCTTGGAACAAGGAGAAGAAGATGAAGGCATTGCTTAATGCCTTTCACCTTCCACCAGAGGTTGTAGTTGCAGCAGGATAGCCATAGCTACCTTAGGTACCGTGCATGCCTGGAGCCGGCGAAGGTCCTTTAGAGCCTTAGGAACCTTCACCACCTAAGACTATCTAATCTTCACCATCGTCTTCACACTATTAGAGGATGTGTTATCCAAATTTTTGTAGTCACATCATGGTGTTCAATTTTGTGTCATGAACATCACAATTTTTTGTAATTTGTTGATCATACACTTAGGCACTTAGTTTTGTCAAGTTAGTTATTTTGTTAAGAGGCAATTATTAATCGCATAACTTCCCAGTTTTGTAAAAGAAATCAAGGATGAGTTTTCATTTAGTCATGGGGGTATGATGAGTGTCAAAGTGTCACGTTGACGAGCCCCTGTTGATGGGGCCTTATTTACATGGTGTCACCCTATCGATGAGGTTGTGTTGACGTATCATTTGCTACATTGATGGGGCCTCATTGATGTAGCCCTAGAGCAAAAACTATAAATATGAGCTCCTAGCCATGTTTATGGGCATCAAATTGATAGTAGTAGCAGAGCTCTTGTAGTTTTTATAATCTAGATAGATTAAATACATAAGTACGACTGCTTCAAGCATAACATGTATTTGCTTGGTAATCCCAACAGTGTTATTACTTGGTGCACGTAGTAGTGTAGTGCTTGGTAACCTAGTAGTGGATATGTGGGTTTAAGACGTGTTCGAAAAGTAGGACCAGATGCTTATGTTAAGACTAGCTAGAGACCAATCAGTTAGTTAAATTAAATTAGTTATCAAATTACTTCATCTCTTTCTTTAAGCACCAAAGAGCGTAAAACATAAAATGATAAAAATCATATGCCTCAATTACACTTAACCATACCATTGAGCTTCACAAGTGTAATTAGGAAGACAATGAACACCTTAGGGCAAGGTTCATTACCTAGAAGACTAGTGCATTGAAAACTATAGAGTCCACGAAATTCGACCAGATCATGTGTGAATGCTTTGTAATTCATATGGTTGAGCGTAGGGATACCTTCAACCACTCATCAATTTTGAAGCCCCTTTCTTCCTTCAAAAAAAAAAAAAAAATACTTTATATAAATTTTCACAACTAAAAGTTTGTATTTTCTAGATCATATTGCCTTATATGGTAGACTCTTTAAGGGTATCGATGAAAAAATTTCAAAGTTTTTGAAGCCTTAGAATCTTGCAATAGTCAAGCCTTGACCTCTTACCCTCTAGGTAGTTAGCCCTTAAAGATGAGTTGTCCAACACAATCTAGTCGAAGCTAAATCACCCTAGGACTTAGAGCGTATTATGAAAGAAGATAAGATAAAGAAATGCAAATAATAGAAACTTTGAACTGAAATAATAGTAAAATTTTAAATTAATTTCCAAAAAACCTATTTTATTAATATCGATAAGGATGCATAATGCTTGAGGAAAGAAGGTACTCTAAATGTCATTCACTTAAGATCTTAATCACAAAGGGCTTAAAGTTGTAATGTGTTGATGTAAGCAAAGAGTTATCTTATAAATAAATTCTCTACATGGGATAGAATAGTATTCATAGGGTTTGAGGTAATGTTATTTTCATTATTTATTTTTGGAATAAACTAAGACTTTACAAAATAATTTCTTGGCTTTAAAGAAAAGAATTTAGAAAAAAACAAGGTTTTGTTTTTGCTTATTTTAATCTTTTTCTTTATTTATGGGAAAAAGCAATAATTTTACCATTTATACGAAGAAAATTTGGCAAGTTTTTTTTTAAAATTGATTTTATTTTTTATTCCAACTATTTTGATTTGCTTTTTTATATAGATTTAGAGGTTTCTAAAATGCTTGTAAAATAAGAAAGTTTCTAAGTAAAATATCATAATTTTCACATTCAAATTCTATTTTCAGTAAAAAAATAGTTATTTTTTTATGATTTTAAGTATTCCAAACATGCTTTAGGGGTATAGACCCCACATGATAAAAGGAACATGCTATCACTATGATGTTGGAATATGCTAAAATTGCTATATTATGTAATGCTAAAGATGTTTTATGCCAAAGTTTTAAGTGTTTTAATGAGGAAACAAGCAAGAAAGTCCTAGAGATGGGGGCTATTGATGGCATTGATGGAGGTACAAACACCAAGAGAATAAATCCAAGTTCAAAGATTACATATGACCTTCATTAATTTGCTCAAAAATGTTGGTTTTTAGAGGAGGAGTTAGAGCAGTAGAAAGGGATTAATTTCAAACTTCTACAATGCAAAGATGATCCTTTGATCATAATCTTGGAGTAAGCTCTAAAATCTCAACAAAAACTCTTCCAATAGGCATTTTCTACTATTTGAATCATATAGGCTCTAAAGTTGTGTGACATATGGAGTTGGATTTAGAAAACTTGATCAAGAATGATTGTGGAGATAACTACCCTTCATGGGAATGCAATCTTATTTGTTTTTCTACAAGAAAGAGAGGTGTTTGTAATTGAGAAAATACTTACATTAAGGATGGGTATATTGATCATGTAGGTGAAGAAATGAATATTGGGCCACCTTATGACACAAAGAGAGATCTAAGATCAAATTAAAAAAAATGCTGGCTCACAATGTGGTTCCATATACCTAACCTTTTAGTTGAGTTATAATTAAAAGTATGCTTCATATCATAACAAGGCCCTTCAAAGAACTTCTCATGATCAATCCATGAACCTACAAAGATTTACCCTTGATGATGATGCATGTTTATATTAGGATGTTAGAAGGAATGGAGGTGGCTTCTCACATAATTCTAAAAGAACCACTTTTAACCTATTTTTGCGACAACTATCTTAATGTATGCTACATTTGCATGCAAAAAAGACACATCTTTCTTAGTTTTCCTATCAAGGAAAGTTGATCAATAAATAATATCAACCTCTAAAGGCTAATATTCCTTTGCAAAATCAAACTACAACATTAAACAAAGTTGGAGTTGCAAATTTGAATAAGGGGATTTCAATTGGAGACAAAGGCTACAATGATAGTAAGATTGGATGCAATGATAGACACCATAAAGGGTAAAGAATACTTAGGGATATGCAAAGCCAAATTCAAATATGTATGTGATAATAATACTAACATAAATGATGACCAAGGAGGAACAATCTAACAAGGAATAGACAAGAATGACAAGTAAAATTCTATAAGCATATATGGAAGATAGTGGGTTGGCAATTCATAATTTAGGTGAAGCCCAATAGCAAAGTGCAAAAAAAAAAAAAAAAAAAAAAACAATGAGCATCATGTCGACACTAGTCATTATAATTAGTAACACACCTCAATAGAGGTCTTAGAGGAAGGGTAGAAAAGAATAGGGGTTAATGCAAACCAAATTAGTTGTGAACTTAATCAAGATCCCTAGGACATGCATGTAACATTAGAGGAGGCTTTAAAAAGTAAAACATGCATGCCATGCTTTGACCTCATAGAGTTGGTGTTATATAATGATTGTTAAGATTATTGATTTGGAAATGCTAAGGTATGGGTTCAATTTTAGTAGGTGGCATTATGTTATAAAGTTCTACCTAAGTTCTATGAAAGTTTTGTGTTGGATATATGTCTAGAGGTAAATATAATCATCTAGTTCAAATTTTAACAACCATCCTCCCTTCCCTCACCCATCACCATTCCTCCCCCACCCAACACCAATACGATTACTATTAAGATAATAGATGGTAAGCAAGCTACCCTTGACACTTTAATTATAGAGTTAATTTGAGCAAAGAAGGAGGCTAGAAAATTAGTTGCTTCTTTTTGAACTAATTAAAGAATACTAGGTTGGTTTCATATTATGTAGGATTATCATTAACAATGTATGTGGTTATTAAACATTAAGCTATTTTAATGAAACATAAATCAAAATTTTAATGAGATGCATTGACACAATTGACTATGATGCATTAATGTAGTACATAAGTTTCGCTTATAAATATGAAAGCTACAATGGTAATAATCATTAGTTTAGACAATCATAGGAAGATTATATTACTTTATTTGTTTAATATATAGTTGGTTAGCAAGTGCTCACAATGTGTAACATGTGTTATTTGTTGAAGTATTTATTCATGTAGTTACGTCCAGATGTAATCATGAAAGAAAATAAAGATTGAGATTAATTCCTCTCACATTGTAACATCTTGATTTAGCTTAGTGTTATATTTTCTACAATTTACTTTTAATGCAATTTAATGATATATTTTTCTATACTGTTTATCTCAAGGAATGCAAAATGAGTATGTCAATACCTCAAGTAATTACAATTAACTTAGTTGCCTAGTAACTAACTCACTTGGTTTCCTAGTAAATAATATGTAGATCTATGAGTGTGATCATAGGTTGATGAAGTTGCTACTCATCACAGTAGAACTTTATTTCATTTGTACTATTAGTTAACTAGTTTAGTTTAGATTAATTTTATTTCTAGTATATTTTTATTGTTATTATAATTAACAAATTAAAACATCAATCATACATATTAGTCATGTTTAACCATACACTTTGAACCCACCACAAGCATGATTAAGAAGATAACAACCTACAATCCCCCAATTTACTCCTAGTCATACAACTTATTCATTCCATGGATTATGATAGAGACTACTACATAGACTCATAGATTCGTATGGTTGAGCATGGAAACTACTCACTACTCAACATTCAACACTATTGTCAGGGACGATGTTAGGTGTTTAGAAGTATTTATAATTATACAAGATTAGTGTAGTGCTTCATAACAATTTATCTTTTCTATATTATTACTACATCAATAAAGGCATACACATTTCTAATTCTTAAATATGGCTACCTCTCATAAGTTAAAAATTCCACCGTTAACTAGGAATGAAGAATGAACATAGGTTGATGAGAATAATCATTAACAAGTTCTATAAAAAGTTTGGATCAAATTTTTTGAAGAAAATATATTTTACCTTGACTTTATATGCATTTTCCACCAAGAGAAAAAGTTTCAATGGAGGTATTCATTTGGCAACATTATCCAAAACCTACATAAGTTAGCTCCTTCCATGCTCTAAGTAGCAGTTATAAGCACCATGTTGGGCCATGCAACAAGGAGCTACCATCTTGAAATGGAAATGATCAAACTCTACCTACATGATCTTGCCTAATGTAGTGTAGATAGAAGGCTAGATTAGCTGCACTAACAAAGAAAGGAAAGGAATAATTTTCCATTTTAAAGTCAATTTGGAGTGGATGGAGGATGAGACCAATAGATCACATAGCAAAGAAAATTTCCACTATACCTAATCCACTTTAGGAAAGCCCTCAAACAACATGTATAACCTCACTGAAGATGAGCTATGACATATCACCACACAATATTCTTTGAAGCAAATCCTGTAGATATGGAAAAATACCATGAACCTAGGAGGCCTCTCAAGCCAAGGCCCGCTAGTAGAAGAAGGGCTTATGAACACAAGGATTCTATGAGGAGGTATATTTGACATGTACACTTTGATGATTTCTCATTATTTGAAGACTAGGAGGAAGACAACAAAAATATATAAAGGAATTCATAGAGAAGGATAGAAAGAAGAGTAATGAAACATCATAAGACAGGTTGCATTAACGCATGTCCATTGATGTATCCTTGTCAATGCATGCCAGGATGTGTTGATATAGATACATCAACACTAATGTAGTCATTGCCTATATAAATGCATGTACCCCTTGCATTTATGGTACCTTTCAACCGTAGAGTTAGCCAAATTCTTACCATGTCTCCATTCCAGAGTTCAAATATTTTCCTTTGAGTGCTTGTAGTGTAAATATATGAGATTGTACAAAGTTTTATTTGAGTGCCTATATACCTAGACACATTGGCATGATTGAAAATAAAATTGAGATTTCCTTTATCCATTGTAGCACTTAGAATGCTTTACTATTTCCTTTTAGTACTTTACTTTATATGTAATTCACTTCCATGTTCTCAATTAATTAATATGATTAATCATAAGCACATGACTATAACCGCTTCAAGCATAACATACTAATGCTTGGTAATCATAGAGTGGATACATTGTATGCCTAGAAGTATATACCTGGTAACCTAGCAACGTTGGTATAAGTTCAGGAAGTGTATGATAAGTGGTAATGGTTACTTCATGTTAGGATAGCTAACTTATGAATTAGTTATTTAATTTAATTTTTATATCCTCATTTTATTGTTAATTAATTAAGAGAAAACAAAATATATATAGAAAAATCCATATCTTATATCTTAACTATACTTAACCATACGTACAGTTAGACACAAGTGTAGATTTAAGAAGATAATGATTTGCTACTCCACAATTCACTATTTAGGAATATTGACCACTTGGAAAATTAAGTCTGTAGCATTTAACTAGACCGCTAGTGAACACTTATGATTCACATGGTTGGTGTAGGGGATACCTACCACTCATCATTGGCACCATTTTTGGGGACTTAGTTTAGCTAAGTGTGCTAAATATTATTAACTAGTAAAATTTTATATAATCATTGTAAAGAAAACACAATACTAGACCATTCATAATAATAATAATAATAATCTCAAGGCATACTTAAGATACATTACTAAAATGACTTCTACTCATAGGAATGAATCTCCACCGCATGGGGACAAATGCAATAGTCAACAAGAAAGAACGCAGAGGACTACTAATGAGAAACCTTAGTAGTTGAAAGTCATCTATGCTCATCCAGATTTCTATTATTTGGACTTCATTTTCATTCTCCACTAGAATTAATAGTTACACTAGAGATATATTGATGATAACATTTTGTTACCTCTTGATTTATGCATTCCCTCCATGCTCATGATCCAACTCATGAGATTGGGCATTGAAACAACAAGGCCTAAGTATGAAACCATGGATCAAATCTCTAAGAGCTATTAGCCTACAAAAGCATAGCTCTAGAAAGACTAATGCATGAAGGCCCAGTATGAAGCCTCCAAAGGCAAATGATTTCCACCACCATTATTCCTACAGTCGCATAAAGGCAATGAGAATTTCTTTTCTAGGCCCTCTCAATACACAGGTTATCCTCCTTTCTTTAAGTCAAACACCTTTCACCAATGGTTGTAGTCAACCTTAGAGAACCTTGGTGAAGGAAAGATAGGGTCTAAAGGCCAAAGAACCTCAAAATAAAAGTCTCCTAGTAGTTCATCTAAGAACAAGAAGAACGATAAAGAGAAAGATAAATATAAATAGAAGGATCAGGAGAAGGATCAAAAGAGAAGGACTAGAAGGCATCATTCTCCTAGTCCTCCACCTTCACCATCCTCCTCATCATCAAATTTTGACAAGGGGAGTTATGATAGAGATAGAGGTAGGAGTGATTGGGATTGAGCTGGAGATGATAAGAGGTCCATTGTGATGATAAGAACCAAGATGGGAGTTAACATGGAAAGGAATACAAACATCACTGAGAAAGGAGGCACAACAAAACTTGCCATAGGAGGCATGATCATAATAGGGGCCACCCTGAATGTAATGATGATGATGAACTATTATTAGCCATTAGAACCATGTTGAATGTTTCTAAAGCAATCAAAGTCCTCATCAAGCATCAAAAGGATAACAAGATTAAAGGGTTGAATATGAACAATATCTGCAAATTTGAAGAGGGATATAATGCAAATCCCTAGCATCATCTACTAGCTTTCCATGATGCCCGTGCCTTAAAAAACATTGAGAATGAGTGGCAAAAGCTAAAATTTCTCCCAAGAACATTTATCAAAGAAGCAGAAAGCTGGTACTAGTCTTTGGAGCTAGAATCCATCCATAGATGGAGTATAATATTGGAATTTTTTAACAACAAATGCTAGACATACTTTAAAGTATCCAATTTGAGGAAATTGCTTTAAAGATGGAAGTAAAAAAATTATGAATTCTTGGATGTGGTTTTAGTTAGCACTACTCTCTTTTTCATTGATGTTGAGGCCATGGATTCTCTCAAAGGGAGTAGCTCCACCACATCATAGATAGGCTTTGAAAAAAAAACACGGGAAACTCTTAGAGTTTATCCCTAAGGGAGACTTTCGAAAATGTGAGCCCATCAGATTCAAAGGTTGATTGAATAGGTGACAAAGGAAGAAGGGGAGTTGAAAAACATGAAAGTAAAAAGAAACATAATAGGGATCCTTTCATTTACAAGAGGAAGGTATGTTTCTATGACTTAGAGAAGGAGGAATCACTAGATGAAGTTGTGTAGAGAAAAACCTTGTCAATACAAAAATCTATCACTTAAATATTAGCTAAGATGAGTAAAATGTGGAACTCCTTAGATAAGAAGTTCCAAACTGCTCTAAAATTGTGGATGAAAAGGCAAAGCAAGGAAGTAGTGATTGAGACAAAATAGAAAAGAATTATCATCAACAAAAAGGTAAGACTATAGCATTTGATGAGGTTGCAAATTCAAAAATAGATGATGAAAAATGTGATATCTACTAATACGAATATCCCAAAGGATATTGTCCTATGTTGTTACATCTACAAGAATCTGGGGGTGTATGCCTTAAGTTTAAAATTTGCAAAAAGACAATCACCTAGGAGATTGCCTTACCCACAAGGTAATTATAGGTAGCAGTTCCTTAAAACTCAGTATTATCCAAGTGGAACATCACCTAAACCTCATGAGTAATATCAATAGTGACAAAATCCATAGTGATGGGGGATGCCACCACCATGGTAGGAATATTCTTATAGGTAGTTAGATTGCTATGGAAATTATGTTCAAAAATTTGTATCTTCTCGTGGCTCTGTGATCCACAATTCTTTCTCACATCATTATTACCCTTCTAAATATTACCAAATGCCTACACCAAGAAATGAGTCTCCTTATACTTATACTCCTCCATGTTCATCACCTAACTCTACATCATCTAATAGCACTCCCTTGCCATATACTCCACCTATGCAAGGAGAAGTTCCACCATAGTCATAGGAAAGAAATGCCACAAGGGTAGTTAATTTATAGCTAGATATCCATTCAAATGGTTTTGAGTATGATGAAGCATCGATTGGCTACATCAATGGGATCACGTCGACGTAGCTACCTTGACGCAGCCATGTCAATGTGTGATTTGCTGCATTAATGTGTATCTATCAACATAGTATCTATTGTTGCTTATAAATATGCATGCCCTCATCATGTATTGACATCATTTTTTTAATAGAGTAGTCAAACTCTTGCAGTATTATTCCATAGTATTAGAAAATAGTTGGTGAGTGCTTGTAGTGTGGATTTGAGTCAGTTGTTCAACATCTTATTCAAGTGGCAATGTACTTGGGCACATCCCATGAACAACAATAAGATCAAGATTGATTCCTATTCATTGCAACACTTTGACTTAGATTAGATTTATTTTCCATGCAATTTAATTTTCATGTACTTAGTTAATATTTACATTTCCATGCACATTAGTCAATTGGCATAACGAGCATGTCCAATTTTGAGCATAAACACATATTCGCTTGGTAATCCCAGTAGCATTATTACTTGGTTTACCTAGTAGCATAGTGCTTGGTAATCCTAATACTGGATATGTGGGTTTAGAACATGTATGGCAAGTTGGGAATGGACACTCATCACCCATAGGCTAGTTTAGACTTTATCTTCTTATTGTTAATTAGATTAAATAATTAAATTTTCTATTATCATTAGGATTAGCATAAGGTTAAAAAAACATCAACAATGATATGCCTCATTTTGGACTAAACCATATGTGACAAAGCTACCACTAGTCCAAGTGGGAAGACAACAAACTGCGATCAATGCTTAATGATATAGATGCATAACTAGTCCCATTCATGAAATTCCATCGAATCATGTGTGACTACTTGTGATTCATATGGTTGGACGTAGGGAGTACACATTTCTCATTAGAGTAGAAGCCTTGGAAGAGAGCTTTCTATAGAACCAAAAAACCACAAAAATCCTCATAGATACTTTTGGTTATTAACCCTGCATCAATGAATTCTAAAACTATCTATGAACTTTAAGCCAAACCTTCTCTAATATCAATATGGTCATGTTGACCCATGTGGTCATTGATAAAGGGAGGTCACCTTTCTAGGAAATTATGATATCTCATTCCCAGATGTCATGAGAAGCATCAAATACATGTTATATTAGACATTATGCATAAGAAGAAAATATACCAAATGTTAAATATATATAACATTTGACATTATGCGTAAAAGAAATAACAAAGAAAGTACAAAAAGAGAAAGAAAAGAATGCTTTATTAATAAGAAATGGAGTCTTTGTATCATGCTTTGAGACTGTTCCTTGGGGTTTTGTTCGTTTGGCATCTATCCCTTAGAGGAAATTTAGCACTACCACCATGGTTAGGCCTACAACTGGCTAGAAGGAATAGCCAGTCCACTTCCTATCCTACTTCACTCGACTCCTGTGACTTGCCTGTACTGGCTTCGCCACATTATGCCTAGCACAACCTCTAAGCCTAGGTATAAATGCCTTAGGTCAAACCCCGAAAGGTTACCTCAAGAGTTACATCCATTACTATAATGCACTCTTTTAGGTCTTAATTACAACTACCCTTTCAGGTCTTGTTACAATAACAATAACACTTGTTATGAAGAGGCACCATCTTTGTTATGTAATAGCATCATTCAAGAATAGGGATGTGAAAGTATACCCCCCTTAGGTTTCTTTCATCCTCAAATGAGTTCATGTTCACTATCTGTTTGTAGCTTCAATGCTTTTGTTATGATCTTATGCTCCAATAATTTGATTTCTCCTTTGAACTTGAAGTTATTTCTTACTTATTCTACAAACAAAATATATGTGAGAAGAATATATATATATATATATAATATTATTTTACTAATACTTACCTTATTTTATATTCTATTAATACTTACCTCATTTTCTAAGATAATTTCAAGAAGTGAATTAAAGATCTACCAACCACCAATCACTAGTCCTAACTAGCCTCACACAAAGTGCAACTTGTATTTGGTTATCCAAGTGAAGGTAGGGAAAATTCTTTATTTCTAAATTCCATTACCTTAGATATTTTACTTATCTACTTAAAATATAAATTAAACAATGAAGAAAATTATGAAAATCATAAAAGTAAGGGTGAGATACTTCCTGATCTTGGTCAACCTTCTGAATTGATGAAAGTAATTGTAATTCTGACATAAGTGGTATATGATTGGATGGTCTTATTTGGGATGGAAGAGCATGATCTTTATTTTTCTCAACTTCTTGTTTAGAAATTAACTCTAGTAATTTAATAACTTGGAAGAATCATACATTGTACCAAATATAATCTAGGAACTCAATAAAGAATGTTGTTGATCCATCCTTATTAATAATAGCAAAAAAATTGGTAAACTGTAGTTCTTGATGAATACTATCCATCAACATCATCTATTCCTAAATATTGGGATTTTATTTATATGTTGAAGATTCAAAGTAAGTAGAATATGCACTAGCCAATGGAATTGCATGTTGAATTGATGGAAACATCTTCTTCAAATTAGGTTCATCTTCTAAGGATTCCTTTACACATCCATGTTTTAAAAATTAAGAGACAGTACCTTAAAGTTTTGCATTGAAGTCTTCACAAAGAATAAATGGAACTAGATCAATATAGCTCAAGAATAAATTATTCTTCAAACTTTCCTCTATTTATTTCTCATTCACTAGTGATCTTACAAGAACATTCTATGTTGCAATTTTCATTCTCATTCTTGGAATTTTTGCTAGATCATTACTCTTTATGGCTATCATACACCTTGCCGAAATGAGATTTTGAGTTTCCATGTTATTCTACCATATGATTTGGTGGCAGGATGAATTGATATATATATAGATATATATATATATTTTCTTAACCATTTTTTCATCAACTGACTCTTCAACTAATTCATCGACTGATAATCAATTGATACTGATACATAAACTAATTCTCCAACTAATTCTGGTAATATTTAACTACATGATTTAATTTTAGTAATATATAATTATATTATCTTACTCTTAATGTCCTTTCTACCCTCAAGAATACTAACTTTGATAGTGTAACTAATAATATGTCATAGGGATCTTAAGACTACCTACAAAGGTTATTTGTCCAACAAGGCATGATTAGTTATCCTTATGTTGTAGACTTTTAAGGCACAGTTCATGATATCATCAAATTATTAGGTACCTAGATAATAAATATGACCTTACCATTGAGTTTAGAAGGGTGAAAAACTATTGAAAATGACTATTCATATGTTGAAAAAGGACATCTAATGCTCAAGTTATGCTAAAATTAAGGTTTTGAGAGTCTTAAGGCACTATATTTGGTAAGGGGTGAAAACTAATTTTTGGGTTTTCAAGGGGAAAATTTGAATTTACCATTGTTTCTAGAAGGTGAAATCTATAGGAAAAAACTCCTCATTCATCAAAAATGGTTTCTAGAATCAAAAGTTATGGCTTTTGGAGGTCCAAGACCTTGGGCATGAAAAACAAGACTTCCCAAGAGGACACCCATCCCAATACTACTCTAGAACAAGCATACTTAATTACAGAATTCTTATCTCATGTGTTGCCAACACATTAAATTCCTTTGTAGAAACTTTTTCCTACATTCTTAATTTTAGACTAACATTTAATAGATAGAAATTTTGAATTTTCCTATTAGTTGACGAAAAAGGTCAAATTTTCCATTAGTTAACAAAAAATTGGAATTCACTGGGGAAGCCCTTATGGGTAGTGTCAATGGTGCTTGGGAGTGCTAGGGTAGTGCTTTATGGGTAGTGCCATTGATGCTCGCGGAGCTCTAGGGTAGCCCTTTATGGTGGTGTTGTCAGTGCTCGTGGGACATCAAAGTAGCCCTTTATGAATGGTGTTGTAGTGCCCAAAGGATGCTAGGGTAGCCCTTTAAGGTCTTCTATATTACTTGGATAATGAGTTTTAATAAAACAAAAAGCAATTTAGGTCATTAATGAGTGGCGAGATACCCCTACACTCAACCATATGAATACGAGCGTCTCATGCGTGATCTGGTCGAACTCCAAGGACTAAGTGCTTACGCGCCTTAATGGAACACTTAAGGTTGATCAATCGCTGTCTTCCCAAACTTACTTGTATTGTCATGGTTGTATGGTTAAGTAAGCTTGAGGTATATGATTTTTATATCTTTTATCTTTTTGATGTCTTATGCTAATAGGGGAAGATGAAGAGAACTAAGTGACTAACTTTCCTTAACTATTTACTAACTAAGTTCTAATTGTCCTAGCATCAATATCTGTTCCCACTTGTCGTACACACCTTGAACTAGTGCAATGCTGCTGGGATTACCAAAAGCTACTCGTTACTGGGTTACCAAGCATTACACACATGCTCAAAGCGGTCGTACTGAATGCACTTAACTAGGAGAGTCAAGGGTTGAGAGAGATTAATTATCTAGGAAAGCATTTAAACATTTAAAAATAATTAATTCCTATTTAGCTTAGTCCACATGCTGCAAGGTTTATCAGAAAGTTCGTCTTTATTGTCATACACAAATGTGTGCTTAGGTACAATTTGCTCGAATAAAGGTCCGTTCACTTTAAGACTCCTACTGCGGGTACATGGAAATTATTCTAACTCTAGAATGGTAAAACTACTATAGTTTAGCTAAGGGACTAAATCTAGATGCCTAAAATAGGGAAAGCCACCTCTTATTTATAGACATTGCGGCGGGTTGCGATATCATGTACGCGATATTGCGGCTCATCATACCCCCATGATTGAATAAAAACTCTTCCTCGAGTTCCTTACAAAATATTGGAAAGGTATGGGATTATTGACTTGAATGATACTAATGGTGAATTGGGTGATATGTGAATGGATCATCATTACAACACATGACAATATTAGTGTTTTTGACAACAAGAGTGAACACTATACACATCTGACATCCAGCCTTATTTGGTAGCTGAGAGAGAGAAGAGAAAGGGAAAGAGAGAGAAGTCTATTGCTACCGATGCCAGGATTGCACCTTCCATTGTTCATTCATAAATGCACCATCAATCTTGTTCCTTACATAACTGCTTCAGCACCAGTCCATTCCAAGTGTTCCCTCCAGATCCAATCCGTTGTATGATTGCCATATGTACACACAACATAGTCTTATATTAGCAAGGATAAATGGATCATAATGCAGTTGATACCTTGCTTCGGTGTAAGGTCCATTGGATGAGTTGTGATATGGTTGATGCAGATTTTAGAGATATAACACTGGTGACTACCCAAGGTGTAGGGGTTAAGAGAAATCAAAAAAATTAGACTAGGACCCCCATGACTAAGAGTAAACCTTTGGTAGTGAGAGAATGGAAAAAGATAAGGAATAAGAAGATGGAGAAAAAGAAAAAATGGCCACACCAATAAAATGGATGTTAGGGATGGAAATGAATAAAATAAATGTTGATTGCAAAAATGTTTAAGGGAAAGAAATGAACTGATGCACTAAATAGGAATGGTAGTGGGTCCTCCCCAAAGCAGGCTCATGCCCGTAATGCCCTGACAATCCCACATTCAAAGAGTTCGTAGGCTCTAAAAATGTCATTTGAAAGCAAGAGTTAAGGTATTGACCACAAGAATTTACCAAAAAGAAAACAATGCATCAACCAAAATATGGACCATTGATACAACCGACAATAAGATGAAAAATGGAGAAAGAATGATGGAAAGAAGAGAATGAAATGGAGTCTCAAGAACAAGGTGGTGTACAACCCCTTGTGTATTAATGGTTAATGTAACTTAGTAGATCTCATTCCAAATCCAGCCTCAAACCAACCACATCTAGTGACTTCGCATTAATACATTCGGCCAATCCATCCTCCTGAAGTAACAAAAATGCCTCCATCAAAGAGTCACCACCATTCCGACAAAACAAAAAAAAGAGAGAGTAGGAAGTGAGAAAGGGCCTTGGTTAGAGGGAACATGTTTATTTAGTTCCATAACCAGTGCTTGTAGTCTAGATGATTATTCCATCTAAGGGGTGTGCTTTGAATTCTCACTTTTTTTTTTGCGTGAGAACCACACCATGCAAAGTCTTATTATTTTTATTAGCTCAGCTTCCTGATACTAGAGCAGCGTCAGAATGTTAAGGGAAACTCAAAAAGAAAACATCCAAGCACCCAAGAGAATGGCTAGCATGAATGCATCAAATCCCCTTGAAGTCACACCCTTTTCAATCCTTAAGTCCTTCCTTAGTTTGAGAAATGCCCAATCATCGATTTGTTGATAGTTCTTATTATTTAAGGAAAGGGATTGTACAGTTCCAAGGCAAGAGAGACCATAGAAATTCGTGGATGTATGGATGACATGGACTCATTGCCTATTATATCAAAAGAACCATACACTAGTATCAACATTATAACTCAAAGGTAAAATAAAACATTAGCAATTAATGGAATACAGTTCATACCATCTTCAGGAGCACTTATTAGGTGACAAACTTAATGAAATAAATAAACACACAAATAAACGAAAAAGTATGAATGATGTTGCAAAAAAAAAACAAGAAAAGTTAAAGAAATTTGTAAAACAAAAATGTGTAAAAAAAAAACTTAAAAAGGAATTCTTGATTAATCAGCATAGGTGGCCATCTCCCCTATGACTGAATTGAAGGGAGGAGATCCAAAATAATGAACAAGGTTGTCCTCACTCAGATGTACTATGTGCATTGACCGTTCTAGATTCATGATAAGGTTTGGTCTGTTGCACATCGACTAGTATTCTCCTATCGGAGCATTTGTTTGAATTTTTTAGGAGTTTCCAACTTCTCCCAATTGATGTTTTCAGGTTAAGGGTTAAAAGTTGGCGACACTCTTGCTCCAGTGCATCTATGCCTTCTACGTGGGTGCAAGTTGATCCCCCAGTTAGTTCCATGCACGTTGGTGAGTTGCTCTCTTGATTAGCTGTCAACCATTGGGTGTCTCCTTATTGTGTGGTTGCTACATACAAGCACTTTTGTATGTTAATGTCTTGGGCACACCGGTTGCATGCAGGCAATGCTAAACATTCCTATACATAATCACCCCCTGTATCACTGTATGTGATGCATAGAACTTTATTTTTCTTGATCTTCCCAAAAGTGTTTTCCTTAGATATTTACAGGGAAAGATCGTGGATTCCTAGGCATGTGTTTATGGTACTTAGCCATGCCCTCCCCATTATTATTGGGAAGTTCCCTTTGTCATTATTTACTTGTATCACTAGGAAAATCAGTTAGGTATGACCAACCACACACAGTGGTAATGATGTCCTCCACCAATCCGAAGGGAACAGTGATGGACTGGTCAGCCAGCTCTAAGTGAATATTGCTCTTCTTTAGTGAAGGCAGGTTTCAGGATTTATACATCTCTTGTGATATTAAGTTGACTTTGGAACCTGAGTCCAGAAGAGCTTTACATGGTTCATTCCTAGCGACTTGGAGATAGATTAAAGGACTTCCAGGATTAGAGAATATCCTGGGAAGGTGGCCCTCCTTAATCTAGTTAATGACGGCATGTGTTAACATAACTGTATATGTTGAGCTCTATTTTTGATTTGAAGGGAGCTCTAAATCTTTATTTGATGGAGAAGCGTTCAGAGGCTCAACCGCTTGTGGTTGTGAGAGCTTGGTTGGATTGTTAGTCCTGAAGAAAGGTCTTCTCTTTGTGCAGTTGTTAGAACTAGCAGTGGGTTAAAGGTTCACAGCTCTCGTAGCNTTGTGCAGTTGTTAGAACTAGCAGTGGGTTAAAGGTTCACAGCTCTCGTAGCAATGTGTTGCTGTGGTTGAGTGGGGAGTTCCCCTTGCATTGTTGGAGCATGTGGTAATGGAGCTATCGGTGTGAGGGTTGCAGATGGATTTGGAGGATGGTATGTTTGTGGGTTGTCTCTCCTAGGAGAAGGAGTCCTATAATACTCCCGAGCTTGGTAGTGATGTTGTGGTGTCACGTGACCAACCGAGTCATGTGGAGATATTGGTTGCTGCATGTAATAGCCATATGGATCTGATTGTTGGTAAGGATATTGTTGCCTTGGCAGTGGCATCCCCCATGACTGTTGGGTATTGCCACTGCTAGTGTTGCTCAATAGGTTGTGGTGGAGTTCCACTTGGATAATACGTTAATGGTTGGTGGAACTGCCTTGGGTTACCTTGGGGATAAGGTAACTGTTGGGGTGCTTTTCATTTGTTAAGCTGTGGGTTAAGTGCGTACACCCCAGACTCTTGCAGATGTGAGATTACTGGGTAACATCCCTTAGGATAGTCGTATTGGCATATCTCACATCCACTATCATTGTCCATATCAGAATCCACAACCTCTTCGGTGATGGCCATTTTACCCTTACCTTTGTTACGTGCATGGTCCATGTCCCTCTTTTTCTTTTTATCATAGTCATCACCTTGCTCCTTAGACTCCTCTACGATTTTGAGAACGGTTTCAAATCTACTATCTAAGGAGTCCCACATTTGGTCTACCTTTGCCGACACTTCTATTGTTAGTTTTTGGAGTAGCAAGGTTTTCCTATTCACCATCTCTTTAAGTGGTGACTCTTCCTCCTCCTCACAGAATCTCACTCACCTTTTTTGGAGGGAAGGATCGCGGTTATATTCTTCTACACTTTCTCTCTTACGTAGCTCCTCTTCTTCCTTAGCTACTTGATCCAACAATCTATGAACCTGATGGGACCTAAGCTTTGATAATCTTCCTTGGGCATATGTTCCAAGGGTTCTCCTTGTTTCATGCCTAAGTCCATCTATGAGATGGCATAGTTGATCCTACTACGAGTAACCATGGCCCCGACAACGATGCAATAGTGCATAATAATGGCCCATGGAAGCATCCAAGGGTTCATGATTTCCTTGCTTCCATCCTTGGATTTGCTTTAGTAGGTTGGACACCTGGGAGTATGTTTGATATTTATCATTAAATAATTCTAGCATCGTACTTCACCTTCGAATGGATTTTGGTTCTAAGGACTGGTACTAGCTTTTGAATTCTTTCATTAGTGTCCTTGGGAACAACTTCAATTTTTTCCATTCATTCTCGATGTTCTGCAAGGCACATGCATCGTGAAATTATTGTAAGTGATTTTGAGGATCAGCGTTGTATCCCCCCTCAAATCGTGGGATATTATTCATGTCTAACCTCTTGATCTTGCTATCTTTTTGGTGCCTTGTGGGAATTCTTACGACCTCCATGATGTCTAACATGCTTTGGGTTGCAAGTAGGGGTTCTTCATGGTCATTTCTTTCATAGCGTCTGTGATGTCTACGCGGTTCCCTACTTTCCCTTCTTCTATGTTGTGATTCACTAGAATGCCCTCGTCCTCATTCTCGACTCTCTCATTGAGGTTTCTCACTTTGTTTACCTTTATCCTCACGATTAGGTTCCTTATGACTACATCTTGATACTAAAGGAGAGGATGAATGTGACAATGAAGGTGAAGAAGAAGGAGAACTATCGCCATAATGATGTTTCTTACCCTCTCTTCGGTGGTCCCGGCCCCGATCGTGATGATGATCAGAATGCCCATCCTTATCATATGTTTGTGTTTCCTTATTGAATACTTGGTGTTTGTGGGGATTGAAACCAGGGTTGTGAATCATGGAGTGAAGGTTCTGATACACCACCTCCTCACCATCGTTAGGAGGGGGAACATCATTTGATGGGGAACCTGTTTGAACTGGTTCACCATCTCCAACTTCACTTAAAATGTGTGGGACATTATGGGGGCATTTACCCTTAAAAGATGTGTGATATCTCTTTTTTGCAAGTCCCTTTGATGTTGCGCTTCTGTGGGATGGTAGTCCCTTGTATCATGGTCACATGCAACGTACTCTACGTACAACTGTGACATGCCTATTCGTGCGAGAGCACGAAGGAGCATGTTGGGGATTGCCTGGTTTTTAGGAAACACTATGTTACCCTCCAAGTCTCTCCAACGTAGTTGTTCATCTTGATGGAGAATAAAGGTAAAATTGGGTACATATTCATCGTGATGAATATATACCACCTAGAATTGTTGAGGAACTGGCGGTGAATTGCTTTTTTGCAAAGAAGAAGACATTTTTGTCTTATTCAGTGTGCTAATTACCATTGTCTTATTTTTCTTTTGATCAACCCTAAGGGTTCGTTCTAGTGTCCCAACAATATGAATGATCTCCTATGTTCTACGTAGCGCACAAACAACTAAGTCCCCAGAAACGACGCCAATGATGAGTGGCGAGGTACCCCTACACTCAACCATACGAATATGAGCATCTCACGTGAGACCTGGTAGAACTCCAAGGACTAAGTGCTTACGTGACTTAATGAAACACTTAAGGTTAATCAATCACTATCTTCCCAAACTTACTTGTATTGTCATGGTTGTATGGTTAAGTAAGCTTGAGGTATATGATTTTTATATATTTTATCTTTTTGATGTCTTATGCTAATAGGGGAAGGTGAAGAGAACTATGTAACTAACTTTCCTTAACTATTCACTAACTAAGTTCTAATTTTCCTAGCATCAGTATCCATTCCCACTTGCCATACACACCCTAAACTAGTGCAACGCTACTGGGATTACCAAACGCTACTCGTTACTGGGTTACGAAGCATTACACATGTGCTCAAAGCGGTCATACTGAATGCACTTAACTAGGAGAGTCAAGGGTTGAGAGAGATTAATTATCTAGGAAAGCATTTAAACATTTAACAATAATTAATTCCTATTTAGCTTAGTCCACATGCTGCAAGGTTTATCAGAAAGTTTATCTTTATTGCCGTACACAAATGTGTGCTCAGGTACAATTTGCTCGAATAAAGATCCGTTCACTTTAAGACTCCTATTGCGGGCACATGGAAATTTTTCTAACTTTGGAATGGTAAAACTGCTATA
The DNA here is from genome assembly GCA_015680685.1 of Gnetum montanum. Taxonomy (NCBI): domain Eukaryota; kingdom Viridiplantae; phylum Streptophyta; class Gnetopsida; order Gnetales; family Gnetaceae; genus Gnetum; species Gnetum montanum. The sequence continues at coordinate 167,211 of MNCI01023527.1, read as the reverse complement.
GTTTGGCTAAGGGACTAAATCTAGATGCCTAAAATAGGGAAAGCCACCTCTTATTTATAGACATTGTGGTAGGCTGCGATATTGCGTACGTGATATCACGTACGCGATATCACGGCTCCTCAGTCATGGTTACTAATATTTTGGAAGAAAATTAATAATGAGCTTAATTAATTAATATTTATAGTATTAAGATGTGTAATAGTTGCATAAACTGATGTGTCCTTATCTTATCAACATCTCTAGCAATTGATGAATCTTGATGAGGCGTAATCAGATCTTCATCAATCAAGGATGTCCATGAAAGAATTTTGTTGGTTGATGGGATCTATGTCTTTTATAGATGTTTGATCCATTATCCATGGGTTGGTTCTAAATGGCCCTTGAATTGTGGTTTGCTTCAATACCAATTATGACATCTTGTTCCTAAATGTCATGACAAACATCAAATATACATTATATTAAACATTATGCATAAGAATACAACATATCAAACATTAAATATATGTAACATCTGACATTATGTGTAAAGAAAATAATAGAGAAACTACAAAAAGAGAAAGAAAAGAATGCTTTATTAATAGAAATGGAATCTCTAGATTATGCTCTAAGAGTGTTCATTAGGATTTTCTTCCTTTGGCATCTATCCATTAGAAGAAATCTAGCACTACCACCATGGTTAGGCCTACAATTGACCATAAGGAATGGCTAGTTCACTTCTTGTCCCACTTCACTTGGCTCTTGTGACTTCCTATACTAGTTCTGCCACTCCATGCTTGGCATGACCTCTAAGCTTGGGTATAAATGCCAGAAGTCAAACCCCTAAAGGTTAACTCAAGAGTCACATTTTTTATTAAAATGCACCCTTTTGGGTCTTCATTACAACTAACCTTTTGTGTCTTGTTACAATAACAATAACACTTGTTATGAAGAGGCACCATCTTTGTTATACAACAACATCATTTGGGAATGGGAATGTTACAGAAATGATTTGATCCTGGGGTCTTCTTATTTATTTGCAAATTGCAGAAAATGATTTGTGCAAAGCTCTACTAGACTTAGGTTCTAGAGTGAATTTGATTTCACAAGAAATGTACAAGACCTAGAACTTTTTGTCACTAAAGAAAAGTAACATTAGGCTAGAGCTTACAGATCAATCTATCATTTTTACTTTAGGATTAGTGGAGGACATTGTGACCACCATTTGTGGATGATCTTATTTAGTAGATTTATTGGTGATCCATGTGGATAATTATAAGGGGGACTTTCCTATCATCATGAAAAGGGCTTGGATTAGCATAATTGATGCTAAGTTGGGGATTGAAGATCTTTCCTTAGAAATCTTCAAGAAAAATGAATTTAGAAAAATAGAGAAGAAGCAAGTTCCATGCATTGCATACAATGACACAAGGTGATATTGTGTGTAAAGGATATGGACCATGCAAAGAACATCCATGACAACATGCAATAAGTATGCCAAGGTGTCCAATATTCAAAGGTGCCTATATGTAGTAGCCACAAAATAGGAAGGTACCTAGTGACTAACAATAGATATTGAAGCAGACTTACAAATATGTGTGGAACCAATAGAAATCCTCATAAGTACTTACATTAATAATATGAATGAAATAGAATAGATCCATAGCCATCTCCCTCACACATAGATTGAGATGAATTGGGGAGAGTTGGAGATCCCTAATCATTTCAAGTATGAGTCCTTTGACCTCAAAACTTTACTGGCTAATCTAGAATATGATTTCCTTGGTAATGGTAAGCTGATAATTATCAATGCCAACCTTGCTCAATCATAGAAAAGAAAATTTCTAAAATAGGTGGATAAATGGCCAACAATCTTTGCTTGGTTACATCATGAACTAATAGGGATCGATCCATGGATATGATAGCATCAAATCCATACAAACTCCTCCATCAAACTAAAAAGGTAGCCATAGAGAAGGTTGAACCCAAAGCTTAAATAAGTTGTTAAGGATGAAATTGAATAACTTCTTAAGGCATGATTCATTTATCTCATTGCGGATAGCAAGTAAATTAGTCACCTCTTAATTATACCAAAGAAACTTGGGAAATGAGGGTTTACATAGATTACAGGCTATTGAACATGACAAATTTCAAAGACCATTTCTCATTACTATTTGTGAACTAGGTACTAGATACTATTGTAGGGAATGGCTATATATAGTTTTCTAGATGGATATAGTGGCTATAACCAAATTCATATAACACTAGAGGATCAGACCAAAACAACCTTTACAAGTCCTTGGAAAACTTTTACATACAAAAAGATGCCCTTTAATCTTTGCAATGTCCGTAATACTTTTTAATGTCTAGTGCTTAGTATTTTTTTTCAACAGAAAATTAGTAGTGGTATAGAGGTCTTCATGGATAACTTCTCCACCTATGACACCAACTTTGAGCAAGCCTTGGATTGTCTAAAGCAAGTGTTGAAAGATTGTGCGGAGACCAACATAAGGATAAATTTGCAAAAAAGCCATTTGATGGTCCTAATAGGCATTATGTTGGGACATAGAGTTTCAAAGAAAGAGATTGAGGTGGTTCCATAGAAAATGTAGGTCATCCCGGAAATTACTAGACAACCTAAAATGGTAAAAAATATGTAGTCATTTCTTAGACACACTAGTTACTACAAGCTCTTCACAAAAAAACTTTTTGAAAATTGCCAATTACTAGTAGAGTTGAGAAAGAAGGATTCACCATTTGATTGGATCAAGAATTGTAAATAAGCATTTCAATAGCTAAATAAAAAGCTCATAAGAACTCCAATTCTATGTTTTCTACATTGGTTCAAACCATTCTATATCATGATAGATGCATCCCAATTTGCATTAGGGGTAGTTTTTACATACTTGGATGATTAGAAATGTCCAAATTATATTCATTGTGTAAGTAGAAGCATTGTGGGTGCACAATTAAATTATATCATCATTGAGCAGGAGATTATGATAGTGGTATACTCCTTGGAAAAATTTAAGCACTATGTGCTTGGATATAAAATATTTGTCCACACATATCATAGTGCTATCTATTTCTTGATGAATGAGGCAGTAGTAAGTCCCCATGACATATAGTGGATAGTGATTTTGTAAGAGTTTGATCTTATGATGATGGATAGAATATGGTTGCTGACCACTTATCTTGATTATGATAGGATAGAAAATAGGATCAGGAGCCTTTATTTAATTAATTCCTAAATGAACTTCTCTTTGCCAAATCCATTAAAGTTCAAAGACTTAAGGGTACCAATTGGTATAATGAGTTTCTCTTCTATCTTCTCACTCAGGAGACTCCACAAGAATGGGACAGTAAGAAGAAATGATAGTTTCTTCACTAAGCAAAGCATTACATGGAAATCCAAGGCAACCTTTATAAAGTTTATGCCAATGGCTTGGTACAATGGTGTATGCCTAATGTTGATCAACTGTGAATCCTCAAGGATGCTTGTGAAGGTCCTTGCAAGGACCATTATGCAGGATGGAGAATGGCCATGAAGATCCTCCTGGCAGGGTACTTTTGGCCAATGATCTTTAGGGACACTCATCATTTTCCCCATTCGTGCATGTGCTTCCAAAGAGATGGAGAAATGAAAGTCCAAATAGAAGGGCTTCAATAGTGGATTTAACCACTAGAGCCCTTTGATCCTTGGAGCATTGACTTCATGGGATTCATCACTCCAATGTCTAATTTGAAGGTTTACATCATCTTCATTGTTGACTACTACACATAGTGGGATGAAGCTATAGCTGTCACTAACTGCTCATCTTCTACTACAACATGGTTTATTTAGCAAAATGTGATAAAAAAGTTTGGCGTGCCAAGGGAACTTATTTCAAATAATGAAACTCACTTCATTGGGTCTACTTTTCAAAAGCTAATGTAACATTTGGGATTACAACATAGACTGACAACCTCCTATCACCCCCAAGCTAATGGATAAGTTGAGGTTACTAACAAGGAGATAATTAGGATCTTAACATGTACCATTACTCGATATAGGAAGGACTAGAGTACATAGCTCAATGATTCTTTTTGGGGTTACTGATGAACTTGGAAACTTCCTATAGGTTACTCTCCTTATGAGTTGGTATATAGAAAACTGCTAACACTTCCAATCCATGCTATGCTCCATCCACTCTCAACTGCCTATGAGCTTGACCTTAACCTAGTTTGGCATAGAAAGAATGCCTAATAATACTAAATGTGCTGGATGAGAACCACCAAGTAGACTTGATAATAAATGAAGTACATAAGGGACATGCCAAACAATGTCATGATGCATGAATAAGATAAGCTAAATTTCAAACTAGCAATAAGGTCCTTTATTGGAATCCCATGCATGTACCATAATGTACTAAGTTTCAAATGCTATGGAAAGGATGTGACGTCATTTATGCAAATTTTCCTTCTAATGCCATGACCATTTACCACCCATCAAGCGTAGAGAAAGATTTTTTGGTTAACATCCAATAAGGTAAGCTATTCCTAGAACCTAAAGTAACCAAAAATACTAACACCTTGGAATAGGCTAATTTTTCAAATCTCATCCTTTCAACTTGATGGCCATCCATGCTAACAACTTGACGAGGCTAATTAACTTTTTATCTTTTTATTTTGTAATGTTCTTCATATGTTTTTCATTTTCTTGAATATTTTATTGATTATTCTATGTATTTTTATTTTCTTTTTATTTTCAATTTTATTAACATTTCTCTTATTTTATGAGAATTTTTAAAATTTATTATTGCCACTACTAATCTGCAAAGCTATCACTATCCTAATTAATTAAAAAAAAGACTAATTATTATCTTTGAATTATGCCATCTACTAATATTTTGTTAACTTTTGCTAGTACTAGGCAGTGATATCATGACTTCCATCCATTCCATTTATTTCATGGGACATCAGTATCCTAGGAGCTAGGGTTCTTTTATAATGAAAGTTAATAAGTAATCAATGATCTTGAAACCAACCAAACTAGGAAAGAACCATGTGAGAATGAAATAGGATGTGACCTTAAGGGGATTTGATATGGTTTCTCTCAACATTGTTCTTAAGATTCTATGATATTCAACTAGTATATGATCACTCCTACTGTCAACCATTAAAGGAAGTATGTTTTTGCATGGTGTGGTTTTTGTGAAAGAAAAACACACACATGAGAATTTAAAGCACACCCCTTAGACTAAAAAATGGACTACAAGCACTAGTTATGGAGTTAGAAAGACATGTTACCTATGCTTGAAGGCACCCCTCTAACTAAGGCCCTCTTTACTTTCTTTTTTTCTTTTCTTCTTCTCTTGGAGTGATTATTATCCTTGCGTTATTCTAGACTTTCGATCAATGCAAAGAAGGAATATGTTAATGTGAGATCACTAAATGATAGATGGACTTGGTCTTGACTTGGAACAAATTGGGATCGAATCATCTTAAATATAAATTACACTAAGAATCTTGTGTGACTAGAATGATGATGATCTCTTCCATGTTCTCTCTCTCTACATCAGTACTTTATTCATGTTTCACCATCTCATTGCCTCATGCCATGGGAAATTGTTTAGGTTTTTTTCTAGATCATATAATCCTTAACCAATTTTTGATAGGTATTGAATTTAACTAAACTTGACCACTCATCATCTTAGGGCCTACGGACTCCTTAAGATGAAGATATGTAAGAGCATATGAGGCCTATGGTTGATTTGGGAGGGACCCACTTACATTCCTTTGGTTTAATTTTAGTTAAATTCCTTACCTAGGGTGACTTGTTTAATACATTATCCTGATAGCATTCAAACATCTAGTTTTGATATATTTTGACATTATAACTTCCTCCAAAATCCACTCGAACCACTTCTTCTCAGCCAATCTAATTTTCTTCTATGTATTACCATCATTCTATGCCTTTTTGGCTTTCATTGGGCTCCTATTTTGACCCAAAACTCATCAAAGTTCCTCCATTTTTAGATTGCAAAGTATAGCTACAAACAATTACATCGATGTAGCCTCGTTGACGTAATGGAATGAATTGACACAACCCCGTCGATGTAATGGGATGAGTCGACATAGCCCCATTGATGTAGCATAAAAGGTCTATATATATGCACAATACTTAAATCATTTTGCATCATTTTTTGAAATAGCAAGAGGAGTTTTTGTTATTTTTTAGAGCCTAAGAACCTTTGAAGTATCCTAAGTTTCAAATCACTAATCCAATCTCACCTATTTTTCAATGCTCATGCTACTGGATGTAAGCTTTATGTCATGAGGAACATAAATATTTGGTTTTTGTGGAAATTTTTTTGGAATTTTTTTAATAAATCCCCATGATCAATTCATTAACATAATATTAAATGAATCACCATATAGGGTTAAGAACAAAAAAAAAAAAAACTCCAATGGACAATGGAATTAAACAATATTATAATAATATAGTGATCCAAGATCACAAGACAACACTTAAATGAGCAAATTCTAACACCCATTAATTAAACATAACCCAATCTAACAAGAAAGGTATCTAAATAACTAATTTTATGAACCAAAAAGCTATTAATGGATTATGTTTGTGATCACAGATGGCACCAAGGTGAGGAACACAAGCAGAAGGACCTTTGGATCCTAGGAAAAATGACCTAAGGGAGGAAGGGACCAATAGTAGCAAAAACCATAGTAGGCCAAGGAATAAGCTATCGAGGCACCTCATGCCACATGACCCCTTAAAGAGGAGCCTAAAGTGGAATCTATTTGATAGATTCCCAACATGAAAACTAGCTAGTCTAGGCAGTTTGAGTTTCCTAAGCTAAGGCCTAGTCTAGAGGTCATCCTCACGAAGGCTTCTTTTAGAGAAGATCAAGAACAAGGAGGTCAATATTTCTATTCTTTAAGAGTTAAACTTTTGATCCTTCTTAGAGTTGGCATTGGAGGAGGTTTGCATGCAACTACAGGGGTCTCCCATGTGGTCCATTATCTCCAACAATAGAGAATGGTACATGGGGAAGACCTATCTCTTCTGGAACATCCAATAAGAAGATGTGTTGGTAAAAATTAAAGATATAACATTCTCTTACTTGGTTGAGGCCATTGTGAAGACACTTATTTTATTAGACATTAGTGCTAAATTGGCTAAAATTTTAATGCAGGTAGACCTAGAAGCTAAGGAAGAATGGGTTCAATGATGCCATGGGGTGGATCGTAAGGAGTACGGTGCTCTCCAATGATGAGGCTCAGTAAAGTTATAGCTTTCTTTGCTCGAGCATGCACTACTCTAAGTGGAAAGTTCCCAGTCAACCTTTTCCAACTTATTGACCTAGAGATTGAGAAATGTTTTAAGGAAATTAAGAAGGAAAGGAAAGCACTTTGCTTTCCATGTCTTATCTGCAAGCTATGCAAAAGGATAGGAATAGCTTGCTATTTCTATGATGTAGTTTGCCATGATCTTGCTACCTCATGGCAAGAAATGATAAAAGATAAGGTAGCGACAAAGTTGTAGGAAGATGAGTAGCTACCACCACCGCTTGCAAACCTAGAAACTATACTAGATATGCTCGTAGCTTCATAATAAATTAGGAATCTTAGAGAGTAGCTACTATAGTAACAACAAAGCTTTGTAGGTGGTAAGGAGTCCACTATTTACTATTCAATTATGAGCCATCTCAATGAGGTCACAAGGACCATTAGTTGGCTAGATAGTGAAACAACCTTACTCTTCTTTGCACAAAGAAATCAAGCATCCACCAAGCCCAATCTAGGTGCTAGGGAGGTCATAGTATTCATTTCTAAATAGACATTCCCTGAGATTTTAGGGAATGCTATGGCCTTCTTTGTCATGTTGGAGGAAAATGAGGGGGTAACCATCTTAGTTATGCCACATAAGGACTAGGAGATAGCAGCAAAGGTGGTGGCTAATAGGGTAATTAAATTCTAAATGCTCCTATAGTGGTTGTACCTAACATTTGCTATAATGATAGACATCCATGAATTTGTTGGAGTAGGGAGTGGTTGGATAAGCATTGTCCAACATGAGGAGGTGTTGGAGAGAATAGCTAAAGTCAAGTAACTACTTCTGGAGATCTTTAAAGATGAAATTATTGCAAACTAGTCGTAGTTGCTTGAGATAAGGGACAAGATGCTTATTGCCAATGCATGACTAGAGGAGGCCACTGTAGCCAATTGATGGTTGACCACCAAAGTTGCTGAGTTGCAGGCCCATCTATCCAACCCTATGATTCTTAGGCCTAACCTTACTAGAGATGAAGCTTTTAAATAGCTTAAATAAAGAGTTCAAGCAACGAAGAATGCAAAGTAGGCAACAATCTTTAACACATTCTTGTTAGAAGCCATGGCTTTCAACACTAACAAGGACATGTCATAGGTTTTAAAACAAAACTTGATGCTCACCAAGAATAATCATCTCTTGCAAAATGTTGAGCACCAAAAGGAGTAGATGGTCAAGTTCATATGACAATAGCAAGAGCAGCTCTCCTAGGTTAACTTGGACCTGAGAAGCTTGATAATAGAAAACTGAAATCTTTCAATGAAGGAAGTCTAAGCTCTTTGCTAGAAGATCATAATTAAGGTAGCCTTTTGGAAAAATGAGGTCTTGAAGTTTGAACAGGTGAAAAGTCACTACAAGGACCAGGTTCAGCTACTCAAGAAGGTCAACAGAAAATAGATTCAATTATCAAAGGCAAAGATGAGTGACACATTCTAGCAACTACAACAATGAGGTGACATATGACAACACATCTTTGATGGATTAAATGCATATAACAAGGTAGAGATTTACCTAAAATATTTGCAAATTAAAGAGATGATGAAGTACATAAATCTTATAACCCTCTATTATGCAAACCTAGTGATGTTGATAATGAGGAGGCTAAGGACCATGTTGGAGAAATAGGTTTCCATTTTATACCTCCTTTATGAAGTTGAATTTAAACTCCGTAAAGAGACCAAAGAAAGTTGGAGATAACCAATGTAGAGCTTGAAGTTCTCAAGAGCAAACTCATTGATCAACGATCTGTTGTTGAGAGCCTTGCAAGGATAATGAATGATTACCATGAACTATAGAACCTAGTTAACACATTCAACATTGAACATAAAACCTTTATAGCTTGGTTTTTCAACATGAAAGAATTATTTCCTTCAATGACATGCTCATGGGATACTCCTACACTGAACCACATTGACAAAGTTGCTTGGACCATTTATGATCCAAGGAGTAAGGAACAAAAGATGAAAGCACTATTGGATGCTTTCAAAATTTTGGTAGGAATAATAATAATAGCAAGTTAACCTTAGTCTCCAGGAGCATTGAGATAAGATGAAGGACCATTAGAGCCATAGGAGCCTTCACCTCTAGGAATTATCTAAGAATTTATCATGTCATCACCTATTTATTGTAATGGACACTTATTTTTGTAATAATGTACAATCTCGCACTCAAAGTTATTTAGAGTCAGCGAGCCTATCTTCTTGTTAATAAATTTCAAAATTTCTAAAATTTAGTAAGAAGCTCAATCCTTCTTTTGTTCACTCAATGATGAGTTTTAGTTAGTCATGGGGATATGATGAAACATCATAAGATAGGCTATGTCAATGCATGCTCATTGATGTATCCATGTTAATGCATGCTAGGATGTGTTGACACATATATGTTGATGCTGATGTAGTTGCCTATATAAATGCATGCACCCCTCACATTTATGACATATTTTAGTCATTGATTTAGCCAAATTCTTATAGTTTCTTCATTCTAGAGTTAGAATATTTTCCTCTGAATACCCACAATTTGGATATATGAGATTGCACATAGTTTTATTCAAGTGCCTATATACTTAGACATGTTGACATGATCAACAATAAAATTGAGATTTCCTACATCCACTGTAGTAGATAGAATAGCTTATTATTTCATTTTAGTATTTTAATTTATATGTAATTTACTTCCATTTTCTTAATTAATTAATACGATTCATCATAAGCATGTGAGTATGACCACTTTAAGCATAACATACTAACACTTGGTAATCCCAATAGTAGAAACTTAATACACCTAGTAGTATATACCTGGTGACTTAGTAGCATTGGTGTAAGTTTAGCATTTGTACGAGAAGTGGAAATGGTTACTTCACATTAGGATAGTGATGAGTCCATTTTTTGACAAGCACAATATCTACTATATGATATCACATCTACGATACAATATCATAGCTTAACCTATGTCATTATTGGTGCGATGTCTCAGGAGCTATGCTACCCTATAAAACCTTACACTTGGGAACTCCAACAACAAAAATTTCATTTCACCTTTAGCTAGACTCTTGTAGTTTCTTTTTTTAGTTAGAAATAGAGTGAATGCCCACACTGTGGTGTTAAGCAGTTATACAGTGTCTTTATTCAAGTGAATTGTACTTGGGTACGATTCATGTTCGACAATAAAGACCAAGATTTTTTTTCATCATTACAGCATCCACTTAGTTCTTTTATTGCACTAAGTTAATTTCTTACTTAGTTTAGTTTAATTTTCATGTTTACTTTATCTTAGTTCTTTATATTTCCAAAGCACTCTACATTTATTGTTCATTAGTAAGATGGAATGGACACAATTGGTTTCAAGCATTAAGTATAATTTTTTGGTAATGCAGTGGTGGTTTCACTTGATTCACTCAGTAGTGAACTCACTTGGTAATCCTAGTAATAGTTACACAAGCCCAAGATGTGTATGGTGAACCAGGATCAAATGCTCATCATCCCAGGCTAGAGTAGATTTACATTCCTATTATTACTTAGACTCAGAATTTAATACTCACTTTCATTATGTCTGCAACTAGGAGTACTAAGAGCCTAACAAGATCAACATATCATATTCCTCATCAAGAGTTAAACCATATGCTTAAACTTCACTAACTCAAAGTGGGAAGACAACGATCACGAGCTTACTATCAACTTCTAGCATACTTATATTGTCCATCCATGGATTACGATTTGGTCAAATGCATGCACTTGTGACCTGTATGGTTAGAGTGTTGGGGTACCTAACCGCTCATCATTAGCGTCATTGCCATGGATGTGTCAATGTTTACTTTGTAGTTAATTTTATATATTTTGTTGTATAAAAAATAAAAATTTTATCCTTTACCTTTTTAATCAATCAATTTTAATAAGACACACATACACTTAAAGCATCAAACACACAATATCGCTTTAACACTTAAAGAGAAGTTATGACTTGCCAAAGAGACACAAAAGAATCATGATAAGAGACATGATGATGAAGACTAGAGTGTGCCTATGCAAACAAGGATTTCATACACTTATACCAATCCACATTATCTTGATTTCATATTTATCTTTCGCCAAGATGAATAGCTAAGGTGGAGAGATTTGCAGGGTAACATTGTTTTTTCTCTGGAACATTTAGCACCATCCATGCTTCAGCCAACCTTAGTGGGGATGAACCTTGACCTTGCACAAGAAGGGTATCATATGACTAAACACATGACCAGGATGTATCAACCCATAGAGGTGCAAATAAGAAGGGATGTTGCCATGGAGATAAGATATGAAAATAGTAAAGAAAAGAAATTTAACCATAATGTTGTCCTAGAGGAAATTAATGATGATGTATTCTTAATAGAGAAACTCCACCACAATCATGAATCCTATTCATAAATTTCTATTATCCATCTAGAAGAACTTGTCAAGATATAATTACATTCGATTCTTGTAGAGACACAAAGAAGAGAGGTAGAAGAATCTAGACATAGGTAGAGCTCAAGGCCTAAAGAGTTCATAGAATCACAAAGGGTTGAATCATAGAGTCGAAAAAGGAGAACTAGTTGGCATGATTCTCCAATTGCTTCCTCTTCCTCCTCATGGTCATTAGCAAAATTTGATTGAAGGGAATGAAGATGTAGAGATTATGATAGGTGATGAGTCGCATTTTGGGTGACCGCGATATCCCATACGTGATATCACAGCCTGCCACCAGTTCTATAAATAAGAGGCAGCTCTCCCTTGTTTCACAACATAGATTTAGATTATAGCTAGACTCTAGCAGTTTTATCCCTCCAGAGTTAGAATATTTTCTAGTGTATGCCCGTAGTGTGATGAATGTAATTGTATGGCATCCTCTATTCGAGTGTGACGTACTTGGACACACACATGACCAGCAATAAAGATCGAGATTACTTCATCATTGCAGCATTTACTTTGTTTATTTATTTATTTAATAGTTATTTACTACTTTCCTAATTAGTCTCTCTCACCCTTAAACTCATGTTAGAACACGGAATGAGTACGACTTGGTTACAAGCATTTAAGTGTGACTACTTGGTAACCCAGTAGCGTACCTAGGCCATGCGCTTGGTAATCCCAGTGGTAGTCATGCATGAGGCCCAAGATGTGTATGGATGAATAAGGAACGGATGCTCATCGCACTTAGGCTAGATTAGATTTTCTCTTACCCTTCCCTCCTAGCTTAGTTAATATTACCTTCCATTGCCTTCAGAAGTAGCATTAGATTAGGAACACATCATACACCTTACTCTGGACTAAACCATATGTGACAAAGCTAATACTAGTCCAGGTGGAAAGATAGTGAACTACGACCTAAGGTTAACTATCTAGGTGCCACAACTAGTTCGTCTATGAAGTTCGACCGGATCACGCGTGAAAATGCTCATATTCATATGGTTGAGTGTAGGTGTATCTTGCCACTCATCATTGGCAGCATTGCTAGGGATGGTGCTAGTTATCTAGATTAGTTATATCATACAAGGTCACTGTAAAGGAATTAACGATATATATTTTAAGAAAAATTAATTATAAAAATTCACACATAAATTCACACATAACTCCACAACAATGCCTCTCCTACAAGATTATAATAATGCCACAGTTAGTGAGGAAGTTCATTGGAGAACCAACGAACTATATGACGATAAAGATTGGAGTACACAACCTGAAGTGGGGGTTTCTTATATACATGAACGGAAACAATGTCATTCCAACACACGAAAGCATAACTTACCCAATGACAATGAACCCCTACTGGCCACTACAAGCTTAACGCAAATACAAGAGGCTATTCGAATCTCTCATAGGCATCATAAAGAGAGTCGTCTACCCAGGTGTAATTTAAACAACTTTCCTAAATTTTCAGGGGGCTATGACTTAGACCCGCACCAACATTTACAAGCCTTCAACGATGCCTACACATGGAACAACATTGATAATGGGTGGCAAAAACTTAAGTTCTTTCCCATGACACTTGTTGACCAAGCAAAAGTATGGTATCAATTGTTAAAACCAAATTCAATACGATGCTCGTCAACAATGGTAGAAGTCTTTAACAAAAAATATCAAACCTACACAAGAGTGTCAGCCTTGAGGAAACAAATCCAAGAGTGGAAACAAGCAAAACATGAACCCTTGGACACAGCCTTAGAAAGATATTATGCACTATTAAACAACTGTCTAGGCCATGGGTTTTTCGAGGAAAGGCTAATGTACCATATCATTGATCGGCTTCGTGATGCAACAAGAGAGACCTTAGGAATATATGCCCAAGGTCAACTATACGAACTACGAGTCCATCAAGTCCAAGAGCTTATTATGCGGGTAGAAAAAGAAGAAGGAAAAATTGCTAGATGGGAGAGTGTTGAAAAACATCAACAGGACCAAAGTCTTAACTTAACAAAGGTCCATGATCATACAAAGGAGAAATCAACTAATCTCAAGGTGGAAACATCATCTTTTCCAGTACAATAATAATTAGAAGAGGCCGAGGCAAAGATCAATAAGATGTTGGAATGGATGTATCAAAAATGTAGAGAATTTATCAATATTATCGGAGATAGAGTTTTGATAACCCAAGAAGCAGGAGAAAATAGTAGACAATTGGAAAGAAGGGATAAAGAAAATAAGAGCTCAACTGCCAATCATACGTATGAATGCAACATATGCCTATACAATCACCCCAAGGGCCAATTCCTAGTCTTGTTACATTTACAGGAGCATTGGGAAAATACGTTACATCCAGGGTTCGTACAGAGATACTATGTTCAATCATAATAGCAACAATCCAAGTTGTGGGGGAGACCACCACTAGACTGGAGACACCCTTCATATCATCTGAATCCAAATGCTTATCTTGTTCAACATCCTGTTTCTCCAACTGGGCCAACACACTTTATCTCGCCACAGTACCATTCTCCTCAATACTATGAACCCATGCCTTCAACACAACCCCCACCTTGTGCACCTTATACTCCTTCTAACTTTCAACATTCTCATCCTTTCCCTCCTTCCACAGTGCCACCAACTATTCCTAAGGTGTCTGCACCATAGCAAGAACCCACAAACATCACTTGTGCTAAGACTTTCAACAATAGTGAGAAACCTCAGCAACATCAAAAGTGCCCCTTCTTTAAACATGGCCGTAAGAAGGGACAACACAATTTCGGGGCCAGTACATCCTCCAACTTAGCACAAGCTCAACACTGTGGTGGACCCTTATCTTTGAATCCAACACCTCATGTTACTTCATCAAGGCCACCATCTAACACTCCGACAACCATACGACCCAATGAACACAACCATGGGAGGCATCATCCTAATCCTTGAATACCATCTAACGGTCCCAAATATCATAGTGGGTCACCTCATTATCTGGGAACTACATCATATAAATTTCCCCACTATGCTCATTATAATCAAGTGTGTGAAACTTGATGGGGTAAATATGACCAAGCCAGAATACTTCCAACATGCAAGGATCCCTGTCATCAATTATTAATCCTTGCCATCCTCAATCGTTTAGCTATGAGGGATATCCCCCATTCTAATAACAAATAGGATTAATAAATATTTTTCATTTTTCTTTAATTTTTCAATTTTTGTTTTCCAATTTTTCATTTTTCAACTTTTTGTTTTATCTTTTTATCTTTTTGTGTTTTTTGTCTTTTTATGTTTTTGTAAGTAATCTCGTCTATGAATAAAACACTCATGTGGATCATTGGGTGAGGTTTGTTCTATGTTATTAAGTCTTGAACGATCAATTATTTGGACAGTGAGCCCATTACACCCACTCATCCACTCTATAAATAAGAGGTTTTGTTCGAGGGTATAGTGATATTCTTGACATTTTCAAAACTTAAAATTAATTTTGTGTTCATTGTACCTAGAATGAAGAAGGATGGACCAAGAGGGAATGATTAGGGTGTGACATCAAGGGGACTTGAGGATTCTCTTTGGTAACATCTATGGGAGTTATCATGCAACCTGGTTGTACTAAGATCCTTGTAGATCTAACGAAAAATGGAAGTAAGAGTAATCAAAAGGGCACTCAAAAATCCAATGCTGTTGTAGGGGGTCCCACTAGAAAGACATGCACTCATGCCTGAAGGTTGGCAGCTTCTCTGGATTCAGTGAAGACAAAAAAGAAAAAAAAAGAGAAGAAAAAGAAAATGAAAAGGAAGTGCCATAAAACAAAAGTCACTCCTACCTTGAATAAAACGCCAAGTGATCGTACGCCTTGTTGTTATGGTACTCTCATAGTTGTTCATCATGGGATTAAACAATGCGATGCCACTGATTAGAGGAATGGACTTGGTCTTGATCTTGGAATGATGGGTTAATGACACCTTAATCATGCTTACATGCAAGATTCACTATGTCCTGGGTCAATTACCTCATGTCCCAATCTCTACGATCCCTTTCTATAGTTCATCTCATCTCACTGTTCATGTAATTGTAGCTCGTGTCCCATGTAGCATAGAATTTTCATCTCATTCCAGTGATAATTACATGTGTGTGTTTTGTGGAGTTAGTGTGGATTACATTTAACCCTTCTAGTACCCACAGACACTTTAAGTGTGGTTACACAAGGGCATTATAGGTTGAAACTTGCTTTGGGGAGGATCCACTTGTGTAATCTTTTGTAATCTTCACTTATGACATAGCTCACACACACCATTTCTTACCCTTAGCATAATTTTTCAATTGATTTTCTTTCCCTACTATTATCCCTCTGAATTGCAATGTTCTGATGTACCATTGCATACCCTTTTTCTTACCACCCAAGTTTTTATTGATCAAATCCACACCATCATCATTAATTGTGCCTCTGGAAATAATAAATTTACCCTAGAACCCTTGATAATAACTAATGTCCTCAATTTACTATGTTAATTTCAAGAAAACCTTTAAAAAATTCAGTATTTTTGTTGTGCCTCATATCACTAGGGATGAGATATCGCATCCCTCCAAACCTATAAATAGGTGACCCCCCTGCAACACTTAGCATCATTTCTTCCATTCATGTAGGGGAGTTTTTGAAATTTTTCTCTACGACTTGCGATTTAGTGACCCTTGCTTTTCTCACTATATCTCGCTCGTTGGTACTCCAATTTTAATTCTGTTTAAACTTGCTTGAACCTGGAGTGTTCAACTCAGTCGTGGGGGAGGGACACTTGCCGAAAAGCGCCTATATTTTTTGGAATTTATCATCATCCAAAGGACATCATCTAGGGTAATTAGCTATAACACTTAGAATAATTGTGCCCAAAAATCATTTAACCCTTAGGTATACCGGGAAATTAAGATTGAAAACAACCACCTAAGTCATAGGACTCATTATTACAATCTTTCAAGCAAGATCACACGAAGATAAAAAAATCAATTAATTAGGGCAAGTAGTAAGGTATAACTTAAATTCTAAAATAACCTTACTAACGCTTAACCTCGTGTGATTGCAGATGGTCCCAAAATGTGTACAATAGGAAGGTCCTACCACGGTGGGAGAAAATGATCTCGGAGAGGTGGAAGACAAGGTCCTACTGGACAACATGAAGAACAGGACGAGCAATCATTCAGCATTCATCAAGAAGAACCTCCTACCGCATGGTTCGGGCAGGTAGAAGGAGGAACTACTATAGCACCTGAATAGGGACAATAGCTCACGTTATCCCAAGATTGTGTTCAGGCCATCCATGAGAAGTCCACATTTGCTATGGTGATTGTGGAATTGAACTTTGAATCTTTCACTAAGTTTGCTTCTGAGGTTATTAGGGATCACCTCACAGGGTCTCCCTTCTAGCCTATCCTCTCTAAAAGTAGTGCCTGGTACCTAGGAGAGACGTACCAATTTTGGCACAAGAGGGAGCAAGGTACCACTGTTAATATTTGTGGTGTGATAGTTGACTTCTCTATGTAGGCCATTTTGGAAGTGTTAAACCTTCTGAATATAGGGCCCAAAGTTGCTTAGTTATCCACCTGTTCAGACCCTGATGTGCAAAAGGATTGGTTGGAGAAGGCGTATGGTAGAGATAAAACATTTGGTGAGTTGATGACGAAAGAGAGAATTTACTTCAAAATTGGAAAATATCACCTCTTCCCCACAAAGGGCCTAAAAAGAATATTAATGTATGTAGCTAGAGGATGTACAGTGTTGATGGAAAAGGTTAATACTAAACTACCTCATTTATATTTGACAGAGATCTTGAGGCGGTTCAAAGAATGAAAGACAGGGAAGATGGCACTGCCTTTCCCTTGTTTTATTAGAAAGCTTTGCCAACGTGCTGGTATTCGAGGATACACCAATGATGTCCTCCAAAAAGCCCAAACTGCTTCATATGCTGAATTGCTAACGGTGCCAGCTCCAAGGAAAAGCACTGGCGGAGAGTTGGGACCAAAACAAGAAGAAGAACAGATGGCTGGACCAACTACAACTCAACTTGCAGGACCCAGTCAACCTCCAGTCACAGGTCCCAGCCAACAACAGGAAGCAGGGCCCAGCACAGGCTAGGACTAGTCGCCACCACTGCAAGACTACAGACCTTTGATGAGCCATCTTAGGGCCATTGCTGAGATGGTCAGTTGGGGAAGTCGTGATGACACAAACCTCTTCTGCGTCATCGATGATGACATACAGCCTACGATTTCATTAGATCACACAAGAGGGGAAGTATCCATTCAAACAAGAGGAGCGAAAAGTAGATGGTCACAACAGATCTCAGGAAACATGACATCTTTCTAGGTGCAGTTAGAGACTAGTGAAGGATCCACTGTGGTGGTCATGCAACACCAGAATGCCACGGGAGTTGCAGAAGTAGTCGCTGATTACATCAAAGAATCCTTCAACGTATCTGTTGTGCCATCGGCAGATCTCACAAGAGCATGGGATGCTCAAACTTTAGCTAGAACTTCAATGACTCCTACGGAACATGAGGATGTGCTTGATCGATTGCTTCAACCAAGGAAAGTAATGATGTCCCTATTTGACATCCCTTAGGATGTCACGACAATTCAGTTAGACCTCATTTCGACAAAGGGGAAGCTGGTCTTAACAGAAGTAAGGGCTGAGCATGCTGAAGCTGAAGTGTAGAAACTACAAGAGCAGCTCGTGGCCTTACAAGCAGCATAGTGGGACCCTCTACAATTTGTTCTTGTAAACTAGCTAGATAACTTTAGAATTAAGCAACTAACAAAGCTAACCACAGAGAATAAAAAGGTGGCTGAAGAAAAGGAGAAGGCTATTTGAGATGCCTCCACAGCACAGGCGCAAACTCATGCGCATCTTAAGGTACTCAAAGCCTTACAGGAAGAAAACAAGCAGCTGGTTGTAGACAACCTTCGGTTGACCACTGTAGAAAAGAAAAAGAATGTTCTCGATGAATACTTTCATCAATTATGAGAACAATTCATCCAGGTCAATCGAGACGTAAGTCGTTTAGCCAGAGAAAATCGGCCCTCTTGATGGAGGAGGTACACGCCATTCGTCAAAAGTTAGCAATTGAGATAAGCGCATGGAAGAATGAGGGTAAACGACATGAGAAGCTGAAGGAGCACTTTTGGGATCAAGTGGGGATGTACAAACAAATCCTGGAGAAGGAGATTCATATGGCCAAGGCCCAGATCAACATTATCAGTTCTCAACAAACTGACTGGTGGGCCGTATTGGACACATATGCCTTCGCCCATCAAGCAGAAGTTAAGAGCTGGGACCTGCAGATTCAGGATTTGACGGAATACATGGAGTTGGAAAACCTTAGATATACCAACCTTGGCATGTTAATAGCAGGTCACTCGAGGATAGAGCTCGAGTAGTAGGTAGCAAACACCCACATCAAATACCAAGCAGAATTTGTAGAGCACAAGAAGCTATTAGAAAAATTAGAAGTTGTAGATTCTGAACTTGAGGTGGTGAAATCCAACTACTAAGGAAAAAAGAGTGTCGCAACGGACTTGGCTCGATGGCTAACAGATTTTTAGGAGTACAAAGATAAAGCTAGAGCCTATGAGGAGGAACGACGGGTGTTTGCAGCTTGGTATGTCAAAGCTAATCAAATGTTTCCGCAACTACCCTGTCCGTGGAAAGTGCCGACTCCATCAAACATTGGAACACTAGCATGGATGGAACAAGACCCTTAGACTAAAGAGGAGAAGCTCTAGGCCATACTTCAATTCCATCAAGCCTCAAAGCCTGGAGCACAAGACAAAGGGAAGGCACCAATGGAGGAGCCACCACCACTAGGAACTACATGAGTTCCAAATATTTGTAGTTGTAGAACATCTATGTTGTGTATTTTTTTTTCATTTTAGACTGTGACATTATCCCATTTTCACCATCCAATAATCCCATACCTATCCACTGTGTAATAATTGTAACTTGAGGACGAGTTTTCATTCAATCGTGGGGGCATGATGAGTTGGGTTTTGGATGACTGCGATATCGTGTACATAGATTTAGATTATAGCTAGACTCTAGCAGTTTTATCCCTCCAGAGTTAGAATATTTTCTAGTGTATGCCCGTAGTGTGATGAATGTAATTGTATGGCATCCTCTATTCGAGTGTGACGTACTTGGACACGCACATGAGCAGCAATAAAGATCGAGATTAATTCATCATTGTAGCATTCACTTTGTTTATTTATTTATTTAATAGCTATTTACTGCTTTGCTAATTAGTCTCTCTCACCCTTAAATTCACGTTAGAACGCGGAATGAGTACGAATTGAGTATGAGCATTTAATTGTGACTACTTGGTAACCTAGTAGCGTACCTAGGCCATGCACTTGGTAATCCCAGTGGTAGTCATGCATGAGGTCCAAGATGTGTACGGATGATTAAGGAATGGATGCTCATCGCACTTAGGCTAGATTAGATTTTTTATTACCCTTCCCTCCTAGCTTAGTTAATATTACCTTCCATTGCCTTCAGGAGTATCATTAGATTAGGAACACATCATACACCTCACTCTAGATTAAACCATATGTGACAAAGCTAATATTAGTCCAGGAGGGAAGACAGTGAACTGCGGCCTAAGGTTAACTATCTAGGTGCCACAACTAGTTCGTCTGCGGAGTTCGACTGGATCACGCGTGAAAACGCTTGTATTCATATGGTTGAGTGTAGGGGTATCTCGCCACTCATCAATAGGGAAAGATGAAGGGATCATGAAAGGCATGAATACTGTAGAAGGTACCTTGATGAAGAAGAAGATGAGTATGAACAAATAAGAGACAACATTAGGCATAAAGAGAGAGAGCACTATGAGCACTGAAAGAGACATCACTGTAATAGAGCTTATGAACCTGATAATCATGAAGAACCCCTCTTGACCACTTATAGTATGATTAGTATAAGGGAAGTAATGTATATTCTAACTAGACACATAAGGGATAGTTGCATCAAGTGACTAGACATGAATAACATTTCCAAATTTGAGGTGGATACTATGCAGATTCATAAAACGATCTTCAAGCATTCCACAATGCCTGTGCCCTTCAAAATATTGAATGTGATTAGTAGAAACTAAAGTTGTTTTCCAGAGCACTCATCAAGAAGGCAAAGAACTAGTACAGATCCTTAGAACTAAAGTCAATTCAAAGATGGAGTACCATGTTAGAGATTTTTAATGAAAAGTATCAAACTTACTCAAGAGTGTCAAATTTAAGAAAAAAAATCCAAGGATGGAAGTAAGGGACATATGAATCCCTTGATGTGGCAATGGAAAGATACTATTCTCTATTGCATAGATGCCTAGGCCATGGATTTTCATAGAGG
This sequence comes from Gnetum montanum, assembly GCA_015680685.1. Classification (NCBI taxonomy): domain Eukaryota; kingdom Viridiplantae; phylum Streptophyta; class Gnetopsida; order Gnetales; family Gnetaceae; genus Gnetum; species Gnetum montanum. Next base: position 146,111 of record MNCI01023527.1, on the reverse strand, counting down.
AAACAACTTAGGCATATCATTGATGGGTTAAGAAACAAAACTAGAGAAATGCATAGGGTCTATGCCCAAGGAAGATTATTAGAAATGATAGCCTATTGAATTCAAAGGTTGATAGAACAAGTGATAAAAGAAGAAGGAGAGTTAAATAAAAGAGGATTAGCTAAAGACTATAATCAAGATTTGTTAATAAGAAAACAAGATGCTAGGATGTGCGACAAACAAGAAGATGAAACCTTGGAGGATGTCATCTCAAAGAAGACTCTACCAATTTAGAAATTAGTCAATGACATAGGAACAAAGGTAGAGAAAATATGGGACTTAGTGAATGAGAAACTTGCTGTAGCTGTTAAGATGGTAGAAGAAAGGATAGAATAAGCACTAGGAGGAGAAGGGATCACAGATGGAAGAGTTATAAACAAAAAGTAAAAGTTGATGTAGTTGAAGAATGTATGAACTCCAATATAGAAGAAGAAGAAGGATGTAAAGTATGCCAATATGAACATCCTAATGGATGTTGTCTTATCATGACCCACTTTCAAGAGTCTAGGGCATATGCACTTAATCCCAAATTTGTTAAAAGCCAAATGCTAAGATGATTACCTTATTCATATGGTAATCTTAGAAAATCCTTCCAGATGACATACTATCCAAGAGGAGCTTATCTTCAACAACAATAGCAATACTAGCAATAGTGGAAACAACCACAAGCATAGGAAATGCCACTGCCAAGGTAGCAATATCCATATAGTCAATTGAATCCTTATGGATATTATGTCCAACATCTAATGTCTCTAGGAAATGCTTTAGTACATACTTCTCATTATTATCCACCAAAGTATTATAGGCCCAATATTCCAAGGATGGATCCTAATCCTTATGCACATCAACTAGTAGCTAGTTTGTCAAACCAACCTTCCAATTCTTTACTACCAGTCTTGCCACCAATCATGTAGGGAGAACTTCCATCACAACCATAGTAAAAAAATGCTACTAGGGTAGTGAGTATAAAGAGAGAAAGTCATATCAGCAATAGTAAAGGAGAATCTTAAAAATGTCCTTTCTTTCAGACAGGTCCTGAAAAGGCTGGTAGAGTTAGGAATTTATTGAATCATGTTCCTTATCTTACAAATCGTTCTACAAATACCATGCTTTCATAGCAACCAACTTAGAAACTTATAACTATCATGTTAATTGAAATAGTATCATACTGGGTTAAGGTAGGATCACTTCCTAAGAAAATAATAGATTTAGGAATTCATCTGGTTTATTTACAAATCATTGAAAATTCATCATGCAAGGCTCTACTAGACTTAAGTTTTGGCGTTAACTTGATATCTCAAGAAACATGCAAGGCATGAAACCTACCACCCTTGAAGAAGTGCAACATAAGGTTAGAGCTAGTAGATCAATCTGCCATGATTCCTTTGGGATAGATAGAAGATGTGGTGACCAATATCAATGGGTGATCTTATCTAGCATATTTTCTTTGAAGAATGATGGTACGATATTTCTTATCATTATGGGGAAAACATGGCTTAATGAGAGGCCTATTCATGGAAATCTCTAAGGAAGATGAGAAAAGAGCCATAAGTACACAAAGAATTTTATGCATTATTGATGATAAAGAAGGATGCTGTTGTAGACCAAAACCTTAGATCATCAACATAATCCTTACACTAGCCTCAACAAAAGGGAGAGACAAGTGTGTGTACAAGGAGAAATACTGGTCACTAAACCAAAAGACACCTAGTGGTGAAAAATTGAGAACATGAAATTCTCCAAGACATGCATGAAAACATCTGACTTACTTATTAACTTCTATTCTAAGAAAATGACCCAAACTAAGAACTTACAAAAGGATATCCTAAGCCATAATCATACACCAACAGATAGTGGAAATGGAGATTCAAAATTTGAATTTAAGAATAAAAAAGAAAGAATAGTTGGACCTTATAAAATGAAAAAATCATGTAGTCCAATAGGATATATATCCCTAGAAGATTAGAATTCAATTATCATCAATGTCACATGGGATAATAAACAAAAATCTACATCATTAAGGATGATAAATCATAAACCTAGAGCATAGGATCTAGGGGACTTAGGATCCATTTTTTGAACACTTTTCCATGAGTTTAGTCATGGGGAAGATGCCCTATCTTAACTTAGGAAATGATAAGTGATTTTTTCAATTTTCTTATTTTCTAATTTTTTAGTTTGTTATTTTTTTGTTATATCTTTTCACATTTCTTATTACTTTTTCACATCCTTTGATATCTTTTCATTCTTTTATAATTTTCTCATTTCTTAATCATTTTATATTCTTCAATATTTTCAAATTCTTTCTTTATTTATCATTTTTCTATAATTTTCATCATTTTTCTTGTATATATTTTTGTTGATTTTTCTAATAATGTACAAAAGAATAAATCAAGATGTAGTCCCAATAAGGTGAAAATTACCTTATGTTATCAAATCATGAAGGATTGATTATATATACAATGAGACCATGTCATCCATCCACTCATTTCCAGTAATAAGAGATTTGTACCATGGATATAATGATATTCTTCTCACAATAACATTAAAATAAATTTGTGATCATTATACATGGATAGAAAAGTGAAGAACCAAGTGGGAATGTAAAGAGTGTGATATTAAGGGAGTTTTTTGGATTCTCTAAGACTACTAATGTAAGTCTTATCCTATTGTTAAGATTGTATTATTTTCTTGAGTTCTAATGAAAAGAAAAGTATGAGTACAATAAGTGCTACCTTACCTTGTCACTAGAAAGACATGTTATCCATGCTTATAGGTAGTCCCCTGGTAAGGTTGACATAGTAAAAATATAATAAAAGCAAAGAATAAAATTTTTGAGGCTCCCATTAGAAAGACATGTTACCCATGCCTAAAGGTAGGTAGCTTCTTAGAAATTTCAAAAATAAGTGTGCTATTAATAAACTCTTTCATTGAACTATATTGCCAAGTGATAATGCTTCTTGCAGTTGTCGTAGTCTTATGGTTGCTAGTTTTGGGAATGATACAATGCAATTTCTCTAGAAAGTGGTATGAACTTGGTTTGGATCCTGGATTGAAAGGCTAATGATCACTTTAACCATACATTACATACAAGGATTCATTATGCTTATGGTAAGACACCTCACATTCCAATTTTTGCAACTTCTTTTGATCCCATACCACCTCATTGGTATATTCAATCATAATTCTATGGTTTTGTATAATATAGTGTTATTTTTCCAACTTGGAAATACTAACATGTATGTTTTGAAAAATAGGTATGTTCTACATTCAACTCCTTAAGTGCCTATAGACAGTTATAGGTGTGGTTATACAAGGGCACTAAGGGCTAAAACTTGCTTTAGGGAGGATCCACTTGTATAAATCTTGTACCTCATTCCTGATGATCAATTCCACATCATCTCTTTCCTCTAGGACACCTTAACCATCAATTTTACTTCCCACAAAGTTTTATAATTTGACCATACGTTAACAATTCTCACTCCATCTCATATACAATCAATAAGAATTCTTTGCCAAGATGTCTTGTTGATGAACTTCAAACACTAAATTATTATAGTCCAAATATCATCTATGGCTAAAGACCCTTCAGAAAAATTCCATATCTTCCACATTGTCTAATTGACTCAATTTTTCCATATGAAATTTGATGGGCCGCGATATTGCGTACACGATATCGCGTCCACTGCGATATCGCATCCCCCGCAATATTGCGTCTTCCCCTACGATATCGCGTACGTGATATCGCAGTGTGTCATCAAATCGATAAATAAGAGGTGGCTCTCCCTTGTTTCACAACCATAGAGTTAGATTGTAGCTAAACTCTAGTAGTTTGATCCCTCCAGAGATAGATTATTTTTCCCATGTATGCCCACATTGTGGTGAATGTAATTGTACGACATCCTTTATTCGAGTGTGACGTACTTGGACACGCACATGACCAGAAATAAAGATCAAGATTACTTCATCATTGCAGCATTCACTTTGTTTATTTATTTATTTAATTGTTATTTACTGCTTTCCTAATTATTTTCTCTCACCCTTATCTCCTAACAACGTGGAATGAGTATGACTTGATTACAAGCATTTAAGTGTGACTACTTGGTAACCTAGTAGCGTACCTAGGATCTGTGCTTGGTAATCCCAGTGGTAGTTGTGCACGAAGTCCAAGATGTGTATGGATAATCAAGGAACAGATGCTCATCACACTTAGGCTAGATTAGATTCTCTTACCCTCTCTCTATTAGATTAGTTAATTTAATATTACTTTCCACTACCTTCAGGAGTAGCATTAGATTAGGAACTCATCATACACCTCACTCTAAACTAAACCATACATGACAAATATAATACTAGTCCAGGTGGGAAGACAGTGAACTACGACCTAAGGTTAACAATCTAGGTGCCACAACTAGTTCGTCTGTGGAGTTTGACTGGATCACATGTGAAGACGCTCGTATTCGTATGGTTGAGTGTAGGGGTACCTCGCCACTCATCATTGGCACCGTTGCCAGGGATGGTGCTATTTATCTAGATTAGTTATATCATACAAGGTCGTTGTAAAGGACTTAATGATATATATTTTAGAAAAATAAATTATAAAAAGTCACATCCAAATTCACACACAACTTTACAACAATGCCTCTCCTACAAGATTACAATAATGCCACACTTAGTGAGAAAGTTCATTGGAGAATCAATGAACTATATAACAATGAAGATTGGAGTACGCAACCTGAGGTAGGGGTTTCTTATAAACATGATCGAAAAAATGTCATCACAACGCACGAAAGCATACCTTACCTGATGATGATGAATCCCCACTGACTACTACAAGCCTAACGCAAATACAAGAGGCTGTTCGAGTCTCACGTAGGCATCGTAAAGAGAGCTGTCTACCCAGGCTCGATTTAAATAACTTCCCTAATTTTTCAAGAGGCTATGACTTAGATCCGCATCAACATTTACAAGCCTTCTATGATGCCTGCACATGGAAGAACATTGATAATGGGTGGCAAAAACTTAAGCTCTTTCCCATGACACTCGTTGACCAAGCAAAAATATGGTATCGATCGTTAAAACCAAATTCAATACGGCGTTGGTCAATGATGGTAGAGGTCTTTAACGAAAAATATCAAACCTATGCAAGAGTGTCATCCCTGAGGAAAAAAATCCAAGGATGGAAACAAGCACAACATGAACCCTTGGACATGGCCTTAGAAAGATATTATGCACTATTAAATAACTTTCCAGGCCATGGGTTTTCTGAGGAAAGGCTAATGTACCATATCATTGGTGGGCCACATAATGAGACAAGAGAGACCTTAGGAATGTATGCCCAAGGCCAACTATATGAACTATGAACCCATCAAGTCCAAGAGCTCATTAAGTAGGTAGCAAAAGAAGAAGGAGAATTAGCTAGATGGGAAAGTGTTGAAAAACATCAACGGGACCAAAATTTCAACTTAACAAAGGCCCATGATCATAAAAAGGAGAAATTGACTTATCACAAGGAGAAAGAACCATCTTTGCTAGTACAACAATCATCAGAAGAAGTCATGGCAAAGATCAATAAGATGTTGGAATGGACGTATAAAAAGTGTGGAGAATTTATCGATATCATTGGAGATAGAGTTTTGACAACCCAAGAAGCAGGAAAAAATGATAGACAATCGAAAAAAGGGATAAAGAAAATAAGAGCTCAACTGCCAATCATATGTATGAATGCAACATATGCCTATACAATCACCCCAAAGGCCAATGCCCAATATTGTTACATTTACATGAGCATTGGGGAAACACGTTACATCCAGAGTTTGTATAGAGATACTATGTTCGATCACAGTGGCAACAATCCTAGTCGTGGGGGAGACCACCACTAAACTAGAGACACCCTTCATATCATCCGAACCAAAATGCTTATCTTGTTCAACATCCTGTTTCTCCAACTGGGCCAACACACTTTATCTCACCATAGTACCATTCTCCTCAATACTATCAACCCATGCCTCCAACACAACCACCACCTTGTGTACCTTATACGCCTCCTAACTTTCAACATTCTCATCCTTTCCCTCCTTGTACATCACCACCAACTATTCCTAAGGTGCCTGCATCACAATAACAACCCATGAATGACACTTGTGCTATTGCTACTGACAACAGTGAAAAGCCTCCTCAAGATCAAAAGTGTCCTTTCTTTAAACACGAACGTAAGAAGGGACAACACAATTCTGAGGCCACTGCATCTTCCAACCCAGCACAAGTCCCACACTATGGTGCACCCTTACCTTCAAATTCAACACCTCATGTAACTTCATCAGGGCCACCAACTCACACTCCAACAACAATACGACCCAATGAACATAGCCATGGGAGGCATCAACCCAATCCTTGCATACCATCTAAAGGTCCCAAACATCATAGTGGGTCAACTCGTTATATGGGAACTACATCGTATAAATTTTCCCACTATGCTCATTATAACCTAGTGTGTGAAACTTGATGGAGTAAATATGACCAAGCTAGAATACTTTCAAAATGTAAGGATCCCAGTCGTCAATTATTAATCCTTGCCATCCTTAACCATTTAGATACGAGGGATATCCCTCATTCTAATATGCACGATTAATAACCACTTTTTATTTTTCTTTAATTATTCAATTTTTGTTATATATTTTTATCCATTTTTCTTTTTGTCTTTTTACGTTTTTGTAAGTAATATCATCTATGAATAAAACACTCATGTGGCTCGTTGGTTGAGGTGTGTTCTATGTTTTTGAGTCTTGAGTGATCAATTATTTGGAACAGTGAGCCCATTACACCCACTCGTCCACTCTACAAATAAGAGGTTCTGTTCGAGGGTACAGTGATATTCTTGAAATTCTTGAAACTTAAAATTAATTTTGTGTTCATTGTACCCAGAATGAAGAAGGATGGACCAAGAGGGAATGATTAGGGTGTGACATCAAGGGGACTGGCGGATTCTCTTTGGTGACGTTTGTGGGAGTTATCATGCAACCTGGTTGTACTAAGATCCTTGTAGATTTAACGAAAAATGGGAGTAAGAGTAATAAAAAAGGGCACTCAAAAATTAATGTTGTGCTAGGGGGTCCCATTGGAAAGACATGCACCCATGCCTGAAGGTTGGTGGCTTCTATGGATTCAGTTTTCAAAAAGAAAGAAAGAGAAAATAAAAAGAAAAACAAAGTGCCATAAAACAAAAGTCACTCCTTCCTTAAACCAAACGCCAAGTGATCGTACGCCTTGTTGTTATGGTACTCTCATAGTTGTTCATCATGGGATGAAACAATGCGATGCCACTAATTAGAAGGATGGACTTGGTCCTAATCTTGGAACGATAGGTTAATGACACCTTAATCATGCTTTACACGCAGGATTCACTGTGTCCTGGGTCAGTTACCTTATAACCCAATCTCTACGATCCCTTTCTATAGTTCGTCTCATCTTACTGTTCATGTAATTGTAGCTCGTGTCCTGTGTAGCATAGAATTTTCATCTCATTTCGGTGATATTTACATGTGTGTGTTTTGTGGAGTTAGTGCGGATTACATTTAACCCTTCTAGTACCCACAGACACTTTAAGTGTGGTTACACAAGGGCATTATAGGTTGGAATTTTCTTTGGGGAGGATCCACTTGTGTAATATTTTGTGATTCTCACTTATGACATCACTCACACACATCATTTCTTACCCTCAGCATAATTTTTAAATAATTTTCTTTCCCTACTACTATCCCTCTAAATTTTAATGTTCCAATGTACCATTACATACCCTTTTTCTTACCACCCAAGGTTTTATTAATAAAATCCACACCATTATCATTAATTATGCCTTTTGAATTAATAGAATTACCCTAGAGCCCTTGATAATAGCCAATGTCCTCAGTTTACAATGTTTATTTCAAGAAAATCCCTTCAAAATTCGATCTTTTTGTTGTGCCTCACATCACTAGGGATGAGATATCGCATCCTTGTCACCTATAAATAGGTCACCCCTTGCAACACTTAGCATCATTTTGTCATTCACACGAGGGGAGTTTTTGAAATTTTTCTCTACAACTTGCAATTGAGTGACCCTTGCTTTTCACACTATATCTCACTCGTTGGTACTTCGATTTTAATTCCGTTTGAACCTACTTGAACCTGAAGTGTTTAGCTTAGTCATGGGGGAGGGACACTTGCTGAAAAGTGCCTAAATTTTTTGAAATTTATCATCATCCAAAGGACATCAGTAAGGGTAATTAACTCTAATACTTAGAATAATTGTGCCTAAAAAATCATTTAACCCTTAGGTATACTGGGAAACTAAAATGGAAACCACCTAAGTCATAGGACTCATTATTACAAACTTTTGGGCACTATCACACGTGATAACATAAGATCATTAATTAAGGCAAGCAGTAAGGTATAACTTAACTTCAGAAACAACCTTACTAATGCTTGACCTCGTGTGATTATAGATGGCCCCAAAACATGGACAGCAGGAAGGTCCTACCTAAGGTGGAAGCAAACGAGCTCGAAGAGGTGGAAGACAAAGACCTGCCGGACAACATGTAGAACAAGAGGAGTAATCATTCAGCATTCATCAAGACGAACCTCCTACCAGACAATCTGGGTAGGTAGAAGGAGGAGCTGTTGCAGTGCCTAAACTGGGACAACAACTCACGTTGCCCCAAGATTGTGTTCAAGCTATCCATGAGAAGTCCACATTCGCTGCAGTGATTGTGGAGTTGAATTTTTAATCATTTGCAGAGTTCGCTCCTGAGGCCATTAGAGATCATCTCAAAGGGTCTCCCTTATGGCCTATCCTCTCTGAAAGTGGTGCCTGGTACCTAGGAGAGATGTACCAATTTTGGCACAATAGGGAGCAAGGCACCACTGTTAATATTTATGGTGTGATAGTTGACTTCTCTACACAGGCTATTTTGGAAGTGTTAAACCTTCCGAATACAAGGCTCCAGGTTGCTTGGTTATCCACCTGTTTAGACCCTGATGTGCAAAAGGATTAGTTGGAGAAGGCTTATGGCAAAGATAAAGCTTTTGGTGAGTTGACGATGGAAGAGAGGGTTTATTTCAAAATTGGAACATATCACCTCTTCCCCACAAAGGGCCTCAAAATAATATCAATGTATGCAGCTAGAGGATGTGCAGTGAGGATGGAAAAGGTTAACACTAACCTACCCCATCTATATTTGACGAAGATCTTGAGGTGGTTTGAAGAACAAAAGATAGGGAAGATGACGTTGCCTTTTCCTTGTCTCATCAGAAAGCTTTGCCAATGTGTTGGTATTCAGGGATACACCAATAATGTCCTTCGAAAAGCCCAAACTACTTCATATGCTGAATTACTAAAGGCGCCAGCTCCAAGAAAAAGCACTGGCAAAGAGCTAAGACCAAAATAAGAAGAAGAACATATGGCTAGACCCAGTCAACCTCCAGCCATGGATCCCAACCAACAACAAGAAGCAGGGCCTAGCATAGGTCAAGATTAGCTGCCGTCACCGCAAGACTACAGACCGTTGATGAGCCATCTTAGGGCTATCACTGAGACGGTCAGTTGGAGAAGTCGTGATGATGCAAACCTCTGCCATGTCATTAGTGATGCCATTTAGCCTACAGTTTCATTAGATCGCACAAGGGGGAAAGTATCCATTCACATAGAAGCAGGGGAAAGTATATGGTCACAACAGATCTCAGGAAACGCGAAATCTTTCCAAGTGCAGTTATAGACTGGTGAAGGGGCCACTGTGGTGGTCATGCAGCACTAGAATGTGATAGGAGCTATAGATGTGGTCGTAGACCACATCAAACAATCCTTTAACGTACTTGTTGTGCCACTGGTAGATCTATTAGGAGCACAAGATGCTCAAAATTTGGCTGGAACCTTAATGACTCTTGCAGAACATGAGGATGCGCTTGATAGATTGCTTCAAATAGGGTAAGTAATGACATCCCTATTTGACATTCCTCAGGATGTAACAACAATTCAGTCAGACCTCATTTTCACAAAGGGGAAGCTGGTCTTAATAGAAGTAAGGGCATAACATGCTGAAGCTAAAGTGTAGAAACTACAAGAGCAGCTCGTGGCCTTATAAGCAGCATAGTGGGACCCTTTTCAATTTGTTCCCACAGACCAGCTAGAAAAATTTAGAACCAAGTAGCTAACCAAATTAATAGAGGAGAATAAAAGGGTGGTGGATGAAAAGGAGAAGGCTGTTTGGGATGCCTCCGCAACACAGGTGCAAACTCATGCGCATCTTAAGGTAGTCAAGGCCTTGCAAGAAGAAAATAAACAGTTTGTGACTGACAACCTCTAGTTGATCACTGTAGAAAAGCAAAAGAATGTTCTTGATGAACACTTTCATCAACTATGAGAACAATTCATTTGGGTCAACCGAGACGTAAGCCGTTTAGCTAGAGAAAATCGAACCCTCTCGATGGAGGAGGTACGCGCCATTTGTCAAAAGTTGGCGATTGAGATAAGAGCATGGCAGAATGAGGCTAAACGACATGAAAAGCTGAAGGAGCACTTCCGTGATCAGGTGGGGATGTATAAATAGATCTTTGAAAAGGAGATCCATATGGCTAAGGCCCAAATCAACTCTATCAGTGCTCAACACACTGATTGGCAGGCCATATTGGACACATATGCCTTCGCCCACCAAGCGGAAGTTAAGAACTAGGACCTACAAATTTAGGACTTAATAGAGTACATGGAGTTGAAAAATATTAGATATGCCAACCTTGCCATGTTAAAAACATGGTGCTCGAGGTCAGAGCTCGAGCAGCAGGTAGCAACCACCCACATCAAATAAGAAGCAAAATTTGCAGAATGTAAGAAGCTGTTAGAAAAACTGGATGTTGCAAATTCTGAATGTGAGGTGGTAAAAGCCAGCTACCAGGGATAGAAAGATGTCACAATTGACTTGGCTCGATGGCTAATAGATCTTCATGAATACAAGAACAAAGCCAGAGCCTATGAGGAGGAACGATGGGTGTTTGCAGCTTGGTACGTCAAGGCCAACCAAATCTTTTCGCAACTACCCTATTCATGGGAAGTGCTGACTCCGTCAAATGTTGGAACATTAGCATGGATAACACAAGACCCTTAGACCAAAAAGGAGAAGCTCCAGGCCATACTTCAACGCCATCAAGCCTCAAAACCTGTAGCATAAGACAAAGGAAAGGCACCAATGGAGGAGCCACTGCCACCAGGAACTACATGAGTTCCAAATTTTTGTAGTTGTAGCATATTCTGTGTGTTGTGTCTTTTTTTTCTCCTCACACTGTGGCATCATCCCCTATTTCCATTTAATAATCCCATACCTATCCACTGTGTAATCACTATAGCTCAAGGACAAGTTTTTATTCAGTCGTGGGGGTATGACGGGCTGCGATATCGCATCCCCCGCGATATCGCGTCTTCCCCTACAATATTGCGTACACGATATCGCAGTGTGTCACCAAATCTATAAATAAGAGGCAGCTCTTTCTTGTTTCACAACCATAGAGTTAGATTGTAGCTAAACTTTGGTAGTTTGATCCCTCCAGAGATAGATTATTTTTCTCGTGTATGCCCACAATGTGGTGAAAGTAATTGTACAACATCCTTTATTCGAGTGTGATGTACTTGGACACACACATGATCAGAAATAAAGATCGAGATTACTTCATCATTTCAGCATTCACTTTGTTTATTTATTTATTTAATTGTTATTTACTACTTTCCTAATTAGTCTCTCTCACCCTTATCTCCTAACAACATAGAATGAGTATGACTTGATTACGAGCATTTAAGTGTGACTACTTGGTAACCCAGTAGCGTACCTAGGATTTGTGCTTGGTAATCCCAGTGGTAGTTGTGAACAAAGTCCAAGATGTGTACGAATAATCAAGGAACGGATGCTCATCACACTTAGGCTAGATTAGATTCTCTTACCCTCTCTCTATTAGATTAGTTAATTTAATATTACTTTCCACTGCCTTCAGGAGTAACATTAGATTAGGAACACATCATACACCTCACTTTGGACTAAACCATACATGATAAATATAATACTAGTTTAGGTGGGAAGATAGGAAACTGCAACCTAAGGTTAACAATTTAGGTGCCACAACTAGTCCGTTTGCGGAGTTCAACCAGATCACATGTGAAGACGCTCGTATTCGTATGGTTGAGTGTAGGGGTACCTCACCACTCATCAAAATTCTTTAGAAATTAGAATTTTTTAAAGCATGACATCACATCTATGATGCATGCATATAAAAATATATATAAACATGGGGGAAGTTAGAAAAATTTTCATTTTCTCATTTCACAACTAGAAGAGTTCATGTTGTTTTTCTGAGCTTTGATGCCTAAATTTTCCAACACCATAACTTCCTCATCACCACTCTGATTTGCATGATTCTTGAACCCTGTTGATCTTAGAGTGCTCAACTTAGTCATGGGGGAGATTTATAGCATGTAGATAAGGAAGATTGAGCAAAAATTTCCTAACTCCTGAAAGATAAAATTAAGGATAAGTATAAGAATGCATAAAAATATTTAATTAACTAATCAAATAAAAGCTAATGGACTTAATTGATTCTCTTAACCAAGCATTCAATGGTATAATAAAAAAGTAAATGATAACTATGAAAGGTCATAATGATCAAAGATGCAACAATTAAGTGTTTCCTTTTGAAATTTCTCTAACTTTGGAATCATAATAAGGGCCATAACTATAATAAGGGTAGAAATTTGATCAAACCAAGGATTTGGGAAAGGATTATGAGCTATTAAGAACATATTTGAAATCCTTTAATAACCTTGAATTATTAATGATTGTAGATGACTCCTAAGAGATCCATTACAGAAGGGCCTTCATAGCCAAAAAGCAAGAGAACAAGAGATGAAGGAAGAGGGTAAGTAGAAGAACAAACTCCATAAGCCGAACATGTAGAGTAGGAGGCCTAATCATTTAGCATCCATCAATAGACCCCTGCTACCAAAAAATCTCGATAGGTAGAGGCAGAGGCATCACTAGCACCAGAATAAGGATAGCACCTCATGTTGTCAATAAAATGCTTCTAGGCCATTTAGGAAAAGTTCATAATGTCCATGGTCATTGTGGAATTAAATCTTGGATTGTGTATGAAGTTTTCTCTTAAAGCTATCAAGACACAAGTTCAAGCCTCTTCCTTATGGCCAACCTTGTTAAGTAATGCTGAATAGTATTTGGAGAAGTTTATTAGTTCTAAAAAAATAAGCAAGATGATGCAACAGTGAAAATTAAAGGAGTCTCAATGCCATACTCTATTGAAGCTATCTCTAAGGCACTAAATATTTCAAATGTTAGAGCCAATGTTGCACAAATATCTACAAGGTCCAACATAGATGCAAAGAAGTTGTGGGTGCAAAGAACCTATGGGAAAGAAGATAAGGGCTACAACGAACTAATTATTGAGGATACAATTTACTTCAAGATTGAAATGTATCATCTATTCCAAACAAAAAGACTCAATAGGATCTCTACCTACATAGCTCAAGGAAGTGCAATTTTTATGGAAAAAATTAATGCCAAGATTGCCCATTCACTCTTCTTGGAGATCTAAAGAAGCTTCAAGGAGAAGAAGGCAAGGAAGCTTACATTGCCATTCCATTGCCTAATCAAGAAGCTATGCAAGAAAGTGGGAATATTGGGCTACATAATGATGTTCCAAGAAAATCCCGAAACGCATCCTACATAGAGATGTTAAAGCTAGCATCATCGAAGAAGGATCAGCTAAAAAAGCCAATAGGCATTGAGGGAGGATTAAGTTCTACACATGTTGGTAATGTTCTAGCTACTAGATAGTAGCAATAAGTAGGACCCATTGGATCAAAACCTATTGATGATGGGCCTAAACAACAAGATCCACCACCACCGTAAGATTATTGACATTCAATAAGTTATCTATAGCAAAGCATAGAAATCATCAGTTGATGAGTAAGGGGGGATTCCTCTCTGTATAACTTAAGAAAAAACTCCATAAGATCTACAATCTCCATAGGACCTGTTGGTGAGCAAGTATCTTTGCAGGTAGGGAGACATGGTGATTAGGCATGGTAGATATTAGGGAATGCTACATTGTTCTAGGTGATGTTAGAAATTGGAGAAGGCACCACGGTAGTGGTCATGCAACACTGAGTTGTAGTAGAAGTAATAGAGGTCATCATCAATCATATCAAAGAATATTTTAATATTCTTGTTGTGCACCAGTTGATATTTCTAGAGCTAGAGATGTTCAAATGCTAGCAAAAACATCTAAGACACTAGTAGAACATGAGGATGTCCTTGACAAATTGCTGCAGATAGATCAAGTGATGTAGAATCTCTTTGATATCCCTAATGATATCAATGTAGTGCATTCTAATCTTATAGCCACTAAAGAAATGCTGCTTATGGAAGAAACAAGGATAGAACATGCATAGAAGGAGGTGTAGAGGCTATAGGCTAAACTAGTAGCTCTAATAGCAAAGAAAAGGGACTTTGCACAATTTGCAGCCCTAGACTAGCTAAAATAATCTAGAATAGATTAGGTTAGGTAGCTAACTGCAAGGAACATACAAGTTGAGATAAAGGAAAAAAAAGGCTATGTGGAATGCTTTAATGGCCAAAGCCTAAACATACACACATGCTAAAATCATAACTACCTTAGAAGAGAAGAACAAGAAGCTTGCTACTAACAACACATGGTTGATGGATATTGAGAAGCAGAAGAACATTCTTGAAGAAAGTATTCATCAATTATGAGAATAATTTATTTGCATCAACTAGGATATGAGTAAACTAGCATGAGAAATTCACACCTTGTTAATGAAAGAAGTTCATGTAATTTTCCAAAAGTTAATAATTGAAATAAGCGCATGGTAGAACAAGGCCAAGTAGCATGGGAAGCTTAAAGAACACTTTAGGGATCAAGTGGGCATGTACAAACAAATCATGAGAGGAAGATCCAAATGAAAAGGCTAAGATCAATTCCATCACTACATAGACACCAGATTGACATCCCATCATGGACAGCCTTGCCCATTTCCACCAGGCTAAGGTAAAAAATAAAGACCTATAGATCAAGGATTTAATAGAGTACATGGTGTTAGAAAATCTTTAGTATGCTAGCCTAGCCATGTTAATAATAGGGTGGCCATGAAATGAGCATGAGCAGTAGGTAGCAATAGTTTATGCCATGTATAGAAAAGAGTTTGCAAATTAGAAGGATGCATTGCAAAAATTACATTTGGCAAAATCTAAGCTTGAAATTATCAAAGCTAGATACCAAGGGAAAAAATATGTTGTAGTACACCTGACACACTAGATGTCTAATTATCAGGAATTAAGAAAGGTAGCCAAAACATTCAAAGAGGAAACAAGGTACTTTGTGGTATGGTATGTCAAAGCAAATAAGATGTTCCCACAACTACCATGCCCATGTAATGTATTGACTCCATTGAATAGTGCACAATCCACATGGTTGGTACATGATCCTAGGATAGAAAAAGAAAAGCTTTAGGTGCTCTTGAAAAAATATCAATTCTAGAAGCTTGAAGACAAGGGGAAGAAGTTGATAGAGGAGCCTCCATTATCTGGAACATAAAGGCCACATCAAGCTCTTTTATTTTGGTTTGTTTTTATTTTGTCTTATTATTACCAACTGTGTTAATTTTGCAAAAACATCACTCAAACAACAATGGGACATTTCAAGTCATGTATATAGTTGGTCATGTCAAGTTTGAGTCTACCTCTTACTTTTGTAAGGGACTCTATCCTAATTTTGTTTTACCTCAAGGATGAATTTCTAGTCAGTTGTGTGGGTATGATGAGTTAATTTTTTTCCAAGCAAAATAATGTAGCCCAACCTACGTCATCGTTGATGCAAGGTCTCTGGAGCTATACAGTGCTATAAATATTAACACTTGGACGTACCAATAACAAAAATTTCATTCCACCCTTGGATAGACTCTTATAGTTTATTTTCATAGTTAGCGATAGAGTGAATGCCCACAATGTGGTGTTAAGTAGTTGTATGCCATCTTTATTTGAGTGAATTATACTTTGGCATGATTCATGTTTGTCAATAAAGATCAAGATTACTTTTCATCATTGTAGCATCATGTTAGCTCTTTTAGTACACTTAGCTAATTTCTTACTTAGTTTAATTTTCATATTTACTTTAGCTTAATTCTTTACATTTCCAAAGAATTTTACATTCTTTGATCATTAGTAAGGTGGAATGAGTATGACTAGTTTTGTGTAATCGTTTGGTAACCTAGTAGTGGTTTCACTAGATTTGCACAGTAGTGAACTCACTTGGTAATCCTAGTAACGATTACACAAGTCTAAGATGTGTATGGTAAACTAGGATAGGATGCTCATCGTCCTAGGCTAGAGTAGATTTACATTCCTATTATTACTTAGACTCAAAATTTAATGCTCACTTTAATTATGTTTGCAACTAGGAGGATTAAGAGCCGAAGAACATTAACATATCATATGCCTCATCAAGAGTTAAACCATATGCTTGAACTTCACTAACTCAAATTGGGAAGAAAACAATCATGAACTTACTATCAACTCCTAGCATACTTACATTGTCCATCCATGGATTATGATCTAGTCATGTGCATGCACTTGTGACTTGTATGGTAGAGTGTTAGGGTATCTCATCACTAATTTGATAGCTAACTTAGAAATTAGTTATTTAATTTAATTCTTAAATCCTCATTTTATTATTAAGTAATTAAGAGAAAACATAATAAAATAAATATATAAAAATACATATATTATGTCTTAATCACACTTAATCATACCGATAGTTAGACACAAGTGTGGATTAATAAGACAATGATTTGCTACTCCATTATTCACTATTTAGGAATATTGGTCACTTAGGAAATTAAGTCTATAGAATTTGACTGGATCGCTAGTGAATGCTTGTGATTTGTATGGTTTGGCGTAGGGGATACTTGAATCTCATCAAAGAGGTTGAAGAAAATTAGAATAAGATCATGAGGGAGATGAACATGATTTAGACATAAAAATTATCATGCTAAATAGTGAGTGTAAGATTGGCAACAAGAAGCATGATGTAGATCAAGGAGGTTGTGCATATTTTACTCAAACATTAAAGAGAAAGTTGCATTAAAATATTAGACATGAATAACATGTTGTAGTTTGATAGAGACTATAATGTAGGTATACTAAATTACTTGCAAGCCTTTCATGATGCTCTCACCTTGCAAAACATTCAAATTAAGTGGTAGTAGTTGAAGCTAGTTACTTGGATCTTGACCAAGGAATATTAGAGCTTGTACAAATATTTGGAACCTAACTTCATTTATTAATGGAATGCCATGATTGTAGTGGGTTAAGAAAGCTAATTCAAAGGTGAAAGAAAGGTACTTATGAATTAGTAAATGCAACATTAGGTAGGTATTCTATGCTACTTTACTTATGCTTAAATCATGGGTTCTTCTAAAATGAGTAACTTTGTAATATTATGGATGAAACATGAACTAAAATCCATGAAATGTTCAACTCTATGCTTAAGGAAGGCTGTTAAAATTGAAAGTTTTTCTAGTTTAGAAGTTGATAGATCAAGTGAGAAAGTGCAAAAGTGTAGAAGAATATAACATGAATAGACCTTGTAATAAACCAATTTATTTATTATTTTTAATCAAAATATAATAAATAACTTAACAAGATTTTAATTCTTAGCATTAGTGAAAAAGTAAAGCATGAATACATGTTGGCATGAATATTGATAATCAATGTTAACAAATAAATTAAAGAACTATAAAGAGAAAATAAAATCAAGTTTATAAATTAAGCCATATCATTAGAGAATTGAATTCAAAAAATGATGAAAGTTTGAACACTGAAGAAAGATATCACTCCTCAACAAGTGAGGAAAATCAAGGATGAAGATAACAAGAAGACTTTGAGATCAAAACTCTAATCAAAATTATAAGAAGACTCCTATTCCATGGTAAATGCACAATCCCTAACCGCCAAATTTACACCTAATTTAATAACATCAACATGCAAGCCTATTCTTAAGAAACCAACTAGAAACTTCTATATTAACTTGCATAAAATGAGAAATACATGATAAAATTAAAATTACATGATGGCCTCATAATACACGAGCACAAGGATAAGGAAAAATTTGTTTCTTCCTTACAACCCTCACGTAATTGTTGTAGAGCTAGATGGTTAAGAAACCTCAGAAACCTATTTCCTCAAGGACATATTAAAATCTCTTTCTCACATTATTATAATGATTAAAAGCATGCCAAAAGAACTCATAATTGATCAAAAGCCCTAAATACATCATAATTCATGAATTTATTGTGGAATATGATGACTAGATGTTCCACAATAGAATTAGATAGATCTCATCTATAAATCTATATTAAATAAGATAAGATCCTATTCATGTAACTCTTATCCAATTCCATGTTTAGTTCATCTTATATTAAGAAAATCCTTAAATAAGATGATAAGGATCATCCCCATGATTTCTGAGATTTATGCTTATCTCTCCAAATCTATTCTTGGGAGATCAAGGCCTATATAATTATAGCAGCACATATTCATTTATGAGATAGAAGGAATATAGAAGAGATATAGAAGTAAGAGAGTTTCACAAGAGTGTGCTTGTTCTAACAAAGTTCTTTATTTTCTTTAAAACTAGATCTAGATCTAGGGCCCTTTAGATTCTTCATTTAGGACATTTCGAGTTGATACTCCAAACTCCAAAATCAGTATGATTCAAAATTATTTTAAAAATTTTCTTATGGTCGATTGTGACCTAGTTGTGGGTCATGTTGTAGTTACATTCTACATATTAGAATCATGCTACGAGTTGCAAACTACTCACAACTTTCTAAAGTCAAAACTTGTAACTCTACCTCTTCTTAGTGTGATTAGACGTGGAGTCACAACCTCATCATAGCCTTAGACTGTGAATTACAACCCCATCCTAATTTAAGTTAAATAGAGCCTAGAAAAATAGCATGTTTATCAATATGGTCTAAATTTTAGGCATAATACCACTATATTGTGATTTTTACATTGACTACAATTCAAAATCCAAAGAAACACATTAGATTAGTAGATGTAATTGGACTATGAGTTACATCCCTCCTTATAATCCACTCCATGTTGCATGCTGATTACAATAGCTTATTCAAACAATAAAAACACATTCAATTAACTTCAAACTTGATGCATACACGCTTAACACTATCTCCTATATTATGAAAGTAGGAAATTAGCCCTTGAAATAAGGAGAGGATGTTCCTACACTACATTTCTCATCCTTTGAAATGTGAACTTATGTAAATAAAGGTTTGGAGTTGGATGTGATCCCCTATTTAGCTAACTTGAAGTCATGCATCCATACAACATCATTAGAGGTTTGATCATTTTAATGCATTAGGTACTCATATCTCTTAGTTCCTCTAGTAATGGAAGCCTCCCTCTTCTAAAGCACAATTAGTTTTCTCACCTTGGAGGACTTGGGATCTTTAATTACAACTTCCAACTTCTTCATGCTTATCTAAAAAGTCTAATAATTTTTAGGTCCATGATAATGTGCTAAATCTATAACATTAAACATAAATGAATTGTTCACAAAATTATCTATAAAATCTCCAAAGCATTATCATTAATTTTGGTCTTCATTTTTAAAGGTCCTATATTATGCTTTCAAATTTGAGAAATTGACTTTATTCAGCTTCTTATTGTTTAAATGGATACACATAAGATCACCAAAATTAAATTTGGATTTTATATTGTCCTCATCCCTCTATTGAGATACTTCTTTAGCCTTCTTCTTCAACTATTCCTTACTTGAACATGCAAATCCTTCATGTCCTTCATAAATTCAACACTCAATTATGCCTCATCATGAAAATTATTAAATCATCTATCATCTTTAGATTGTAATTATAGTTTGCTTCAAAATAACTCTTTGTAATGCTAGAATAAAAAGCATTGTTATATGAAAATTAAAAATGGGACAACAAATTTTTCCAATGATTTGGCTAATCATTATAAAAGCTTCTCAAGATGTTCAATAAAGATTTATTTGCTAGTTCAGTTTTTCCATAAAATTAAAGATGGTATACATTCGATTAGTTCAATTTGGTTCTCAAAATATTCCATAAGAACCTCCAAAAATGACTGTTAAATGTGAAATCTTTACCCCCAACAATGTTCAAGGGAATGCCATGAAACTTAACAACACGTTGGAAAAATAAACTTACAACATGAGATGCCTTCATATATGAGATAAAATTTGTCATCTTGGGGAACCTACTCATCATTATTATTTTGGTGTTGGAAATTCTACCCACAAAATTCATTGACACACTCTTCCATGGTGCTTTGGAAATAAGTAAGAGTAAATAGTGATCTTCATTTTATAATCCTCACTTAAATTTCAAGCATGTCAAGATAACTATCATAAGTTTAGAGATTTTAGAAGTCATACTTAATCAAAACTAGCATCTCCCTAGAAGCTCAAGGGTTTTATCTCTTTCCATATGAAAAACAATGTCACCATAATGTTTCTCCATTTGAATTTAGGACCTAAATTCACATTTGAGAATACAAACCTTTCCATTCTTAAAAAGGATATAATTTTACATGTGGTAATCCCTTTATTAATATGTTCTCCTAATCAATGACTCTTTAATGTTCCTTTAAATTTTCCAAAAATCATAACAATTAGTATACAAATAAGAAAAAATCACCCATATCTTTTAGTCAAGGTATATTGAAATTCATCACATTCACTCCTAATAGTGCATGAGCCACTACATTATTCTTTATACTCTTATACTTCAATAAAAGTTGAACTCTTATAATTGTTCCACATAATTCATATGCTTAGCACTTACCTTCTTTAAAATATTGAAATCTTATCATTGTGCCATCCACTTATGCTTAGCACTGATCATCTTTTTTTTTTTTTTTTTTTTGCAAATTTAAGAATTATATTGCTTTACAGTTCGTCATTAATAAAAATTTTTGTTTTTTAAAAATTGAAAATGCAAGCACTTTGACATCTTTTTCTTTAACAAATCAATGCTTATTTACATGTCATCATTCCATCTAAATAGTTGATTCTTCTTCAATAAAAAGAACATATGTTAAGAAGTGTCCCTAAAGGTTCTAATGAATCTCCTATAAAAGCTAGTGAAACTAAGAAACGAATGTACCTCATCAATATTCTTGAAAATTGGCCATTCTCTAATGGCCTTTACATTGAATATCCCCATTCTAACTTGATGTTTGAAAACCACATGATCTAAGTATGTGATTTCTCTCTTCAAGAATAAAAACTCTTTGCAATGATTACAAGTTAGAACATATTCAACTTTGGAAAAATAGCTCTAAAATGATGAAGATGCTGCTTTCATTAGAGTTGAACACAAGAATCTAATTAAAGAAAATAATACAACACTTATCAAAAAAGTTCTATAACACATCATGCATTAGCTTGATGAAATGAGTAGGGGTATTTGTCAACTCAAATGGCATCACAAGCTACTTAAATAAACCATATGGTGTCCCAAAGGTAGTATTCCACTCATCATCCAATCAAATTATAATTTGGTGATAGCAACTCTTCATATTAATCTTAGTAAAAATCTCAACATGGGTAAGAAAATTAAGAATATCATCCATCCTAGGAATAAGAAAATGATACCTTATTGTAATCCTAGTCATAACCATTGAGTCAATGCACATCTTCTATTCTTCACTTTCTTTCTTGGGCATTAGCATTCTTAGTACTAAAAATGGATTTCCTTACAAATTGATTTACAGGTAGCTCCTCTACTTTATTTTAAATTTTATTACTTTGTTTTAATGTTTGATGAATGGTTGAGGTACCCCTACACCCAACCATATGAATCACAAAGCATTCATGCATAATCTGGTTGAATTCCACGGACTCTATAGTTTCCGAAATGCTAGTCTTCTAGGAAGTAAACCTTTCCCTAAAGGTCATTCATTGTCTTTCCAATTACACTTGTGATGCACATGGTATGGTTAAGTGTAATTTATGCATATGATTTTTATTGTTTTGTGTTTTATGTTCTTTGGTGCTTAAAGTAGAGAGATGACATAATTTAACAACTAATTTAGTTTAACTAATTAACTATTCTCTAACTAGTCCTAACATAAGCATCCTGTCCCATTTTTTGTACATGTCTTGAACCCACGTATTCACTATTAGGTTACCAAGCTCTACACTATTGGGTGCACTAAGAAATAATGCTATTGGGATTACCATGCAAATATGTGTTTATGCTCAAAGTGGTCATACTTATGTGTTTAACCTATTTAGCTTATCTTACTTAATCACTTAATTAGCTTAATTACTGAGAAACATTGAATAAATAATTGAAAACATCAAATGCAAGAATAAAACATTTAAATTATCCAAAATGGTACAAGGTTTGTTATGAAGCTCATCTTTATTGCCATACATATTGGTATGGTTCAGGTACAATAGTACTTGAATAAAGGTCTATACACTCAATAACTCTTGCTACACGCACTCAAGAAAATATTCTAACTTTCAAATGAACAAATTACAAGAGCTTTGCTACTACTATGACATCTATGCTATATAAACATAGCTGGGAGCTTATATTTATAGTTTTTGCTATAGTATTGCATCGATAGAACCCCATAGACGTAGCAAATGCTACGTCGACATGACCCCATCGATGGGGCAACACCATGTACTCAGGGCCCCATCGTTGAGGGCCTATTGATGAGGCCATGTCAATGGGGTTTCATTGACAAGGTCACATCAATGGAGGCCCGTTGACAAGGCCTCGTCAATGGGGACCCATCGATGCAACACTTTGACACTCATCATACCCCCATGACTACATGAAAACTCATTCTTGAGTTCCTTTACAAAATTGGAAAGGTATGGGATTATTGACTGACTCTTGACATAACAAACTAACTTGAAAAAATTGAGAGTGAGAGTGTATGAATCAACAAATTACAAAAAATGGTGATGTTCATAATAAAAAATTGAATACCATTACATGACTATGTAAAAATTGAATAGTACATCCTCTAGTGGCATAAAGGTGATGGAGAGAAGATTAAATAGTCCTAGGAAATGGAGGCTCCTAAGGTTTTGAAGGACCTTCACTAGCTTCAGGCATGTGTAGTAGCTAAGGTAGCTATGGCTATCCTACTGCGGCTGCAACCTCTAGTGGAAGGCAAAAGGCATTTATTAATGTCTTCATCTTCTCCTCCTTGCTCTAGGGATCATTCACAGTCCACACGACATCACCAATATGGGATGGAATGGGAATATCCCATGGATAAGGCATTATTGGGAACATCTCCTTCATGTTGACAAACTAGGAAATGAACTATTTGCATTCAATATTGAATGCCTTAACTATGTTCTGCAGCTCTTGGTAATCATTCATCTTCTTGGCTAGGTTCTCAGTAGTTGATCATTGATTAGTGAATTATGCCTTGAGAACTTTGAGTTCAGTGTTTGCCACCGTAAGCTTTTGCTTGGTGTCTTTGTGATGCTTGAACTCATCCTTGTACAATAAGTATGAGTTGACCATCTATTTCTCTAGTTTTAACCACTACCATTCAATAGTCAACATGGTTAGGTTTGTGTAATGGAGATTGGTGAGCTCCATATATTTTGTCATCTCCTCAATTTGCAGCTCCTTCATGTAGATTTTTGCTTTGTTGTAGTCATCTATTCCATCAATGATGGGTTATCACACTTCTTTTCCCTACTGGAGCTATTGGAGGATTTCATTCACTTTTAGCTTCACCAACTAAATGTGTGTTTCATTTACTTCCTTTTGTAGACTAACCTACTCTCTGTAATGATCTTTGACTTTCTCAAATTTGAGATTTTTTGATTTCGAAGTGGCTACCTCAATTGTAATTTTCTGGTGAAGGGAGTAGACCTCCTCCATGGAGAGATTTCTATTTTTTGCTACCAATCTTCTCAAATTTTTTCTTGCTCTAGCTAGTTTCTTCTGTTTTTGATGGATGAAATCTATTAATTGTTGCTTGTGCACTTTAGCATTCTGTAGGTGATGGTTTTTTATGGTTAATTGCACATTCTCCTGGCAGGTCTGATCTAAGGCCTTCTAAATTTTGTGCTATGTGGCCTCTACCAAGGATTAGTAGAACACTGCCATCTCCATTGCACCCTCAACCCCTTTTAGTTTAGTATGAAGCTATTCAATAGTTTAGTCTCTTGTTAGTGCGAGGTTAAGGAATGTAGGGTTGGCAATTTGGGCTCTTAATTCAGCAACTTCCATAGCCAAGCACTCAGTCAGCTCCTTGGCTATTTTAGGTTTCTCCTCCAAGATGATATTCTTGTGCTTTACCTCTAGTAGCTCCAATTGGGTTGCAGTAATATTGTTCAAAAGATCAAAGACATCCAGAAGTGGTTGCCTGATTCCCACTAGTTGGTCATGCAGATCTTCAAGCTATGTTGCATTTATTCTACCACTTGTGGTTCTTATGGATGTTTGCACATCTTTGAATGTAGTGATATCTAGTGTAGATGTCGCAGGGGCATTGAGTGTTTTGACAATATGGTCGACGACCACTTTTGCTGTAGTCTCCTACCTCTAGTGCTACATCACCAATACAGTTTTTCCTTCATCCTCCTTCAAGTGCACCTAGAAGGTCATAGCATTCCTAGAGATTTTTGGGAGTGGCTATTGTTCTGTGAGAGATACTATGACCTCTTTGGTGCTCAGATTTGACCTCATGGATAGCTACGTTCTTTAGCCTGAGAAAATGGATCCACCTCCACCTATCAAACTAATTGTTTGGGCCACCTCATTTAGGTGACTCATTATTGGTCTGTACACGAATGGGTCTCCATCACTCATGCTTACTTGTTGCTCTTATTTACTTAAGATCCATTCTTGGTATTCGTACAATTGTTGAATAGTTGTTGTGATGTTTGGCATAGTTGTTTGAGTGGTAGGTGGAGGTGGTGGTCACATCTCCTCTTCTTGGATAGTTATTGTTCGCATCTTGTCTTTCATCATTTCTACCTAGTTGGTAATTGGAACATGCCTAACAACATCATTGGTGTAGCGAGCTATTCCTCCCCTTCTATAGAGTTTCTTGACAAGGCATGTGAAGGAGAGTGCCTTTATTCCACATTCATTTTCTTTAAACCACTTCTCCATCTCTAGATAGATTAGTTGTGGAAGGTGGATAGGGAATCTCCCACTCAGAGTAGCACATGCTTGGGTAGAGAAGGCAATAATTTTGCTTGGCCTCATTGTGGGACTAAGGTGGAAGGCTACAATCTTGTAGTGAATCCTCTCTACTGGTGTGGGTGTGCTAAACTCCTTGCAATCAGTACCATAGCATCATTGAACCCATTATTTCTTGATGCTGAGACTTGCTTGCATTGGGATCTCAGCAAGGCATGCCCCCATTTTGGAAATCCAAGCACTATAGCAATGACCTATGCCAAGTAGGACATTGAGATGTCCTTGATTTTTACCATTGATTTGGGTTGCCTGTTGTTCTAGAATAGGACTGTCTCTCCCATGTACCACTTGGTGAAAGTGATGATTGGCCAGATGGGAGAGGCCTTTATTTGGTCCTACACTTCTTTTGGTGCTTGCTCTAGGAATGGGCCAAATTTTAACTCTTGGAGCACTATTTTCTGGACCTTTGATGATTTGATCTGATTTAGGAAAGCCTCTATCGAGGTCACCTCTAGATTTGCTTGTGGTGTTGGTGCATCATCTTGATGGGAGTGTTCTATTACTACTGTTGGTTTCAGAATCTATCTAATAGATTCCACTTTTGCCTCTTTCCTAAGATGACATATGGCATGGGTTCAAGTGGTTCTTCTTAATTCTATTCTTGGCCTTTTCCAATTCTAGGTTGTTTCTCCTTTGGTTGAGATGGTCTTGCTTCCTGCGTGTGCTTTTCCTTTGGTGCCATCTGCAGTCACAACACATCCATGAATTAGTAGATACAATGTGTACTTTAAATTTTTGAATACCTTCTCACATTAGTTAGTTACACTTTGGCTAAGGTTGGATCATGGTAGATTGATTATTTTATTAATTATTTATTGTAGATGTCATCAAAGCTTGTTGAGAAGGTTTAACTCTTTTAGTTTGATGTTTAATAGTTGATTTCATAGTTAAACCTTTATGGAAGTTAGAGAAATGGAAAAAATTTTCTATATAAAATGACATATTTGTGACCCCCATGATGAAGAGCTTACCTCTAGTAGCTGCAGGGTCAAAGAATGGAGTGATTTGGATAAACGGTTAGGAAGTTATGATTTCTAAAAGGTTCTGGGCTTTGAAAATTTAAAAAACTCCCTTGGTGTTTTTGAGAAAATGTAAAATTTTTCAAGTGGGGTTGCACATATATATACTATTTTTCCCTTACATTAATGGGACCTCGTATATGGATCTACTCCATTGATGGGACCTCAGTATATGGGGCCCATAAGTAATAATTTTGAATTTTAAATATCTCAAAAAATATAAAGAATTTCTCAATGAATTTGGGCTTCATGGAATCTCAGAAAAGACAACAACATGATAAAACCATTGAAGAGGATCTTTGAAAGCTTAAAAATTTAAAAATTCAATGGAGAACATGTTTAATGAACAAAATATATAAAGGAGTAAATGGTGTGATGCAAAAGATGGATGTATGAAAGATTTTGATTGCAAGAATGTCTAAGGATAAGGTACTTAACAAACCCAACCAAGGGATATGCAAGTGGGTCCTCTTCATAGTAGGCACATGCCTTGTTTGCCCTTGCATAACCTCAACCTAAGGAGTTTGTGGGCCCCAAAGGTGATTAATGGTTAACGGAAGTTAAGGACCAAAACCTGAAAGATTCTACCTAAGAACTCAAATATGTTAGACCAAGACATGGAATCAAGAACATGGACACTAGCAGTGAGGTGAATTGTGGTCAGCATAGATGGATGATGACAAACATGGAGTGGAATTCCAAATTGTGGTCATAAGAAGTCTGTTATTGGTTTTTGTTTAAAATGACTTGAGAATATCCATCCTTAGTCTAAACCAAAACCAACCCCTTGTAGTGACTTTACATCACCACTCCAAGACTAATCCACCCCCTCGAGACACAAGAGTGCACCCACAAAACAACCATTATTACATCAAGAGGAGAAAAGAGAAGAAGTAAGTGAGAGAGGACCTTAGTTAGAGGGCACCTTCACGCATGGGTAACATGTCTTTCTAGTCCCATAACCAGTGCTTGTAGCCCATTTATTTGTCTAGGTGTGCTTTGAATTCCCATCATGTTTGTTTTTTTTAGTTTTATTTTTTATTTTTTTTTAATTATTTTTCTTTCTTTTTGGATGGGAACTACACCATGCAAAGACTTTACTTGACTTCCTATCATTGGATGATATGGAATGGTAAGAAGTCTATGAAAAATACTCGAGCACCCAAGTAAGTAGAAGAGTATAAAGAGTATTGAGTCTCCTTGAAGTCACACCTTGTATAAACCTTTGAATCCTTCCCAATTCCAAAAGCTACCAAGGTCACAAATTTATTAAAGGTTTATTTAATGAAAGGGACCTCAAAATTCCAAAACAAGGAAAACCATAGAGTTTGTGAATGGGTGGATGTCATCGACTCATTGCCTGTTCCATGAGAAAGAAACCATGACTGAGCCATCAATACAAAAATTCAAAAATAGAAATAGACATTAGCAAACAAAACATAAAGCACGAACAACCATTAGTAACAACTACAACACCACTGTGTTCTGTTGGCACAAAGCATGTTTTAATAGCAAAAATTTTAAAATCACACTCAAACACAGAAAAGTAAAATATATAAGGAAATGTAAAAATATTCAAGAAAAATTCAAACATACTAATGATGGTGTAAAACAAAAAATTATGTGAAATAGAAAAAAAGATTTAAAATCAAAAAGATGTAAAATAAATAACCATAAAGATAAAAATGTGTAAAATAAAAAATAGAAAGATTGAGAAGCCATATGGATGATTAGCATGGATGGCCATCTCCTCCATGACTGAATTGGAAGGAGGAGATTCAAAAACTTGAACGTGGTTGTTCATCCATTGAGGTATCTATTGCATTCGCTTGCTTGGGCTCATGGAAAAGCTTCACTTGTTGGATGTTGATCAAGTGATTTTTATTTGGGCTTTTAGGTTTGTATATGGTCATGACCCTAGGAGGAAAGGTTTCATCAATTATATAAGGTTCCTTCCACAACATTTGGAACTTTGTTTTCTGAGATATGTGTGTGAGGTTCCAGTAGAGAACCTTATCTCCTGGTTGAAATTTCACTTTCTATATTCTCAAGTCATTTCATTGCTTGTTGAATGCCTTGTGTACTTCATTCAAATATAGGGCCACTAATTGGTTTTTTTCTAGCATGTTGAGGGTGATCAGTCTTTCTTTTTATGCTAAACTTATGTCAAGGTTTAGTTCACAGGCTGTTGAGAGTGTACGAAGCTTAGATTGAATCAGGAGTGTTAGAAGTTTTCCGTACACTAACTCATAGGGAGAGTAGCCAATAGGGAGTTTTCATGTTGAGCGATAAGCCCAAAGGGCATCATTGAGTTTTTTGCTCCAGTCTCTCTTATATTTGCTTATGGTCCTTGTTAGGATCTTTGTGATCTCCTTGTTAGTTACTTCTACTAGATTGTTGCCTTGGGGGGTGATAGGATGTTGTTAATTAATGTTTGACCCCTAATCATTGCATAAGTTTTTGAAAAGTGGCACCTATAAAATGAGTTCCATTGTTAGAAATTGGTGCACATGGTACCCCAAACCTGTTTACAACATTTTGTTGTATGAATCAAGTAGTAGTGGATGATGTATAATTGGTGATGCTCGCTACTTCTACCCATTTGATGTAGTAGTTAACTACTATGATGATCTATGCCTTTCCATTGAACATGGATGGGATGGGACCCATGAAGTCTATGCTTGATATGTCAAAGGTCTCTAGTGGTTGAATCCACTATTGAGAACCCTCCATTCATTTGACCATCTTATTGACAATGTTTACAAGATTGGGCAAATTGGTGGATGTCCTTAAAGATTATAGGTAAATAATATCTCTCTATTAGGATTTTTATGGTTGTGCATCTCCCTGCATAATGGCCTTCACAAGGGCCTTTGTGAGCATCTTGGAGAATGCATAGTTGATCCACATCAAGGACACACCAACGAACTAGGCCATCAACACACACCTTGTAAAGGTGTTTTTTGATTTTCATGAAGTACTTTGTCCAATGAAAAAACTTTTGTTTCTTCCTAAAGTAACATCTCTTAAGTGAGAAGGTAAGTGAGGATGCCATTATACCATTTTGTTTCTATGGGTACTTAGTCATTTATTACTCTTGTAAAAAGAAGTTTATCTTGAAATTGATTAGAAAGTGAACTCTCCTCCTCTTTGTTATTCCATCTTAACCAAGAGAGGTGTTTAGTGACCACATTCTCAGTCCCTTTTTGATATACCATTGTGAGATCAAATTCTTGCAAGATCATGAGCCACCATATGATACAAGGGCTCACCATTGGCTTATTTATTAGGAAGTGGATGGCACTATGATATGTGTGCACAAACACCTTATAGCCAAGTAGATAGTGCCTGAGATTTTTGAGAGCGTACACCACTGTCGTCAGTTCTTTCTTAGTTGTGGTGTAATTCAACTATGCATCCACAGTGCATTGGCTCACGTAGTGGATGTAATATGAATGTTTCTTATTATCCAACTACAGAATCATGACTCCCATTGCATAATTAGATGGGTCCATCATTATGTGAAATGGTCTAGACCAGTTTGGTGCCCATAGAAGTGGAGTTTCTATGAGTTTGTCCTTTAATTGTTGGAATGCATGTTCACATGCCTTGGTTTAGATGAATGAAGCATATTTCTTTGTAAGCTTAACCAATGGCTTTGCAATCTTAGAGAAATTATTTATAAACTGTCGATAGTAGCCACTATGTCCAAGGAATGATCAGATGTCTTTAACTATGTCTAGTTGGTGTATGATACCTTGGATGACCCTTATCTTTTCCGAGTCTACCTCAATACCTTCTTTTGAAATTTGGTACCCTAGTAACATGTCCTCCTGGACCATTTGATGGCTTTTTCACCAATTGAACCTAAGGTTTATTTCAACACCTTTTCAATACCTGCTCAAGGTGATTTAGGGCTTGCTCAAATGTAGCCCCATTGGTATAGAAGTCATCCATAAAGACCTCTAGCCCACTACCAATCTACTGTTGAAAAATACTAAGGACTAGGTGCTGGAATGTTGTAGGGGAATTACATTGAAATGATATCTTACAATATGCAAAAGTCCCTTAGGGACTTGTGAATGTTGTCTTTTTCTGATCCTGATCTTTGGGCACAATCTAGATTTGGTTATAGCCACTATAACCAATCAGGAAGCTATAATAACAATGCCCAGATATGGTCTCCAACACTTGGTCCACAAATGACAATGGAAAATGATCTTTAAATATTGTCATATTCAATAGCCCAAAGTTGTTGTAGTCTTACCACTTGCCACCTCTCTTTGGAATAATTATGAGAGGGTTAACCCACTCACTGTCTGCAATGGGATAGATGAACCCCACCTTGAGGAGTTGTTCTATTTTGTCTTTGATGATCTACTTCAACTTGGGGTTCACCCATCTCTATGGCTACCTTCTTGGCTTCATGGCTACGTTAGTGTAAATATGATGTTGGCATATCTGTGGATCAATTCTAGTTAGCTTGGAATATGACCAAGTAAAGGCTATTGGCCATTTGTTGACCACCTGCAACAGCTTGACTTTTTGTTTGGGAGCAAGATTTGCATTGATTATAATTGGCTTGCCATTGTTTAAAAATGCATATCTCATGCCAACTGGTAGAGTTTTTATCTCTAGGAAATCCTATTTAAAATTATCAGGGATTACCAACTCTCTCCAATAGGTATCATCATCTTCATCATTAGAGAGTTGGTGATGAACTTGCTGAAGTTCATCAATGCCTTCAACATAAGAACATGTCAAGCTCTCAGTTGGTTCCATGCATAATGTACTACTATCAAAGTTAATTGTCAACCACTAGGTGCTCTTCTATTTTGTAGCCATTATGTACAAGCACCTTTGGATATCTATTTCTTGTGCACACTGATTGCATGCTTTGATGAATGTACTTTCAATGGATCAAATTTTCTGCATGCAATTGCATCCATTATCGTTGTACATGATGCATGGAACATGCTTCTTCTCTAGTCATCCAAATTCATTTTCCTTTTATATTTTTAAGGAGAGGTCTCTGATGCCCATTTTTGCATCAACAATGCTTAACCATGCCCTTTCCATAATGATGGGGAAGTCACCTTTGCAGTTTTCAACCTTGATCACTAGAAAATCGGTAGGATAGGACCATCCACAAACTATGATCACAATGTTCTCAACTAATCTGAAAGGAACAATGATTGATTGACCTACCAACTCTATATGGATATTGCTCTTCTTGAGAGGTGGTAGGTTCTAGGCCTTGTACCTATCATAAGAGATGAAATTGACACTAGAACTAGAATCAAGAAGAGCCTTGCATGGCTCATGTTTAATGATCTACAAGTAAATAAGAGGACTTCTTGGATTAGATATTTTCATGGAAAGGTTACCAGCTTTGATCCAATTAAAAACAACATGAGTTAACATAATAGTGCAAATTTGAGGTGGCATTTGGTTTGAAGAGCACTTGAATGTGTTTGATGTAGAGCATGAGGATGTTGGAGATATAGGGTGACTAGCCACATTAGGTTGTGAGGGTTTGGGAGGATTGTTGGGTTAGAAGAATGGTTCTTTCCTGGATTGATTATCTAAACCACTTGGCTAGAAAGTTGGTTGTGATCTTACAGCTCTCGTAGCATTTTGTTGTTGTAGCTATAGGGGAATTTCACCTTGCATGGATGAAGTAGAAGGTAACTGGGTTGAGTGTGGAGGGATGTATGCAGATGGATGTAGAGGATGTTAAGAATATGGGTGCTCCCCTTGAGTAGATGGTGAATGAATTTGGTGGTACTCTGGAGGGTAATAGTGATGTTGAAGTGATGCATGGCTTACAGAGCTTCATGAAAAAATGAGTTGTTGAACATAGTACCTATATGAATCTAATTACTTGTAAGGGTATTATCATCTTATCGATGGCATTCTCCATGAATGTGGTTGGTGCCACTATTGATATTGTTCATATGATTGTGATGGAGCTCTACTTGGATAATAAGTTTGTTGTTGTTAGTGGAACTGCCTTGGATTGCCTTAAGGATAAGGTAATCATCTGGGTGCTTATCTATGTGTTAGTCAAGGATTCAGTGTGTACACCCTAGACTCTTATTAGTGTGACACCATAGGGAAACATCCCTTTATATGTTCATATTGATAGATTTCACATTCAACATCATCATTAGAGTTTGTCTCCACAACTTTTTCTATTGCAATAGCTTTGCCCTTACCTCTTTGGTAGGCACATTTAGCTTCTTTCCATCTCCTATGGTCATGATTACTATTCTGCTGTTTGGATGCTTCAACAATCTTCATAGCAGTTTGGAATTTTTCATCCAAAGAGTCCTATACTTTATCAACCTTTGAAAAAATATCGAAAATAGATTTTTGGATAGGTAGGATTTTCTTATTCACCACTTCATCAAGTGGTGATTCCTCCTTGTCACAAAATTTGCCCTTCCTTTTCCTTATGGAAGGATCCCTTTTATATTCTTATGCACTTTCCCCTTTTCGTAACTCATCTTGTTCTTTTGCTAGCTACTCCATTAGCCTTGTATCTGATGAGCTCTTAGTTCAGATAGTCTCCCTTGGGATAAACCCCAAGAGTTCTTCTGGTTTCTGCTCTGAGCCCATCTATGATGTGGAGTAGTTATTCCCTTTAACAATAACCATGCCTAGGGCTTCAATGTATGAGAGAATAATATCTGCCCATGGTAGCATCCAAGGGTTCACGTATTCCCTGTTTTGAACCTTGGATTTGCCTTCTTAGATTAGACACTCTAGAGTATGTTTGGTATTTATCATTGAATAACTCAAGCATTGTACTCCATTGGTGAATAGATTCCAACTCCAAGGACCAGTACTAGTTTTCAACCTCTTTAATAAGTGTCTTGAGGAAGAGTTTGAGTTTTTTCCAATCATTTTCAATGTTCTACAAGGCACAGACATTGTGAAAAACTTGTAGATGTGTTTGTGGATTAGAGTTATATCCCCCTCAAATATTGGGATATTGTTCATGTCTAAGCACTTGATCTAACTATCTTTCAAATGCCTAGTTGGAATCTTAACTACCTTTGCAATGTTAACCATAGAGGCTCATCATCATCATTATTTCATTATCGTTGATGATGTCCTTTGTTACCTGTTCATTCATCATGGGATTGGTGATCAGTATTGTTAACACACTGAGCACTTCCATCATGGTTATTCTTTTTGCACCATCTTTCAGAACTAGAAGAAAAGGAAGAAGAGGATGTAGATGAAGAGGGCAAAGAGGGAGGAGCACTGCCACCACCATGGTGTTTGTTGACTCCCCTTTGGTTGTCACGACCACATTCATCAGATTTCTTATTATCTTGGTGCTTGCTCAAGCTCCTACCTTGATTGCCATATTTTCTTGAACCTGAAATGTTGATAGTAGAATGTATATTTAGGTTTACACTCCCATCATCAGTAACCAGGGGTGGAGAATTTTCATGTTGAGAGCCTTTAGAGAAAGGGCCCTCATTATCATCTTGGTTCAATAGGAATAAGTGATTGGTGAATCGTTTTCCCTTCACAACCTCATGATGCTTTTTTAGATGTCGATCTCTCCTACATTATGTGTTAGTGGGATGGTAGTCCCTAGTTTCATAACCATTCACAACATATTCCTCTTTAAGATCATGGATGCCTAACTTCATAAGAGTTTGAAGCAACATCATGGGAACATATTGATTGGGGGGCTTTACAATGTTTCCCTTCATATCACGCCATCACAGTTGCTCATCCTAGTGCAGGATGAAGGTGAAATTAGGCACATACTCATTTGGATGAGTATATATTACCTTGCACTATTTTGGAACAAGTGGTTTAACATCTTCATGCCTACAAGAAGAAAAAGACATTTTGAAAACAAATAAAATATCAGTGTGCTTTTGTAATTATATGTTGTGTGAGAGTAATGTTGACCTTGGGTTCATCCAATGATATTAATAATGTTCACTAATTCTAGATAGTGCATGTTTCAACAAACAGGGTGGTCCTCGGCAACGACCCCAATGATGAGCGATTGAGGTACCCCTACATCCAACCATATGAATCACATAGTGTTCATGGGTGATCTAGTCAAATTCTATGGACTCTATAGTTTGCAGAACACTAGTCTTCTAGGAAGTGAACCTTTCCCTAAAGGTCATTCATTGTGTTCCCAATTACACTTGTGATGCACATGGTATGGTTAAGTGTAATCGAGGCATATGACTTTTATTTTTTTTTGTTTTATGTTCTTTGGTGCTTAAAGTAGAGAGATGAAATAATTTAACAACTAATTTAGTTTAACTAATTAAATGTTCTCTAATTGATCCTAACATAAGCATCTAGTCCCACTTTCCATACATGTCCTAAACCCATGTATCCACTACTGGGTTACCAAGTGCTATGCTACTGGGCACACCAAGACATAACACTACTGGGATTACCAAGTGAATACATGTTTATGCTTGAAGTAGTCATACTTATGTATTTAACCTATTTAGCTTATCTTACTTAATCACTTAATTAGCTTAATTACTGAGAAACATTGAATAAATAATTGAAAACATTAAATGCAAGAATAAAACATTAAAACTATCTAGAATGCTACAAGGTTTATCAGGAAGCTTGTCTTTATTACTGTACACACTGGTATGGTTTAGGTACAATAGTACTCAAAGAAAGATCCATACATTTAATGACTCCTGCTACGGGCACTCGGGAAAATATTCTAACTTTCAAATGAACAAATTGCAAGAGCTCTTCTACTACTATGACTTCTATGCTTCATAAACATGGCTAAGAGCTCGTATTTATAGTTTTTACTATAGTACTACGTCGATGGGGCCATGTTAACAGGGGCCTGTCAACATGACACCTTGATGCTCATCAATGTTATTCTATATGGCTTTTCATTTGAAATTATTGCACTACGAATGATATCAATTTGATGATAGACATTCCTCATTGGTGGTAATCCCTCCATTTTCTCATTAGAAGTTTAACCTTCTCAACATCATTTGTAGCATTTGTGAACACCACAATAAAGCTGAGACATATCTCTTTATGTTTCTTGATGTGTTTTTTGTCATACCTAAGACTTTTACTAAAAAAATAAAATTGTATGATAGTTCATAACTAAAAATTCTCTACTTTGTTAACACCTTTTAATTTTTTTTCTTTTATTTTTTACCTTTTATTAATCTTAAGGTCTTGTGTTTAAATCTTCATCTCATTTAATCCTTCACCTTTAATACGTTCTTCGTTCTTGGTTTTGAATTTTATTCTTGATTTGTGTATACCTTTGAATTCATATTCAAGCTTCTAATTGGTTTTCTTGGCCTTTTAATTTCTCAACTTGTTACTTAACCATATCCATATCTTTGGGCGTGTTGTAACCCAAAATAAGTGAAAAATATGTGTACCCCAAGATATACAGTTCAATTAGGACTTTATATAACTTAGCATTATCTACTAGAATCGAATCCATGGCTTGGAGCTTCCAAATCAAGTGTCTTACCACTAGGCTAATACCTCATCAGCCATATCCACAACTGTGATTTTAGTCATCTCCTTGTTTAAGTTAGCATGTTGATGTTTAATCTAACTATAAGATTCTTACTATCTTTGGTTTTTTGTTTAAACTCTAGTTCCTTTGTCTAGACTTTTCATTCCATAACTTATTGCATAGCTTTTCTATTTGTTGGCTTAACTTCTTCATTACCTTTATTATTTATTAACCATCTAATTGTTTGCCTTCACTTCTTATACCTATGAATGAGTGTTCAATTCTTAACTCTTATATTTCCTTGGTATCTTGCTTGGCCTTGTAAATGCTTTTCTTAGAATTTTGGTTTCATGTTTGATTTTTAATCCTTTTCTTTATCATTGATCTATTTTTGATAAGCCTCTTATATCTTTTGTCGTGTCTTTTAACTCCTAGGCTTTCTATTTTCCTAGCTTGTGACATGATTTTTTATTTATTTATCTTACCTTTTTATGCCTTTTTTTAAGTGTTTAATTCTAGATTCTTTTGTTTCTTTGATTTTTAACTCGACATTCTAATTTTTTTCCTAGCCTTTGATTCATTGCTTATGCTTTAAATTTTCAGTTTCATTCCTAGTCTTTCAATATCCTTAGATTTTTATTTAATATTTCTATTAATTTATCTTGACTTTTTATTATTTTATATTTCTAATATTTTGTTGAATAACTTTGTCTTTTACATCTTTGGGCTATGTACTAGATATGTTTTGTGGAGTTTGAAATTTATTAAGGAATGGATAGTCTAATTGATTATTGAGTATGCTATGGGTTAATATCTATGGTGGTAATAACTATCTTAGAAGATATTGATTTCTAGAAAAAAAACTCATGACCTAATGGATATTATTTGAGTGGCTAGAGCATAATATGGAGATTGGGGTAGTAAATTATCCTTTGGAAAAAGATATTACATAGAATATTATTAAAGCTATGTTTTATATTGATGTTGTATACTTGCTAGACTTTGATTTATATTTATTTTATTTCATACATTTATTATATTATTAGCTAGCTTAGCCTTTTTTGTCATTTAGTGATATGTTTGATTCCATGTGTTTACATAAGATTGCTAGTCTTGCATTAATATTTAATTTATTTTATGCTTCTATTATGTTGCTAGCTACCCTAGCCTTTTATACCATTGATGGCATGTGCAATTTCATATGTTTATATGTGTTTGATAACTTAGATATTTTATTTGGTTTTTATCAATGGTTCATGCTTGGATTGGATTTTTTATGTTTTGCAATCCTTTATTGCCTAGAGTATTTATTCTTTGGACTTTTTCCTTAACCTAGACAATACATACCCCTATACATATTATAATCTAGTTTCAACAAGTTAATATTTCTCTAGAAGCTTTACTTTCATATTATCTTTTTAAGTGTTTGAAGTTTTGTAGATCTTGAGGATTTCTTGAGGAGTTATTATGACAAAAAATTTTTTGGGATGAGTAATCTAAAGATGAAAGATACTAATGTCTCTTAGACTATAGAGATTATTAAGGATTTCAAAACTTTTATTTTATTTCATATAATGATTTATATGAATCTTTGTTAAAAGATTTTACTTCTCAATATATATTTTTGTAAAGTATTGGATTTATTTACTTGAATTAGTGTTTTACACTTATGATTCAGGTTATCCTTGAATGTTATGAAATTAATGTTTGACATGCTTGTTATTTTTCTAAATATTTTTTGTTTATCAAATTAACCAATTTTGAAATGGTTGAGAAATCATTGGATTTTAAAGTTTTTATGGATTAGTCCAATGCTTTTATTAGTTTGGAAAGAAAAATGGATTTTGATCCCTATTCTTCTAATTATTCTAAAATTCTTTGGTAGATTAAATTAGTAAATCTTCCTCTTATTTTTCAAAGTGTTGAAAGAGAAATTTTAGGAGCATTGGCACAATTTTCAAAATAAAATAAAAAAAATTACTAGATGATTTATACTACACATTATTTTGTAGAGATTGATTTGTGATAATTAATGTTTTTCCCAAAAAATTATTTTGTAGATGGATTTAAAATATAAGGATGATAATTAATGTTTTTCCCAGAAAATTATATGCTATAATTTGTGAGGATGTTGTAGCTATTGTCATCAAAAAGGTCATGTTATTATAATCTATCATCTTCTTAATAAAAAAACGTTGTTTGTGAGGAAAAAAGAACAACAATTTTTCAATAGGAAAAACAATAGTAAGTTTTAGTAGGCATAAATGAAATCTTCTTCAATTAGTTTCTAATCTTTTACTAATATTTTAGATCTAAAGGTACCAGTAAACTCTTGATATACGTGGTAGTTGGCAAGATCCTCCACGTATGATTGGTGGAATGGGTACTTGTCGAGGATGTTCATTATCATACGGTACTCCAATATAGGAGTCAAACTCAACGATGACATATAATGGCAACTGTGGAGGTTGACAGTGTGGACTATATATTATTTTCTTAATGACTCCACATGCACCATTAACCAATCTTGCTTCTGGCCATAGATTAACAGTGAGCATAACCCTTGCATCCTCACAAATGAACACTACTCAGTCCAATTCTCCTTCTGAATCATCCCAAAATTTCACACCATTTGTCTTTCTATCTACTATGCACCATGCAGCTGGCTTCTGCATTTTGAGCAATATTTTTTCATTATGCATATGCACTTTATCCTTTGTATTAAACAAATGCACAAAATCCTCAAATCCATCTCGCCCATCTGATGTTGATGGAAGTTGCATTCTCAGGCTTAACAAGTCATAATCCTCATCACTCATCTTTCCTTCTCGTATATTCATCAAAACTTCTCTAAATCCTTGTTACTACAAATCATCACCCCTTTGTCGATACACAACATCCAAGGTTACAAATTTATTGAATGCCAACTACAAATTCTTCACATGCATCTAAGATGATATGTACGGTATAACATCTTTAACAGGTGGAAGATGTGCAAGATCTCCAATGAGTATCATAGATCTACCACCAAAGTTATCTAAACTATTATCTGGAAATATTTCCTTAAGCCTTCAGTTAATGCTGCTAAGCAATTTTCCACCTATGAAACTTATTTCATCTATAATAATATACTTTAAGTATTTGTATTTATTTTGCAACAATGACAAAGTTGATGCAGCCAATGGTTTGTAATCTCCGATTCCAATCTTCAATGCAGAATGTACTGTAGTTGCATTAATATTATACGCTGCAGCACCAGTAGGGATGAGCACTAATAAGCTATTTTTTCAGGATGAGCAAGTTTGAATAAATTTCTTACGAATCGTATCAATGAGATACGATTTCCTGTGCTTGTTGTACCTTGAATAATCATCAATAGAGGAGAAACTTCATCCATTTCGAATTGTTGCATATATAGATGGCCAGTGATAATCTTGTAGCATTTCTTCTGTTGAACTCCTAGAGAAGATATGTCCACCTGATTGTCGTTATTTCTTGAATGTGTTATTATCCCATGTGATTTATGACCATGAACAAAAGATGTAGCAATCTTTGCAACATCTTCTCCCGGATAGTTGGCTGACCATTTGTTCTGTCTATCTCGATCTCTTTATCCAAGCATTTCGTGTTCACTTTGTTGAAAATGAGCCGATGTAAGTAGATGTCGATTTAGTACTTCAAAATCATATTCAACACCATCCTGTCTTTCTGGAATAATATCTGTATACTGCCTCTCTTTCTCATAAGCACGTTCAAACTCTTCATCGAATGTCTCCTCTTCCAATTCATAGATGTGTCAAACAGAAATCCATTTTCATTCGATTTCTTTATCATTTCTTCCCAGATTGTGTTTGACATCTCTAAAAGGATAGTGTAGTAACAGTTGCGCCCAACAGTAATTTATCCATTTCTCCTCTCCTACTCTTGGAGCTACTCTAAATTTTGGAAATGTTCTTACAACAACTGGTCATAGTCGAGGCTTCCACACTGGTAGCTCTCTCTTCTTCGAGATAAAGGTAAAATATTTCATAGCATTCAACAATGAAACTCTTTCCATTTCTAGTGGTCTCTTTTGATATGCATTATTAAGGGTTGTATATGGTTCTAGTTCCTCATCTCCATCTAGATCTGGTATAACTCTTTTATACATATCTCTAGATACATTTATAGTATCAAATAGTCGACTGCATTCAACTAATGGAAGTTCATATAGCAGATGAAAAACCTCCATGGCACCTATGTCTCTATCAGCTGTAGCATCCATCATGAGTCTTTTGTATGCAGTCATTGCGTTTTCTTCAGGGTTTCAAGATTCGGCAATACGAAGTAATAAATCATGAAAGCATCTTGACTTTTTTTCAGATTTTGCTGCATATTTTGCAATATATTTAATAACAAAATATTTGTCAAGGGCCAGTTGAAAGTTTGTGTTTGCTCTCCATGTTTGAAGGATCATTCTATTATGAACATTTGGCCTTGGATCATTTCGACGTGGTTCATATGTAACATGATTATTATTTTTTGGATCTTGAAAGAGATTTGATTAAGCTCGTAATGGCCATGGAACATTATACCTAAGGTAATAAATTGAAGTTATAAAATTATTTTCCTAGATCCCATACATTCATGATGCAAATAAGAATCTAGGTATTCAGAGAAATATAATTGTACCTGCAAACTTGCATATGATTTCAAATTCTTAAACATGCTCCTCTCTTACATTGTGTGTGTCATTGAACTAAATTTAAAAGCTCATCATAATCAATGTCAAGATCCATGAATTGCAGTTGTTGACTTTGAATTTCACATGGATGCCTAGGATTATTAACATGCTGCATCTACAAATGAAATATTTGTATAATTTTTATAATGGTTTTTTCAAATAACCTAAATAATTTTCTAACATTTAAAATAAATATTTAGAAATTCCAAATAACTTACAGCATTGGATATTCCATCTTGATTGAATCTACTATTCCATGCATTTGTTATTGCATCAAAAAACTCTCTCATCTTTCTAACTGCTTCTGGGTCATTCTAATCAAGTTCTTCTATGTTTGGAGCTCCCTTGATCCAAAGAAAGCCATGGACATGTGGTGATCCCCTATGTTGCCATTCATATCTTGTCCAGTAATCAACCACATCAAATTCTTGAAATAAAATCATTTCTCGAAATGCCTTATGTTGAAGATGCATAAACTCAGCAACTATATGTGGGTTCTCAATAATATTTTTCATTTTCCACTCTCTTATCTCAGAAACATTTTGTGGGGGTTCTGTAGGCATTACCTTATGTAGATCTGGCCAATAAAGATCTGCTGCACTCAGAGTAAAAAAAAAAAAATAGTTGGTGCACCCAACTCATTTATCAAATCAAACAACTACGCTTTGCATTTTCTGCAGTACGAAGGCGTTCCTTGTATCGTTGTTCCAAATCTCATCAAATTATCAAAAAAATTATCTGATGGTGAATTTTGTAGTCCTTCACGTAATTCTTGGATTGTTAATGGTGCTTCTGTAATATTTTTTTGAAGAATACTGATGTTGATTTCAGTGCATGATGTCTCGTTATCATGTTATAAATGTGATACCTGAAAATGAAAATAAAATTCCTATGTAATTAGTTCATAAGATGTCAAAAACATGAATGCTATTTAGCAATGTAAATGTAATTAATTTATGATACCTGAATCTTTTATGACGTTCAAATCTACCATCCTTATATCGAAGTAGATGTCTAGCATATTCATGTAACATGAAATCCTTGGACCTTCTTGTAAGAAAGTCACATTTTCCACATGGAAACAATGTTGGAAATGACATTGGAAGCATTCCAACTATGTTGAACTCATTGATGGGTGACTCTGAAAGTGTTGGCCATTGTGCGTAATTTGAACTTTCAACGGTTGGATTTTCTAACCAAGCTCTTACCAGATCAAGTTCTTTCCCTAGAAGAATTGGACGTGATGCTACTGATGATGTGTGTCTAATAATATTTTCCTCCTTTAAATCAACCAAAGGACCATCAAACTATAATGTCATCTCACCATCCTCCTCAGACAATCTAATATAATGAATCCTTTCAAAAACATTAACATCTCTTATATCACTAACATCATCCAAAGCATGCTCATCTATTTCTACATCCTGATAGAATGGATCATTCTGTTTCTTATATAATAAGGCAGCATACACACACTTTTGATTTACAACAAAGTTATAGCTTTTTCCAATTTGATCAACTCGTCTTAGTATTAGCATTGGAATTTCATGAATCCTCAAAGGTAGTCTAGTTGCAATTTCAGATACATCTTGCATAAAACTGATGGTATGTCCTTTATATTGTAATTGACCTCCAATAGCATGCGTAACTTGTAAAATAGGATTAATTCGTGATATAAGCATTTCTTCAACTTCTAACAATTCTGATAAGATTATTGGCTGGGGTTCTGGATCCATATTATTATCAGCAGAAAAATGCTTAATCTCTTCACCATCGTGATTCAAGATCCCCATTACTTTTTCATTTGCACACCTTGCACATGTTGGACCAAATCTTTGTATAGGTTTCATTAACATACTTAAAAAACTTTCATTGCAAATACCACATGATCGAGGAACACTAAACTTATCAACCTTGCTTGAAAATCTTGTTGTTGCACGCATGATTTGTGTATTTGACTTATGAAGATTTGGATAAGATACCTGATTGTTCATATGTTCAGAAGATATTTGTTGATGTTCCATTACAATCTTGGTTGAGCCTATTCCTGATCAAGTCTTGCAACTAAATTTAACATTTCTGCCACTTCTGCTTGTCTTTTTCATTGTCTAAAAAATTCTTGTCTTTCACGCCCTTATGTACGTCTTCGTTCTATAGTAACAATCTTTATAGGATTTATAAGTAATTCATCTTCAACCATCAAATCACCATGATGACGTCCACGACCACGACCACGACCACATCCACGACCACGTCCTATATGTGAAATAACTTCTTGATGCAATTGAGGCTGATGAATATTTTCATCATTAGGAATGATTGCTAACTGATTTTCATGTTCATCTATGTGTTCTCGTCCTTGTCCTTGTCCACGTCGACGACCTCTTCCTCATCCTTATCTGTGATCCCTTCCATTCTGTGAAATATTATTATACAAAGTGACCTAATATATTTAGCTTTATTAAATCAGACATTAAATGAATTTCATCTAAAACAAAAATAAAATTTCATCTACAAACCTCACTTCCTTCCACCTATTGTTGCTGCATTTTTGCTCGACGCGTTCTTTGACATAAGCGATCTTGTTCCATTCTTTGCAACTCCAAAGGATCTCCTTGTTGTCGAGCTTCTCTTCTTTGATCTCTGAGACGTTGTTGTCTCGCTCGGTTTAACTCACGCTCTCTATCACCTGCATGATCTGTATTTATAGGAATGAGAATCCTTATATAGTATTATGGGTTGTATTAAATTTTAAATAAAACCCAAATCTAAAAATAAAAAATTAATTATTTTTTT
Source organism: Gnetum montanum (assembly GCA_015680685.1). Lineage (NCBI taxonomy): Eukaryota > Viridiplantae > Streptophyta > Gnetopsida > Gnetales > Gnetaceae > Gnetum > Gnetum montanum. The sequence continues at coordinate 102,663 of MNCI01023527.1, read as the reverse complement.
AAAAAAACCTAAGGCACCCAATATGTTTTTAAATATAACCCAAACCTAAAAATAAAAATTATTTTTTTTTAAAAAAAACAACCTACAGAACCCAATATGTTTTTAAATATAACCCAAACCTAAAAATAAAAATTATTTGTTTTTATAAAAAATTAGTTATTTTTTAAAAAAACCTAAGGCACCCAATATGTTTTTAAATATAACCCAAACCTAAAAATAGAAATTATGTGCCTAGGCACATTTGAAGAATGGCTACATACGCAGATTCGTGTATTAACTGTTAAGAATTCATAAAATGTATAACTTTCTCAGGAAAATGAGAATTATTTGGGAAATAGAATTCCACGAAATATTAAGCTGAGCAAGTTTCTAGTGCACAAAATAAAGAAAAAGTTCAATTTTGTACCCATTGACGATTTACTGCGCTTTAGTAGGCACTCCTGAATCCAACAATCTAATGCAAACTGTTCATCTAATGAGGCGTATTTATGGTTTTTAATGGGACACAACCTTTGGAACGAGGACACAACCTTTCTAAACGTATTACACAACCTTTCTAAACGTATTTTTATTTTGCAACAGACGTAACCTTTCATAACATGACGTAACCTTTCATGACACATCAGCGTTATACACAAAGTTGGTGTTACCGAAATGGCCTGTCTCATGAGACATCAGTGTTATGCACAAAGTTGGCATTACCGAAATGGCCTGTCGAGAAAGTCAACGTTAGTCAGCGTTATGGACAAAATTAGCGTTATCAAATTATGACTGGTAATGGCCTCTCGGCCAAATAAAGAGAATTTCCTTTAGAAAAAATTTTTTTAGTAGAGATTAGCTATAGTATATAAAAATTGGATTGGAAAAAGTTTTGAATTTTTTCTTCAAGAACCTTAGAAGATTTAGTTGGATTATTTGTCAAAATAAAAAATGAAAAAGGAGATTTTGGACTCTGTAATATTTATGCTTCTAATTTGAGAAATTGATTAGAGGTTTGAAAATATCTTCTATCTTTACCTAAAGTTCCTTAGATTATTGGAGGTGATTTCAATATTGTTGAAAGTCATTTATATAAACTTGCTGGTTTATTATTTTACCAAGGAAATAATAAAATTTATTGTCAACTTGATAACTTTTATATATCTAATGTTTTTTGCTAGAAGCCTATAAGTAAAGTAAAAGTGCATACATATGTTACTTTGTTAAATCATTTTTCCATCAAAATTAATTCTTCCTCATTTTGAAAGTAAAAGCTTTTTAATATAAATGATAACACTTTCGTAGGACCTAGTCAAAAAAATAATTTAAAGTCTTTATGGAATACAGAAAAAAAAACCTATTGGTGATATTGTTTGGATTGATTAGTGATAGTAAACTACTTGTAGAGTTAAAAATTATGCAAGAGGGTTTAGAAAGCAATTTGCCAAGCGAAAGCTTTAAGTCAAAAAGGTCTAGTAGAATCTATTAAAAAAATGCAAATTCTTTAAAACTAGAATCCCTTTGATTTTAAAAATCAAAAAGGCTTGGCTAAAGCTTGTTATGCTAAACAATGTTGGAATGCTTGTAAAGCTAAAAGTGCTCTTACAAAAAGCTACATGTCCTGGCTAAAAATTAAAGATGAACGTTACAAGGAATCTTTTAGATTTCTCAAAGGAAGAGGTTAACTATCTAAATTAGAATCACTTTATACACATGATTCCATCATTATAGATCCTAAGACTATTAATAATTTTTTAGCAAATCATTTTTCTTCTAAAATTTTAAGCAAGGAAATCTTCAAGGCCTCTAGTATGCATATTTCTCATCTTAGAACAAAAGTGCATTAAAGTATTCTTGAAGTAGAAATTATAGTGATAAAAATCTAAGTAGAAATTTTTAGTTTAGCAAATAGTAAAGCTTTAGGATTTGATGGTTTTACAATTGAATTTTTCAAGACATATTGGGATATTGTTAGAGATTATCTCTTTTATGTTTTCCAAGAAGCTATTAAAAAAGATTTATCTTGGTAAAGTTATTAATAAAAGTGTAATTCTTCTTATTCTTGAAAATGGATATCTTCAACATATTGGTGAATGGGGGCCTATTACTTTTCTTAACAATATTTATAAAAGTTTATCCAATGCATGGTTTTTTGGATTCATAATGTTGTAGAAGATATCATTAGACTTGAGAAGATAGGTTTTGTTAAAGGTAGATATATCTTAAATAATGTTATTATTACTTAGGAAGAAATGTAGTAGGCTTCTAATACTAACTAAGACATTGCTTTTATTAAGTTAGATTATGCAAAAGCTTATGATTGGATTGAATAAAATTTATTATTTATTATCTTTATAAATTAGGATTTGATGATTATTTTATTTGTCTTGTGTATACATTTCTTATTAATGCTAATGCTCAAGCTGTTCTAAATGTTGGATTGAGTTCTTTCTTTTCTCTTTAGCGGTTAGTTTGTCAAGGTTATTCTCTAGCTTCCTATCTTGTTATTAGTGCTACATGCTTTCTTTCATATAATCTGCATTACAATCTATAAAGAAATATCATCAAGGGAATGTCAATTGATGATCAAGGTATATAATTGCATAACATACACTTTGAATATTAATACTTTTATGATTAATAATTCTCTGCAACATATCAATATTTTATTAGTTAGAGTGAAGGATTACTGCATGTTATATGGCTCTCATATCAATCAGTAAAAATCTATTATTTATTGTAATGATAATATTAATAAGTGGATTACTTTTAAGCCTTGGAAAATTTTCAAAAGAGATTTTCTCTTCAAGATTTTTAGAATACCTTTTTTTTAGCCTAATCTTACTATTTTGTGGAATTATGTGATTGATAAAATTGCAAAGTACCTTGATAAAAAGAAATAAAGAAAAGATTACCCTTGCTGACAAAGTTTTAGTTATTAAGCAGATGCTTCAATCTACTAATGTTTATTACTATAGTTATTAGGCTTTTTCAAAAAATATTTATGATAAAATTAATTATATTCTCTATCAATTTCCTTGGTTTGCTAAGCAACATAGAAAAGAATTTTTTAGAGTTACTGGGGATATTTGCATTCATAGTAAGTAAGATGAAGAACTTAGCCTCATTAATTATTATAATTAGGGTATTTATATCACAGAAAAATGAATTACAAAGTGCATTAATGGAGATGATGTTTGAATTCTTCTCTTAAGAAACAAACTTATGTAAGGAAAACCTAAAAATGGTAATATTTGATCTTCTAATGACTTTCTTCATTTTCTTCTTTTTTCTTAAGCCATTTCTATTTCTAGTTCTATAGTTCATAAAAAACTTTAAAAGACATGATGCAAGCTTAGTAGGTATGTAAATTATTGTCATACTATAGTTTTAGACTATATAGTTATGCAAATTATCCCATGGTGGCTTCCTTTTAATGAAGGAGCTAGGGCTACTAATTCATCTAGATTATGTACCACTTGGAGAAAATTTGGTGTCACTAAAGTTTTCTATCTATGTATGCATGATAGATGGATTACATGAAAGGATGCTTCTAGCCTCTATGGTTTGAATAAAAAGAGAAAAAACATTTTTGAAAAATTATTTTTTTGATTTTGAGAATTTATTTAAAGTTAACAATAGTTTACATTAGGCTTTTCTAGTTATTTTTTGGAAAGATGATAAATTTTTTTTTCTTTTTAACACCAAATTTGCATGTGAGATTATTACAAAGAATGATTTTATTCACAAAAAATTCAATAAGGCTTAGAAAATGCAATTATCATCTTACTTTTAAATGAGAAAAATGAAAAATGTTTGGAGAGCTTCTACCTTTTCAAAAATTTGTATTTTTATGATATTTCATTCATTAAGGTCTTCGTATTGGCAGTTCTCTTAAACATATGAGAACTGATTCTCAAGTTTTTTTTCTCATATATATTTTTTCTCATGTTTTTAAAAATATCCTATTGCACAACATGTTTGGAAATGAACATTAGAACTTGTAATAGCTTTTAACTAAGCATCAATGAAATCATTCTTGGTGATCAACTTTTTCTATTTCTTTTCTTTGCATTTGAAAGTGTCTTTGAATGCATATTCTCTACTCTATTTGGAAGCTTCAACTTACAGTTATTTTCTAATTGTAATAGCATAAATATGAAATCTCTTCAAGAGTTAATGATCATATTTTCAAAATGTCACTTTTTAGCTCTATTTTTAATCAAAACATCTTCTTGTGAAAGCTAAATAATTAATTTATTTTCGATAGTATTAGTTTATTTTTATTTTAAAGGCTTAAGAATGAGAATATTTTAGCTTCTATTATTTTTTATTCATTATTTATGATTAATGCATTATTTTGTCTTCAGATAGAGTTTTCTCCTGCTCTTTACAAGAAACCCTTTAGTCATCATCATCATCATCATAGCCTTGTCCCAAAAATTTGGGGTTGGCTACATGAGTTTTATTAATATTCCTTTAGTTTTATTAATTTTCTTTTATCACCTAAAACATCACTAACCTATCTCTATTTTGATCATCATGCTTCAAGTTTATTTCTTATATCTTCATCAATTTCATCATCTAATTGAAGGGTTGATCTTAGGTAGTAGAACTATTTGTAATGAGGGACTCTTTTATCTTAAATTATTAATTCTATTTCATCACTATTTATGATGTTATTGAAATTGTATTCCATATATTTTGTCATACTTTTGCTAAGTGTTAAGCCTTTTGATTCTAGGGCATGTCTCCACTTCTCTATTTTAGAAGCAAGATTTTATTAAGCTATATCCATCAACATAATATCATTTGTAAATAGCACATACTAAGGGATTTAATTTTGTGTTTATTTTGTTAATTCATCCATAATAATAGTAACTAAGTAAGATCTAAGTGTAGACCCTTGATGTGGACGTACTGTAACTAAAAAATCAGATATTATTCCACAAGTTATTCTAATTTTAGTGGTAGCTCATTCATACATGTCTTAAATCATTGTAATATATTTACTAGTTTAGCTATATATTTATAATATATATATTATTTGGCTGAGAAAATATTATATATTTTACAAATTAATAAAATCTCAAATTGATTCATTGAGAATTAATATTCATATTGAAAACCAAAATCAAAATGATTGTACTTTATTTCATCACATTTTTTTCCATCGTGGGATCCTACATGGCACGTGACGTGGAGGGCGACAAAATACACTCACCCTCCCCCCATCGCGCCAAACGTATTGGCCTCTTGGCCAAAATTAGGGATGTTTTTCCTCTACAAGGTTCACTAACCAATATCTCTATGTACTCTATCATATACTTTTTCTTAGTAAAAAAATATGATATATAAAATTTTTCTATGTTTTTTAAATTTCTTCACCATTTGTGATATCAAGAAAAAAATCTCTATAATAGATATCTCTAGCATAAATCCAAATTGATTTTTTGATTTTGCTAATTCAAGTTTGAGAAGTTGTTGTATAAATCTCTCTCAAAGCTTCATTATATGGTTCATTAGCTTGACCCTTCTATAGTTTGCATAATTTTTCACATTTCCTTAACTTTTGCATATGGGAATAATAATGTTTTTTTAATTAGTAGATATTTTTGTATCCTTAAAAATTTCATTAAATAATTTTATTGGCTAAGAAACTCCTATATCTCCTACTCCTTTTCAAGCTTTAATAGGCATGTTATCTAGTTCAATAGCTTTTCCATTTTGCATCTTTGATTAGGTTGTCTTCACCTTAGAGAAGAAAAGTTCATTAACCAAACCAAAATTTGGTTCTTCTTTTTAGATGTCTTTTCTTGGAAATTATTTATTTAATAATTATTGAAAATAAATTTTTCACCTATTCAAAATTTCATTGTCTTTTACCAATTTTCTTTCATTTGCTTACTTAATGCATTTGACATGACCAATGTTCTTACATTTACAAGAAACACTTTAGTAAGAAGTGAAAACCTATGAGGATGCTTCTAAATAATGGTAAGGTTAGATCATTTTTCTATGCTAGAGGGTACGTTTTTAAGGATTAGTTGTAAGGATGAAAACCTAAAAATATATTCCTAAAATCATTGGGCTTTTTTATAAGACTCCCTCTTTGTTGTTCTCATGACTATGAATTTTTAAAATATTATTATTCATTTTTTTAATGTTTGACATGTCCTTTGGATTTTTATCTTTATTCATGTGGTATATCTTCCTAATATTTTCATTTGGCTTTTTATATTAATTCATGTGATGTATTTTCTAATGTTTTTTCCATGTAGTATTTATTATCTTTATAGGGGAGGAGGAGGAATGAAGAGAGGAGGTGCATGTTGGAATCTTGAAATAATTGAAAATGCAGATACATGCTAAGATATATAGTCCAATTAAAACTTCATAACTCAACATTGCCCACTAGAATCAAATTTATAATTTGGAAGCTCAAAATCAAGAGACTTACCACTAGGCTAACACCTCATTAGAGCTTTCCTTCATCATATGACTTATATTTCATGTTATGCACTAATTTATTTATGTCATATGAAGTAGGTCTTGCATCAAGTACTTAGTGAAGGGACCTATATTATAATTCATTATGTATGTTCATATGGGAATTTGATCTTAGCACTACTAATTTGGTAATTATTTATATAGTATATTGCTATGTGTATATGGTTAACATGTATTGTGATATTTTATATTTTTATTTTTGGAAGGTATTTTCCTAGCATGTAATAAGATTATAAGTTTAGTTATCTTTTTCTTCTCAAGCCTAAACATCTTGTAAATCAACCTAGCATGACTCTTACTTCATACATTTGAAAGAGAGCTTGAGCCATGGAAGATTGATGAGAGAACCATATTTGATTATAATAAAAAAAATTTATATCCTTAGTCTCTTTAGCAATCAATTAATTTGATGGGTAAGATTCATCAAGATTTTGGTTTCATGAAGCATGTTAATCTCTTCATTTTTTATGCCTTAAATTCATGCTTATGTATGCTAGGATTTTGGTTTATATATTTAAATGTAAGATCTTATATAGATTTAATTAATTATTTTTAGATGATTTGGATGCAAATATTTATATCATGATTTGGATGTATACCCTCTATTTCAATTAACAAACTTGATCTAGATAGTTTTTGCATAACTAATTAATGCATAGTAATCTTGATGATATAACCCAAAAAGAAGAAGAACTAGGGTTTGAATCAACCTAATGAGACAAGTGAGAAATAGTAACAGAAGTAGCAACCTAAGAATTAAACATTGATGTATTGGTGCAACATTAATGATTAACTAAAGAGAATGTGTGGGTAGTATCATACTTCATATGTTTTACCATATGCTAACTTGTAGGAAGAAGAAGAAATAGAAACTATTATGTAAATTTGATTTTATATTTTTATTTCCCAAACATTTTTGTTATTTTTTGTACTAACCTCTTATGCAACCTTTCTTCTCACTAGTGTTTTGCAGCTATCTTTGCTGTTATGCTGTATGAAACTACATCATTAGTTTACAGACTTATTGACTATGGTAGTAAGTAGTTTATAGACTTGTTGACTATGGTAGTGAATTTTTCTATTCAATATGGATAGGTAACCTTGTATTTATAGATTTGCTAATTGTGGTAGTAGATGATCAACATTAATTACCTTCTCAACATGCAAACTAGCCAACTAAGGTAGTGGGCTTTTAAATTCACATTGGATCCTAAAACTTGAAGATTTTGGTTTACGAATATTTACTTATGTGTATTTTATATTAAAATAAATCTATTTCTTGTAGTTATAAAAATATTTATAATTCTAATCATGTTTGTAATTACCTAAGTTGATATTAGTTGTGTATGTTTTGATTCAAATGTGCATTAATGATTTCTAACATTTGGTTTAAGGTTTTAGCATGATCTCTTAGCACCACACCATGTCCAATTAGCAATTCCATGCTTTCATGGAATCTTGATGTTTTATCTCTATTCTTTGAGCATTGACCTCTTATACTTTATGTGTAGAGTGTGTAGTAGATGATAGCCTGGAGTATATAGTATTTGGTAGCTAAGTGCATAGGAGTTGCATAGCTATTTTGTGATTCATTTTCTTTTAGTTCTTCAACTATTTTTCTTTCATCTTATTTTCTCACTTGATGAGACAACCATTTTATTTTAGTGTTATCCTTCTCATCATTTGGATTTTGACTTTGATATGATATGGCTTATTTTTAAAAAAGGATTAAGTTTTATATAAGATTATTTTAATCACTCTTAATATGATTTAATTTCTATCTTAAATATTTATTCTTCTATGAGTATTTTAAATTTTTTATTCATCAACATTGTTCAATGATTTTTGTGCCATAATATTTATCTTAATTTACATTTTGATTTTATTTGTTGATGTTATGAATCCAATTTGGCTAAGTTATTGATGACATTTCAATTAAAATGTACAAATAAAGATGTCACATTTTCTTTCATCTAATTAAGGTTATCTCTCTCACTTACTTAATTTTCATGGGAATTAATTCATGGTTCTATCTTATTTATCCAATGAATAAACATTTTTAGCATCATTATCAAAAATCCAAAGTCTATCTAGAAGTACATCAACATAATCCAAGTGACTTGATCAATGAAATTAGAAATGTTAATTAATTTTAAAACATGTTATTTCCTCACATATTTTGAGAAATCTCGTAATAACTAATCCATATTATATGGTTTAGGATGATGATAAATTACTAAACTTAATCTAGCAACTATCATAGCATAAATCAGATTTTCTTGAACATATCCATTATTTAAAATATGAATTCATTTTCCACTCCTCAAACATCTACCCCCAATTCTAAATAATATGTACATTGAATTATGTTCTCTAGAATTAATACATATTTTATCTTATAAGCATTAGGGTTCCCTCTTGGAAGAGCTTAATGAGATGAATCATTCCTCTTTATGATCTATAATTTTGTTCCTTTGAGAGCCTTTTGAAGAGAATAATTTCATTGCTTATGTTTCCTTTCATCACACTAAAAGCACTAGATGTTTGATGAGCTACCATCTCTTTAATTCTTTCCTTGTTTTCTTAAAACCTTCTTGGCTTTATCTTGATATCGATCTTTGTCCTTCTCATGCTTGTTCTCATAGTTGTCTTCTTTAACCTCTGATTTAGAAATTCCTTCTCTAATTTAAATCCCTTTTCCTTGCTCTTTAAAGCCTCTTTTCCTTGTTTTCAAACCCACAAATCTTCTTCTCTACTATTAATACCAATCATAAGCTTTAGTAAGGGTTTGAAACTCATATAATAAAATCTCCTACTAGTATTGCATCTTAAAAATTATTAGGAAGAAGGAAGCCTACTCATATTCACTTGATGTAATATTTACTTAATGAAACAAATAAGAAAAATTAAGTTAGAAGTCCTTCACACCCTTCTCATCTTGGTTGAAAAATTTTAGCTTGATGGAGATTTTTTATTCTATCTTGATTGTTCATATCAATCCCTTACATGCTTTTTGTTTTAAACAAAGAATACATGGGAGTATTTATTCCACAAAATGAAAGACATAACCTCCAATTTAGATTTTGTAAGGAGTACCTTTAGGTGGTTTGATACCTTATCTAATTCGAAGAGCTTGTTATTGATTTTCAATTAAGCTTTCAAAGCATGAGTACCACCAACACCATAAATGATTTTAGCTTTACATAGAGAAGTTTGAATGCATTTTTTAAAGGATCTTGCAAGTCTAGCCTCATCTTCATCATCAAACTTGAAACTTCTTAATGGTGTTGAGTATGAAGTAATAGATGGAATCCTTAGAGGTTTGGAATGAAATATTGGATTTATTCCCCTTGGAATCCTTGGACTATGGAATTCTTCACTTCCATATGCTAGAAATTTAGCTTTCTCATCTTTCCTTCTTCCAACTTGATGTAACTCTTCATCTTTATCATGCAATAAAGGATCTTATTTTTGATGTTTGACATGAGATGGACTTACATTGGAAATCAATTTATCATATGATTCTTCTAGGCTATCCCCAAATATTTTAAAAGTACTTTTCATGTCCATGTTTCTATTAAGAGCTTGCAAATGGTTTTCTTGGGATTCATGTTTCCAACCTAAACAAGATGATAATTCAATCATAATTATAGAAAAAAGGATAACCACATTAGTTGTACACATAAGAGAAAATGCTCCAAATCTATGTAACAACAAAAATACAAATCCTTCTAAATTTAAGAATAGTTGCAAGCATGGAACAAGCTAATAATGAAATTAAGCTTAACACAACCAAGTATCCCAACTAGAATCTTTAATATCAAAGTTGATAAAGGGTTCAACACTCACCACTAGAAAAACCACTAGAAAATTCCATATTAACTTGCACAAAATCAGAAATACTTGTAGTAATGAAAATTACATGAAAAATTCATAACTCATAGTCATAAGAACTCAGAAAAGTTTAGTATCTCCCTCTTAATACTCATAGAATTGTTTTAGAGCTAGATGCTTAAGTAACCTCACAAATCTCTTCCCTTAGGAACATAATGAAGTCTCTTCGTGACTTCACTATAATGGTTATGAACATGTGAAGAGGACTCATGACTAACCAAAATTTCTAAATGCATCATAATTCATGAATTTATAGCATTTATGGTTGATTCTTCAAATTTTAAAATCTTTGTAATTCAAAATCATTTTTTAAAAACTTCTTAATGAACAACTATGACTTGGTTGTGGGTTGTACCTTAGCCATAATTTGTACATTCTAACTACATTGCAAGTTGCATGTTGGTCATAACATTTTGAAGCTAAAACTAAAGATGAAAATTTTGTACATTTTATACGAAGCATAAAATATATTAAAAAATGAAGAATAAGAAGATTAAGTCCTTTTGAGGAAGGAGGAGGAACACTACCACATGAAGTAAGAAAATGATGTGATCATTCAATAAAAGGAAGATATCACATTTAAAAAATTAAAATGAAAAATGAGTTTGATTGTTTATAATTTTCATGGTAATTCTTAGAATATTAATTCCATTCTTCTTATTTTTGCAAAAATTGTTCTTTCATAACCTTGCAAGAATGCCTTCATAAATTAGATGTTAAGTACCTAACTTGTGATCATGAATGGTCTTTAGATCAATGTAACCCTTGAAAAGTCAATGATTATGTCATGAAGGGACATGACCTTCAAATTGAATATGGACTTAGCCTACTATTCAAAAGCTATGAATGAGAAAAGAAATGATGAAAAATAATAAGTCTATGTAATAGAATTGGTAATGTCTAATCAATATAAATAAAAACTAAGTATAGAAATGAATTAAAAGTAATGTTAAGTAAAATCTATGTATGGGAAGTATCCTTAGAATGTGGGAAAAAGGTTTAGGTGTTTACTTTCCAATAATTAATATGATTTATTGATAAAATATAAAATCTACATTTTATGAAGGGCCAAAACTACAAGGAAATGATGAAAGATGTATGAATGATAGAATTAATAATAAAGGTTTAGTTTACATGAAAAATGAATATTTTTATGATGAAATTTAACTTCTAATAGGTGTAGGTATAAATTGAAAAGCTATAGAGATCATTTGAAATTGATTTAGGATCAAAATACATCTATTTTGGTGAAGTGTCTGGTAAGTGACACTGGAGCTGGAAAAAACTAACATTGGAATAGGTGATGCTCATACTAAAAAATGGCTAATACTAATCTAGGTACTATTCATGTTGCATCAACATATCTACATGTACTGCCAAGGAATTAGACACTAGGACAAATGGCATTGATGCTAAAGATAGTCCACGTGATGTTGAACACTATGTTAGCACGTCTGCATGTGTTATTGAGGAATTAGGTACCACAATAGAGCTTGTAGACTTTAAGTTGCACTAAGGTAACTATATACTTCAAGTTCATGATGTATCTTAAAAATTTATTTAAGGTAAGTGACATGGACACAATAGGTGCGTGACTTAGTCCATACTTGGAAAAATTTCCTAGCAAATGTCAAGTTTGTGATATATACTAAACATTTTTCTAAGGCAAGTGATGTTGATGCTACAAATGTGTGACCTAGCTTATTCTTAGAAAACTTTCCTATCAAATGTTAAGTTTGTGATGTATGTTGGAAATTTATCTAAGATAGGAACATTGATGTTACTTGTGTGTGACCTTGTCCACACTTAGAAACATTTCTTATTGAATACTAAAAAATTGACTAAGGTAAGAGATGCTAACACAATGGCATTAACACTGCATCAATGTGTCCATGTCTTCTTGGTAACACTTGAAATTTTTTTTTGATCATGTCTCTTGGATTTTTGCTAAAATTACTTAATTCTAATGCATGTCACTTTGACACTAATGTAGGTGATGAGTGGTGAGGTACCCCTAAACTCAACCATACGAATACAAGCGTTCATGCACAATTTGGTTGAACTCCGTGGACGGGCTAGTTGTGGTATCTAGATCGTTACACGTTGATCGTAGTTCACTATCTTCCCACTTGGACTAGTATTTCCTTAATCATCTGTACACATCTTGGACCTAGTGTACTACTTCTGGGCTTACCAAGCATATATTACTTGAGCACTCCTAGATACGCTAAGGGGTTACCAAGTAGTTACACTTCAATGTTCATGATTAAGTCATACTCATTCTGCATTTAACAACAGGAATAGTAAATGATGGTAAAGAAATATTAACTAAGAAAACAATAAATAACAACAACAATTAACAATAAAAATTAAATAATTAAAACTAAGTGAATGCTGTAATGATGGAGTAATCTCAATCTTTATTGCCAATCATGTGCATGTCCAAGTACGTCACACTTGAATAAAGGTTCTGTACAATTACAAGCATCACAGTGTGGGCATGCACTAGGGAAAATAGTCTAACTCCTACATAAATGAACTGCAAAAGCTTCGCTACAACTTGAACATAATATGCCTAAATGTGGTGGGTGCATGCATATTTATAGCGGAAAATGAACTCTGCATTGACGAGGCCACGTCAACGCATGGAAAGATGGGTCGACAGGGTCACGTTGATGTGACCACGTTGATAGGGCTTCGTCAATGAGGCCCAATCGATGTTGTCCACTAGATGCTTCATCAGTAGGCTTATCACTAAAGGGTTGAAGAAGTCAAAACTACAACTGAGAGGTGGGTTTGCGATACATGTTAAAACATTTTCTAAGGTAGGTGATCCTTGAAGCTACATAAACATCACCTATGTGACACTTGAAAAAAAATTTGAATTTATGTGCCATATGGTGTCTCATGAAACTTTCCAAAATTAACAAAAATTGATGGCTATTACCAATGAATCTTTAACTAGTAAAGTAATTAAATGTTACAAAAAGGTGATAGTGAATAGTATTTCTTTTCCAAATGAGCATTGCAACTCATTTTTATAATTATTAAAAGACTTCTAAAATGCAAGGAAAAACAACTAGGGATCTTAGGATTAAATATATTCTTGAAAATACATGACAACATAAATTAATTTATAAATTATAGAAAAGAAACATATGTTGTTATGGTAAATCAAAGATTAATTAACTTCATTGTCAAATGAGAGATTTTACAAGTGGATTATGACAAAAATAAATAATAGAGATCATCAACCAATAAATGAGTCTATATTTACACTTATAATATTATCAAAATAATTGGTTGATGATTCTTTTGTTTCTATGGCTGAGTACTTCATTGTGAATTCTTCTAGAATTACAAAAGCACTTGGAGATGGCAATGGAACATTTAAGGTGGTTGTTTTATCTTAAATTCAGTAGACTTCTTTTAAAATTCTACTTGAACCTCACTTAAAACATCTAAGAGTGACAGTGGCATCATCGTGGAACTAGACTAAACATCATAATCCTTGCTTGAAGAAAATCTTAATAAATCTAAATAATGCACTATAAAACTATGAGTAATAATTTATATCTATAAATCACTCATCGTGGCTTCTAGCTTCTTTCTCTTCATGTTGAAGATTTCCATTAAATTATTCTTCTAGAGAGCAAGATATTTCACATGGTTTTGGAGACTACCTATTTTCTCTTGAAGTTTAGAGGTCTTATTATGTATTATTAGCTTATCACCCTGTAACTCCATATTCTTCACCATCAACTCCTCCAATCTTATTGCTAGCTATGCTTTTGTACTTGAATCCATGATGTCTCTTATTTATTTTAGCGTAGCTAATTTTTGTGACTTTCTCTTTACAAGCTTTAGTGCATCTTCAATGTCTTCTTTGTATTTTGTAAATGGTTTAGAAGATTTTTTTTTTTTTGCTTCATAGGAAAATGTTATGTCTTTGTTCAATATCTCATTTAGTGCCTAAATAGCTTTATATGCCCTCTTATTATTTCTCAACATTTTACCATAAGCTTTATTTTTGAAGTAATGTTCCACCTTGATGTAATTCATATACATTAAATTATATAACAAATCATTTTTCACTACGATGATAGTTGTATTTGAGAGCTAGTTACGATCATTATTTACCATGCTTCTAATCATTTCTAGAAGGTCATTTACATTCAAATTTATAAAATCTTTCTAGAAATATTTATTAAATATTTTTTCTTTCCTCAAACTATTCTCTATTGAAGCCTTGAAAATATTAATGGTTGACTCAAAATGTACAATCTTATTTTTAAAGTTGTGGTGTTGCAATACCATATGCATCATGGATGTCATTATGTAGTCAACTTGAACTTTGTTCCATCCCTCAGAATAGATATGATTAGGATACTTTATTTTAGGAATCTCTATGTTGGTCTACTCTAGTTTGGATTAGGCTTCTAAGAACAACTATAAAATCATTTTCTTGATTTTTCTTTTCACCACCATGGTGACATCCATAATATTGGAGTTGTTGAGAATCTTGAAAAAGATGGAAAGAACATAGTCATAGGAGAAGTCTAGAGTAGAGATTGTATAGTATAATAATGCTAAAACCTTCATCTCCATCTTCAAAATTAACAACCAATTCACATAACTTCTTTCATTGCAATGTAGATAATACTTAGTAGAGGCCATGAGTTTATATTTTTATTGTCCTTAGCTCCAACATGATAGGAAATAATATCTACCAAATTAGAGTATCAAATCTTCAAATTGTAAGATATAATGTAGGGATACCTCTTACAGTCTCCTTATTCTCTTCCCTACATGTGTGTTTGTTTGTAGGTTTCTAGCTCTATCGAGACATCATAGAGGCTATGGAGTTATCTTGCCTAATATTTAAGCTCTCAGGAGAGATGTCTTGGAAGACATGAGACAATTGGGCTGATTGGAGACCATGTAGTAGACATCCTAGGATTAAGGGAGATGTCTTGGAAGAGTGCAAATGAAGCCTTAGATGAGACATTTTAGAAGTGGTTAAGAAATCTAATATGTATCTAGGATGTCTCACAAAAAGGTAAGACATTTTTGCTTAGGCATCTCTAGTATGGTTGAGACATCCCAAAAATTTAAAAAACATCTTTAACCAAGATGAGACATCTTTCCTGCATTTCTAGTTTGATAGTAAGACATCTTAGAAGGACCAAAGATGACCTAAATAGGTAGGGAAACTTCTAAAATTACCATTCAAAGTTTGGAAATAATTGAAACATGAGAGAAAAAGATGAAAATAATGGAGGATCTTTAAGTTGAGCTTGAGGAAGATTTTCTAGGATTTTTATCTTACTTGGTTAATAAATATGGATTTTGTTTCATGCTTGTACCATGGAGAGATGTGAGTGAGATGTCAAGAAAGCACATGTGAAGAGTACATGAGTGTGTTTGTAGATCTTAGTAAATTAAGTGAGTGTTGGCTTGGTGTTTCTTGTGTCTTGTAAATTGAGATCTCAATCCCAAGTTTGTGGGAGAGACTCTCTATCAGTTGTGTTTTGCATTGAGGACAATCATTATGTAGTTGTAGAGCCTCATGCTCTACAACATTGTTTGAGTTTAAGAGAGGTTGTGTTTGGATGTTTTGTGGGTTTTAGGAACCTTGATGTAATCTTCTTGAAATAATTAAATATTGATAGTTTTTTTTTCTAGCATATTATATGTCTTTTCATAATATCTAGATTTAGTGTTTGGAAAATGAATTAATTGTTAAGTGAAATTTCTCTAGCTAATTATTGGTATTAGAGCTTACTATTGATTATTGCTTAGACTTGGTTGTATATTTTGCCAAATTCAAATAGTGCCTAAGATGAAACAAGTATAGGCCCTAAATAGAAACATGGAGAACATGAAGTTTTTCTTTCAACTAATGGTTACTTGGTTGGATGAAATTAGTGCAAAGGTAGAAAAACTACTAGTCCCAACTATATCCAAATACTTGGAGATGATGAACATTCAAGTTCAGATGAAGAGGTTTCATAGCCTAGTGGAGATAGAGAAAATGATGAGAAAGGAAAATCTAAATATGGAAGTGTAGTAACTCATTAGACAAGGGTTCTAATGGAAGGGAATCCTATCCCTCATATGGGAATTTTGAGAGCTCCAATAGTGGCAACTACTTCTTCCCCTAAGAAGCTTGACAAGAAGGATGAAGTAAGACCTGCTAGAAAATTAAAAAATGTTACAAAAGTTTTGTACATTGAGTTGAAGATTTTCAATGATGTAGATGGTACTAATACTTTTTCAAGTTAGCTAATGGTACTTGACAAGAACTTTGAGTTGGAAGAGGTATCAAATCACTTAAGGGTACCTATTACTAAATCCAAATTAGAAGGTATGAATTATACTTGGTGGGAAAAGGAGTCCCAAAGTTGTGAAAGATAAAATTGTCAACCCATCAAAGATTGAAATTTGATGAAATAGAGGTTGAGAGGAAAATTTGAATAGTCTTGTTAGAGATAAAATATGATTATGAAGTTGAAATTCCTAAGGCAAGATGACAAGGATGTCAAAAAATTTTATCTTAAATTTTGTCATCTATTCCATCAAGATAAAGTAAATATGGAGGAGCATGAACAGGCTTCAATCTTTCTAGGAGGTCTTAAAATAATGTATTAGTAGGAGTTATCTTTTTATGAGTCAAAAACTCTTGATGAGACATATGATTTAGCACTCAACACTGAAAAGAAACTAAGAAAATTTGGAAATAAAAACAAAGAAACTTCCAAGAGGAAGAAAAAGAAATTCAAATTTGAGAAGGGATCCAAGTCCAAATTTAAAGACAAGGGTGACAGCCATGATAAGAGAATAGAGAAGGATAATGAGAAGGGAAAAGCCAAGAAGGACCAAGGCAAGGGAGACAAAGGTCAAGGTAGTAGCTCATCCAAGATTCATCTTTAAGTGTGGAGAATGAAAACACAAGCAATGAAAATCCACTTCACAAGGTAGCCAAAGGTAAAGATGTGCAAATCATAGAGGTGGAGGAGACATCAAGGTAATCTATTTATAAAGGAAATCCTAATACTTCCAAGATTGAGGAAGTTTCTAAATTAAATTCTTGTGCATTCATGGGGAATGCGAATATAGGAGACCATCTTGATAGAAAATTGTTACTTTATATTGGGGCTAGTTGTTTACTTAGTAGGGAATGGATTCATGTTTTGATTGATGGGGAAGCCTAAGAAAATATTACTTCTTCTAAGGTAGTTGCTAGATTAGGTTTGGTAACTAATCCTTATTCTAGAACCTATATAGTACATTAGTTGTCTAAAGATTACTCTTAACAAGTAAAGAAATGATGTACTTTGAAATTTAAAAAATTTAAAATGAGGATTTTTCATGATATTATGAAGTGTGATGTGCTTACAATAGATTGTGCTGATGTAATTATTAGTAGATCTTAGAATTTTGACAATGATGCTTAGTGTGATGGAGCAAGAAATGTATGAAGTGTAGCTAGATCTAATGGAATCCATGAGTTGATTTTCATGACAGTTGAACAAGTGAGGTAGTAGAGCTTACTTGTGTTTCCTTAATCCTTCTAGGAGAGAGGGAATATATTAAGAAACATGATAAAATAGATTTTAGATTTTTTGTTATATCAACAGTTTCTTCTAACCATGATGATGTGTAGGTTGAACTTCCTGCAAGTGTGATAGGCTTGAAGGAGAAATTTTCCAAGGTGTTTAAGGGGAAATTGGATGGATTACTATCAATGAAGAATGTACAACACCAAATTAATTTCATTCCTAGAGATACCATTCCAAATGATAGAGCTTATTAGATGTTATTAAATTAGAGGGTTGAATTGTAAAGGAAAGTAGAGGAGCTACTTACTAATGGCTTAGTGAGGGAATCCATTTTACCTTGTGCAGTTCCAATGGTGTTAGTTCCTAATAATGGTAGCAATGAATTGAGGATGTACATAGATTTTACAGTAGTGAATAAGATAACAGTGAGGTATAGGTTTCCTATTCTAAGCATGGATGATATCCTTGATGTCCTTACCAATGCAGATATTTTTAGTGAAATTGATTTAAAGAGTGGTTATCATCAAATTAGAATGAGGCATAGTGATAAATGTAAGATAGCTTTCAGAACACCGGATGGAGTATTTGAGTGGTTGGTGATTCCATTTGAGCTCACAAATGCACCTGCTACATTCATGAGGTTGATGCATGATGACCTTAAAGACTTGATTGGTAAGTGTTATATTATCTTCTTTGATGACATTTTGGTATACAACTATAATGAGGGGAAGTACTTGGATCACTTGTAGATGATGTATCTTAAATTAGAGGAGGCATAATTGGTGATCAATGTAAAGAAAAGTC
The DNA here is from genome assembly GCA_015680685.1 of Gnetum montanum. Taxonomy (NCBI): domain Eukaryota; kingdom Viridiplantae; phylum Streptophyta; class Gnetopsida; order Gnetales; family Gnetaceae; genus Gnetum; species Gnetum montanum. The sequence continues at coordinate 83,914 of MNCI01023527.1, read as the reverse complement.
ATTTCTTCAAAATGGAAATAATATATTTAGGTTATGCAATTTCTAAAAATGAGATTCGAATGGAAGTTACCAAGGTGAAGACTATTAGGAATTGGTCAACTCATAAGAATGTTAGGGAGATAAGATCATTCCTTAGTTTAACAAGTTTTTATAGATAGTTTATAAAAAATTTCAATGATATTTCTTCACATATGTTTGCTTTGTCAAAGAAAAATAAGGATTTTAGGTTGGATAATGAAACCCAAGAAAGCCTTGACTTGTTGAAACTAAAAATTACTAATGAACTAGTGCTTGTAATTCTAGATTTTCAAAGGCATTTTTAGGAAGAGGTGGATGCAAGTGGACATGCCATGGGTGGGGTACATTCATAAGAAGGTAGGAATATTTCTTTCTTTTCTGAAAAATTGAATGCGTCAAGGTAAAACTATAGCATATATGAAAAGGAGTTGTATGCTATTCTTCAAGCAATCAAGAATTAGAGGAATTACTTGTTTCTCTAAAGAGGTAATGGATCCATGAGTCATCGCTCGATACCATTTCAATGCCTTTTTTGTCAAGGAGTTAGAAAAACTACATAATATGGTATGGGGATAATTGGCTAATAACATACATTTATTGTGAAAAGTAATGACACAATTTATATAGTTAGATTCTCCATTATACTTAGTAAATTTTGACAATGAAATGCCTTTGGGAACTTGAGAGGGAAAAATCAAAGGATTGATGGAATTGATAAGAAGGTGTGTAATGGAGATTGTGGGATTATCCCCATGGAGTGTTGTGTGTTTTTGCATTTGATCTTTATTTACTTGGAGTCTAGACATGAGTTATTTTAGCAAGAGCATTAATTTAGGTGAAACAATAAGAATTGACAGAACTATAAGATTACCAAAAATGGGATTGTGAGAGGGTAAAACTTGTTGTGGTAATATAATAGTTAGCATGAAAATTTGAGGTGCAGGGGCACATGCTACATAGGTAGAATAAATGACATTGACACTTGTACTAATTGAGTTTATGGAATCTATGATATTAGTTGGAAATTATTAACATTAAATTGGGATTTGGAAGATGGGATGCTAGATTGATAGTACTAGTGTTTAGAAAGAGATTGTATGTGGGTGACATACTAATTGCTAGTGAAATTATGATAGTGTGATTAACTAAAGTAGGTAGTGAGATAGAAATGTTTTGTAGTTCAAGCATTAATAAAGGGTTTGAGAAGCTAATGAACTTCACATGCTATGTGATGAGGGTGTTTGGTGGATGAAAAAGATCTACATGAAGAGTAACATGAGGAGGCTCTTCCTCATGACCATCATGAACACTAATATCTTCACCTTCATTGCTTGATTCATAATGGAACTAGAAATTTTAGCTACTAACATTGATATTAGGATTACCAATCCGATGTTCACTAATATTGGCTATCATGGCTTGTATTTCATCCCTAGCAAGTAAATATTTTGCAAGTGTGGCTTACTCAGACTGGTTAAGCTCAATGGGTCAAATTGGATTAGGCAAGAAAGGTCCCAAACCATTGGCTACCTCATACTCAACCATCCTCCTTAACTTTTTCTCAAGCAATGCAATGCTTAGATCTATTTTGCGCATGTGACTTTGTAGTCATGTTGTATCATTGGTGCTATAAGTACATGATCTTTTAGCATTTTCATCAACTTATGAACTTTAGATCCCTAGGAAGAGTTAGATCTTTGCTTTATCATGGTATCAAAGAAAGTGTCCTACACAAACTTAGAAAAAGAAATAAGGATCAAGTGCAAAGGAAAATAGAAAATAAAACTAAGTAAAAATACTTAAAGTGAGAAAAATATTAAGTGCTAGAAAGGACCTATAGACTGCTAGGTGCTTAAATTAAAGATCCTAGTTGATAAGATGCGATATCGTGGTCATCGCAATATCGCATCATCCCCTACGATATCGTGGTGCGCCGCAAAATCTATAAATAAGAGGCGGCTCTCCCTTGTTTTCTCATCCTAGGCTAGACAGTAGGGAAACTCTGGTAGATTGATCACTCTAGAGATAGAATATTTTCCATGTGCCCACAGTAGGAGTCCTAAAGTGAACAAATCTTTATTCGAGCAAACATTGTACCTGAACACAAGTTTGTGTACGGAAATAAAGACAAACTTCCTGGATAAACTTTGCAGTGCATGGAATAGGCTAATTAGCACTTTTATTTATTGTTATTTACTACTTTCCATTTACATGCTTTATTAGGAATTAAATCTCTCTCAACCCTTCTCTCCTAGTTAAGTGCCTCAGTATGACTACTTCAAGCACGTGCGTTACGCATGGTGATCCTAACAACGATTAGTATTTGGTAGCCACGGTTCCATCGGTTCAGGGTGTGTACGGTAAGTGGGAACGGATGCTGATGCTAGGTTAATTTAGACTTAGTTCATTAGTTAGAGTTAGTTAGTCTCTTCAACCCTTCAACTCATAGCATAGGAGATAAAATAGAAAAACTATAAAAATCATATACCTCAGACTTACTTAACCATACACTGTGACAAATACAAGTAAGTTAGGGAAGACAACGAATGGTTAACCTTAAGTGTTTCATGAGGCGTGTAGGCACTTAGTCTGCAAAGTTCGACTGGATCGTACGTGCTATGCTCGTATTCGTATGGTTGAGTGTAGGGGTATCTCGCCACTCATCATAGGCGCCATCGCCGGGGACTAAGTGTTTATGTGATAAATAGAACATAGGATATTACTCACATCGTTGGGAGCTTAACGAACCTTAGGGTTAATCAAATGAAAAATTATATAACGGTTAATTAGCACACTAATAAGACATCATGTCTTCTTCTTCTTCTTCTCACAAGAGCACATCACCTAGGGATAATACAAAGAACAGTCAGCAATAAAAAACACATAACCTAAATCCACTAGTTCCTCAGCAATATAGGGTGGAATATACTCATCTCGATGATATATTTCCAATTTTACTTTTATCTTCCATCAAGATGAATAGATGAGCTGGAGAGATTTACAAGGTAACATTGTGTTACCTCCAGATCGTGTAGTCCCCAACATTCTTCTCCGTGCCTTGGAATAGATTGGCATGACAGAATTATATGCTGAATACGTTGTAGAATATTTTGACTCAAGGGATTACCATCCCACAACTTTACAACGTATGAGGGACTCAAGGAAGGAGAGCCAACATACATTGTTAAAGGGTAAAGAGGTCCCACACGTCCTAAGTGAAACTAGAGATGGAGAACCACTTACAATGGGTTCTCTATCAAAAGATGTTTTCCCTCCTAACAGAAGTGAGGAGGTGAAGTATCAGAACCTACGCTCAATGATACACAATCCTGGTTTTGATGCCCATGAACACCAACTGTTCACAGAGGGAAAAACAACAAACGACAAGGACAGGCACTTAGATCGTCACCATGGTCGGGGCCGAAGCCACAGAAGAGATGGTAGGAAACATCGCCACGATGATGATCCTCCTTCTTCTTCCCCTTCTTCACATCACTCACCCTCTCCTTCCACATCAGGGTACAATCATGAAGAGCATAATGGAGAGGATAAAAGTAAGAAAAATGAGAGACCTCGATGAGAGAGTCGAGAGAGAGGATAAGGGCATGAACGAAGGAAAAGTAGGGAACAACGAAGAAATCATAGGTGTCATGAAAGAGATGATCATGACAAGACCCTACTTGCCACCTGAAGCATGCTAAACATAACGAAGGTAGTAAGAATCCCAACAAGGCATTTAAAGGATAGTCAGATCAAACGCGTAGACATGAAAAATATCCCATGCTTTGAAGGGGGATACAACTCAGATCTACAACATCATTTATAGGCATTCCACAATGCCTGCACCTTGCAAAACATTGAGAATGAGTGGCAAAAACTAAAGTTGTTTCCCAGGACACTCAACAAGGAAGCAGAGAGTTGGTACCGGTCCTTAGAACTGAAGACCATTAGGAGGTGGAGTACAATGTTAGAACTCTTCAATGATAAGTATCAGATGTACTCCAGAGTGTCTAATTTGCATAAGAAGATCCAAGGATGGAAGCAAGGTATTCATGAACCCTTGGATGTTGTCATGGCCTGATACTATGCATTGTTACATCATTTCCCGGGCCATGGTTATGCACAACGGGATCAGCTCCACCACATCGTAGATGGGCTAAGGTATGAAACTAGGAGAACCCTTGGGAGTTATGCCCAAGGGTGATTATCAGAACTTAGATCCCATGAGATTCATCGATTGTTGGAACAAGTAGAAAAAGAAGAAGGGGAGCTATGAAAAAGGGAAAGTGCAGAAGAATACAACTGTAATCCCTCTCTTCGAAAGAAGGGAGTGAAATTTTTCAATGAAGAGGATGAGTCACCAATCGAAGAGTTGGTGAATAGAAAAACCTTGCCGCTTCAGAAGCTAACAACAGAAGTAGCGGCTAGGGTAGATGAAGTATGGAGCTCCTTAGACAGTAAAATTGAAACTATCGTGAAAATTGTAGAAGAGTCTAGGGAGGAACGAAGTAGTGACAAAGGTAAGACAAAGTGGAGAGATTTAGGCCCTACACGTGACAAGGGTAAGGGAAAAATGAATATCTCTGATGAGGTTGTGGATTCGGACATAGAAGATGACAGTGGATGTGAGATCTACCACTATGACCATCCTAAGGGATGTTGTCCAATCATCTCACATCTACAAGAGTCTGGGGTGTATGCACTTAACCCGAGACTCAACAAACGACAGACACCCTATAGGTTACCTTATCCCCAAGGAAATCCAAGGCAGTTCCACCAACCCTTGATGTACTATCCAAGTGGAACTCCACCACAACCCATCAGACAACATTAGTAGTGGCAATACCCACAATCATGGGGGACACCACCACCGAAACATCAATACCCTTACCGGTAGTTCAATCTATATGGTTATTATGTGTAGCAGCCGATTTCTCCAAGTTACTCCATGGGTCACACAACTCCCCAACGTCACTACCAAGTTCAGGAGTACTTTAGGAGGACTCCTTCTCCCCTAGGAGACACTCCACATCCATACCATCCTCCAAATCCATCTGCACCTCTTCCACCAATAGTTCCCATAACATCTCCTGCTCCAACAATGCAAGGGAAACTCCCTACTCAACTGCAGCAACGCCATGCTACGAGAGCCGTAAACATTCAACTTGCTGCTGGTTCTGACAAGTGTAAAAAGAGAAGGCCTTTCTTTAGAACCAGAAGCCCAGAAAAGCTCTGACAACAACAAAAATTTGAGTCTAGGTATGCTCCTCTGACACATAGAGCTTCGGTGCTCCCTTCTGTCCAACAACAGAGCTTAAGGCAGACGGTTATGTTAACACATACCGTAATCGACTGGATCAAGGTAGGCCACCTTCCCAGGAAATTAACTGATCCTCGAAGTCCCTTAATCTACCTTCAAATCATTGAAAATAAACCACATAAGGCTCTTCTTTACTCAGGTTTCAGAGTCAACTTAATTTCAAGAGAGATGTATCACGCCTAGAACCTACCACAACTTAAGAAGAGCAACATTCAACTAGAGCTGGTAAACTAATCCATCACCATTCCCTTGGGATTGGTGGAGGACGTCATTACCGTTGTGTGTGGTTGGTCTTACCCATCTGATTTCTTGGTGATCGAAGTAAACAAAAATGAAGGGGACTTCCCAATTATAATGGGAAGGGTATGGCTGAGTACAGTAGATGCATGCCTAGGAATCCGTGATCTTTCCTTGGAAATTTCTAAGGTAAATATTTATGGAAAGATCAAGAAGAGGAAAGTTCCATGCATCACATACAGATATTCATCGGGTGATGACATGGAGGAATGCACAACATCTCCTCCATGCAACAGGTGTGCCCTTGAAACTTTGAAACAAATATGCCTGTATGTAGCAACCACACAACAAGTAGTAGACACCCCGTGGTTGAAAGCTACTTGAAATAGCAACCAAATATGCATGGAACGAACTGAGGAAACAAACCATGTCAACAACAAAGGCATAGACACATTGAAACATGAGCGTCGCCAACTTCCACCTCTCAATCTAAGAACATCAGTTGGGAGAAGTTGGGAACTTCTTAGAAATTCAAATAGATGCTCATTATTTCGGATCTCTCCCTTTCCATTTAGTCATGGGGGAGATGGTTGCCTATGCTAATCATTTGGGGCCCTAAGTTCTTTTTAATTTTTGTTTTACATGTTTTTGTTTTCCACGTTTTTGTTTTACACATTTTGGTTTTACAAGTTTTTGTTTTACACATTTTTGTTTTACAATTTTCTTTAACTTTTCTTGTTTTTGTTTTACACATTTCTTTAAATTTTCTAGTTTTTGTTTTTCATCATGGTTATATTTTTTCACTTTTTATGTGTGTTTGTGCCATCTTGTAAGTTTGTCACCTAATAAGTGTTCTTCCTAATGGTATGAACTATTTTCATGTTGATTGCTAATGTTTGGTTTTTACCTTTAAGTCATAATGTTGATACTAAGGTATGTTTCTTTTGATATGGCAGACAATGAGTTCACTTCATCCATTTATCCACTAGTTTCTATGGTTTCTCTTGGCTTGGAAATGTACAGTCCCTTTCTAAATAAGAACTTTAATGAATCGGTAATTGGGTGTTTCTCAAACTAAGGAAGGACTCAAGGATTGAAAAGGATGTGACTTCAAGGGAACTTGATGCATTTGTGTTGGCCGTTCTCTTGGGTGCTTGGATGCTCTCTTCTTGAGTTTTCTTGTTGTTTTGACATCACCCCAATCATCAGGTAGTTGAGTAATAAAAATAACAAAGTCTTTGCATGGTGTGATTCTCACGTATAAACACATAAAACACAAAAAAAAAAGAAAAAGAAAAAGAGAAGAAGAGTGAGAATTCAAAGCACACCCCTTAGAAAAAATAATTTCTTGGGCTACAAGCACTGGTTATGGAACCCAAAATAAAAAGGTTCCCTCTAACTAAGGCCCTTCTTGCTTCCCATTGTCTCCTCACTTGTTTCGTCGGAATGGTGGTAGCTCTTGGGGTAGGCATTTCTTATTACTTCAAGGGGATGGTTTGGCCAAATGTATTAATGCGAAGTCACTAGAAGTGGTTGTTTGAGGCTAGAGTTGGAATGAGATTTTCCAAGTCACATTAATCATGAAACACACAAGGGGCTGTACACCACCTTGTTCTTGGGATTCCATTCCATTCTCTTCTCTCCACCCTTCTCTCCATTTTTCACCTCATTGCCGATTGTATCATTAGTGTATATATTTTGGTTGACGCATTGTTTTATTTTTGGTAAATTCTTGTGGTTAAGACTTTAACTCTTATTCCAAATGACATTCCCAAAGCCTACGGACTCTTTGAATGTGGGTTTGTCAGGGCATTAAGGGCATGAGCCCTCTTTGGGGAGGACCCACTGACATTCCTATTTGGTGCACCAGTTAACTTATTTTCCCTAACATTTTTGTAATTAATTTTATTTTTATTTTGTTCATTTCCATCTCGACATCCATTTCACTGATGTCATAGTTATCCCTTTTTATCTATCCTTCTTATTCCTTTTCTTTCTCCATTCTACCGCTATCAGAGGTTTGCGATTAGTCATGGGGGTACGGGGCCTGATTTTTTCAATTTTCTCTTAGCCCGAATTTTTTCAATTTTTTCCTAACCCCTACACCTTCGGTAGTCATCAATATTACATCTCTAGATCCACAACCAGCCATACCACAACCTAGCCAATGGACTTACACCGAAGCAAGGTATCAACTACATTGAAATTCATGCACCCTTGCTAATATAAGATTGTGTTGTGTGTGAAGATGGAAATCATACAAAAATGGAGGGGATCTGGAAGGAACACTTGGAATGGAGCAGTGCTAGAAATAGCTATGCAAAGAGCAAGATCGATGGTGCGCTTATCGATGGACAATGAAAGATACAATATTGGTGTTGGCAGCAGTGACACTTCTTTCTTTCTCTCTTTCTCTCAAGCTACCAAATGAGGCCTGATGTCAATGTAATAAGGTGTTCACTCTTGTTGTCATGAACACCAGTTTTGTCAAAGTCTTGTAATGATGATCTGTTCACAAGCCATCCCATTAGTTTCACTTTGAGTCAATAATCCCATACCTTCTTGATATTATTGTAAGGAACTCGAGGACGAGTTTTCATTCAGTCATGGGGGTATGATGAGATGCGATATCGCGTCGTCCCCTGTGATATCGCGTCGTCCCCTATGATATCGCATATGCAATATCATGGTGTATCGCAAAATCTATAAATAAGAGGCAGCTCTCCCTTGTTTCCTCATCCTAGGCTAGACAGTAGGGAAACTTTGGTAGATTGATCACTCCAGAGATAGAATATTTTCCATGTGCCCGCAGTAGGAGTCCTAAAGTGAACAAATCTTTATTCGAGCAAACATTGTACCTGAACACAAGTTTGTGTATGGCAATAAAGACGAACTTCCTGGATAAACCTTGCAGTGCATAGAATAGGCTAATTAGAACTTTTATTTATTGCTATTTACTACTTTCCATTTACATGCTTTATTAGGAATTAAATCTCTCTTAACCCTTCTCTCCTAGTTAAGTGCCTCAGTACGACCGCTTTGAGCACATGCGTTACGCGTGGTGATCCTAGAAACGATTAGCATTTGGTAGCCACGGTTGCATCGGTTTAGGGTATGTACTGTAAGTGGGAACGAATGCTGACACTAGGTTAATTTAGACATAGTTCATTAGTTAAAGTTAGTTAGTCTCTTCAACCCTTCAACTCATAGCATAGGAGATAAAATAGAAAAACTATAAAAATCATATACCTTAGACTTAACCATACATCGTGAAAAATACAAGTAAGTCTGGGAAGAAAATGAATGGTTAACCTTAAGTGTTCCATGAGGTGTGTAGGCACTTAGTCTGTGGAGTTCGACCGGATCGTGTGTGCTATGCTCGTATTCATATGGTTGAGTGTAGGGGTATCTTGCCACTCATCACTAGTAATCCTATATGTCCTGCTTCTAGCATAAAAAATGTTCCTATAGAACTATTCTTTACACCTCTATGAATTAAGTATTGAGATACTTAGCGCATGAACGTAAATGGTCTTCAAATCGATGTAATCATTGATAAATCAATGATTATGAAATGAAGGAGCATGAATTCTTCAATCAAATATAGACTTATCCTACCACACATGAACCAAGAACAATAGGAAATGATGAAAAAGTGAAGTTTTTATTACTAAAAAATACTATTTGTAAAATTAATGGAAAAAAAAGACTAAGCATGGATTATCAAAAAATAAACTAAGTATAAAATAATATATGAACAATGCAATAAAAATTTAAGTGTAAAATATAGATAAAGAATATAAAATATTAAAATAGTGTAGCTATAACATAAAATGATGGGTCTCGAATCCCTCCCTGAATGATGGAGTTTTTATGTTGAAAAATAACTAAGTATAAAAATGCTAAAAATTTGACTAAGCATAGAGTGAAATGTGAGAGATGAAATAAAAACTAACTATAAAAATCATATAAAATAAAATAAAATATTAATATATTAATATATTATTATATAGAAATAAGGATGTTAGATCCCTTCCTAAAAATATAATTTTTATATGGAAAAATAGCTAAGTATAAAATGTTGAAAATTTTTGACTACATATAGAATGCGATGTAAGAGATAGAAAAAACTTCTAAGTATAGAATGTAAATAAAAAAGTGTAAAATAATGAAAGTGAGATGCTTTGATATGGGAGGAAAGTTTCCAAATCCTTTCCGAAATAATAAAATGCTTTATTTATAAGTTGTGAAGTGTTAGCCTCCTATGGAGGACCAAAGTATAAATAATGGGAGAAAAATGTAAGTATGATAGAATTGATAAAAGAGACTTAGATCTTAAGAAAATATAGATTTGAGGAAGAAATTGAACCTCTAGAGAGTTAGGTGATGGATGGTGAAGTCGTAGGCTAATTTGGAGTCAATTTTAGGCCAAAATGAACCTATTTTGACCAAGGTTTCTATCACTGATGTTGGAGTTGCAAAAATTCGAACTTTCAAAAGTGCTACAAAAGCCTAAAAATTCTATCTTTTGAAGTGATGATAAAGGTGCAAAAGGTGGTTGAGTAGCATGTAGATGCTGCAATTGTGGTAGGTGCTTATGCTCTTAATCTCTCAAAATTTGACAAATGCTCTCAAATCTCAAAAGATCTAACCTAAAAATTATGTTTTAAGATTGTATTTATAGACCCAAAGCTGCTAAATTAATTTAATATTACTAAATATAAACTCGAAGCTAAGTGTAACTTATCATTGATTTCAGAATAGTAAGTCCAATGTTTGGTTATAGCGAACATGGAAACCCATTGAAGTGATGTTGATGCTAACATTGATGCAGCTTTAGTAATACTTAGGAAATTTTTTTGGACTTTTTCTATCTTCTAAAAGATTTTGAATAGGAGAATTAACACATAGATGATTGATATGAAAAATGATCTTGGATGTCAAATGTAGAATTAACGTGAGATGTTAAAAGGTAAAATGATCTTGCATGGTGAATAAGCAAATTTGTCGAAGAGTTGAAGATAGGATTGACATTGAAGCTAATGCAAGATGTCAAAATTGGGGGTTATAAATGAAGAGTAAAAAATGACAATGTTGATGACATGAGACATCATTTTTGATAAAAGTTGAAGAAGATCTAGAAAATATGACACCGGTTTATGTAGAACATCAAATCTAGAGTGCTAAACATGTCTTGAAGCTAAGAAGCCATAGAATGAACCAAAAACTCAGGCTTATGCAGAAAAAGCCAAAGTAGGTACAACATGGGAATCATGGAAAATTAAGTCCATAAGTTGGATTATGAACCTAGATGGTTCCCAATGGTCCTCATGAATTAAGAATATATATTTTGATGATGTATTTTTGGAATTTGATGCTTAAATCCTCAAGGAAGAAGGTTGGAACCATACTTAGTTTTGATTCAAATTGAATAAAAACGTGGATACAACAAAACTATGATAGAATTTACAAGTTCCTTCAATGCTAGCTAATGTTCTTTGGAAGAAAATATAAGCTTAAAAACTAAAAGGTTAGTTCCCTTAGAATTCATGGTTGTAGTGATATGAAGTGAAGCTTGATGCTGTGATGTTAAGTCTTTAGGTGAAGAAGGTATTAGAGTGATAATTAATGATGAAGTGGTTTGAATAGCTATTGTAGTAGGCATAGATGAATTTGAGAGCCTTGAAATGATACATCTTCTTCTTCTATTATTGAAAGGGCTACTTGTTGCCTTGATCCTTGTCTTTTCACTTATTAGTGGTTGCTACATCCTTCTATGCTCGGGTGAGGGTAGAAATTTGAGATGTAGGAGTGGAAAACCATGATGGTTCTTATGAGATACATGACAATATAGAATGTAATGGTGGAGGAACATCATAAGAAAATATAGGAAAGAAGTCAACTAACCAAAATGAAGTAGGCCAAGGCAACCTATTCCTCAATAGTAATGTAGAATTTGCTTTCATGGGATTTTGAGAGATAGAGGAAGCATCACAATACATAGTAAAATTAATGAAAAATTAAGCTCTTCACATATTTTAGATAGTTAATACATAGGAATTTTTGAGAGGGAGATTGATAACAAAAGGTCTTTTGGATTTATGAAAATTAGTTTATGAGGATACTTGAGAAGTGATTTGAAGGAAGCATATCTAGATAATAAATAATGTTTTAGAATGATTTACTTTGAGTTCAAAGTGGAATGAATATATCCTTCTCAAATGGGTATTCAAGGTGTCTTAGAAGATCTGCATGTCTTGATTACTATTAGTACCTACTTTGGACCACACTACTTTGTTAATCTTTCCTTTCCTGTAAGAAACTGATAGTGGGTAAAAGCTTTGTTTAACACCAACATTGTCCTCAGGATGAAAATTACATGGATGAGGGTTCTTTTAAAAATTGAGTTTAGGAGTTTTCTAGTCTCTGGAAACACCAAGGCCTAGATACCTCCAAATAAACTCAGCAGTTATAGAAAAAACTTTGTGGTTTGGGCTATCATTAAGTCCTAATTTGAAAATATTATGTACTAAGACTTAAATAGATAAAAGCACATTTATCAAAATATTTAGCCATATTTACTTCATTCTACAAGTGAGAAAAATCTCCCATTATATCAAAGCTATAGAGTCTATGTAGTCTAGATTATATGCCACCTGTGCAATTTGACCTTTCATCTAATGCTTAAGTGTAATTCCACAAAATCTATTAACAATCTTCCCTAGAGAAAAATTTCCATAATAAAAATTGAAATAGAGCAAGGTTTAATGAATTTTGGAAAGTAAAACATGAGAATTGGGTAAAATCATAAATTTTGAAATGAGGTGTTATTGACATAAGAAAACAATTTGGGAAAATAAGGTTAGTCAACAATGCCAAAATTTTTTTAACCCTTCAACTTAAACAACCAATTCAAAATGGGCTATTTTGAACATGAACAAGAAACCAAAGTTGTTTCAAAATAGTCAAAAAATACCAAAAAATTGCTCAACCTAGAGGCATTCAGGTGATTTAAAAAATTCCAAGAATGAGATGCCAAGCATAATACAATCTTCACCACTAGCTAAGAAACTATGATAAAGTAGAAAAATAAGAATTAACTCATGTGACAACATAAAATAGTTGAATCAAATCTGAAGTTAGAATGCCATCGTATAAGAAATTATCCCTAGCTTTTCCAGAATTCTCCTACTAGATGTGTCTCCTTTTAAACAAGTTTGCTCTAGGCTTTATATAGCAACATCTAGTAGTTACAATCATTATAAAATTTAAAGCTTCATATTCTACATGTTCTACTCATATAATTGTAGGCTATTGGACAGTTGCCCTCTTTTTATGAATTTGGAGCCCTTCTACTACTAACTGTTGAGCTAACTCCCATGATCATAGAGAACTTTAAAAGTTTGATTCATTAATCTAGTTTAGCACTATCAAGCTTCTTTAATAATTTTTTGAGCTCTTATTTCTTCTTCAACAAATTTAGTTAGGAAAATTTGTTATTTATATTGGAGAAGATCCCACATTGGTTTGAATCCAAGCTTTCTACTTAATGATTTTAGCCATAAACCTAGTAACTATCATCCACAGATCCAAATGACCCTACTTGTAGTAGTGTGATATAACTTTCTATTAGCTTTTTAACTCTTGTTTCTCTTTGTTTAATTTACACAAATATAGCTTATTTTTATATTATGGCTTTGTGCTTTAATGGTGGCTTCGCACTCTCTAATCTGAGCTTTGATGGTGATTCTATGCTTTATTGGTGGATCTATGATATTCCTAGCTCTATTTTTTATTTCATTTGTACAACTGAATTTCATCCTCATGAATTGGTTCTACGAGCTAATGTTGAAGAGCTTGATTATAGATGGAAATTTGACTCTACAAAATGGCTCTATTGGAAGGTGGACATGACAAGATGTAGTCATGGCTAATGTTGATGTGGCTTCTAGAATGAAAAGATTAGCTCATTTTATAATTGATTTTTGGTTCTACAACTTTGTTTTACTAAAGAGATGATGTGGATGGGCTATTTTTATAAATCCAAGGCCTTTATGAATTCGTTGAAAGGAGCTAATATGGTAGAATCAATTGTGATCTTGTTTGTAGAATTGAATTTTAGCTCTATGTACTAACTTTATGAGCTAATGTGACACGATGCTAATGTGATAGAGCTATTTAGAAGAAGATAAATTTTGCTCTATGAACTAGCTCTATGAGCTAACGTGGCATGACGCTAACATGGAAAATCACACTATAAACTCTATTGACATGGTAGATGAATTTTTTAACTTCTTGTGAACTTAAGGATCTTCATCTAGATGCTAATGTTATACATGTTGACATGGCATATGAAGTTTCTATTTCTTGTGAACTTAAGAATCTTTATTTAGATGTTGACATGTTAGATGAAGCATGTTAGCTATAGATGAGAGACATGGTAGATGAAGCTTTTCACTTCTTGCAAGCTCATAAATCTTCATCAAGATGATGATGTGGCAATGCACATGACATGGCAAGGCAAATTTTTAGAACTAATGTGGATCATAAAACTATTTTATAGAGCTAATTGTTTTCCCATGAACTCTCTCTTTATAATTGCTAATATGGAAAATTGTTGACATGCCTCATAGAGCTTCTTTGTAGAATCAAGTTTTAACTCTATGAGCTGACATGGCAAAGCCAAAAATAAGCTTTTTTGTGGATATGAGTTATAGCTTCTAAAACTATCTAGATGGGTTGATATGGTATAACCATATCATAGAGTCATTTTCTAGTTCTATAAGCTTTCTCCATGTGTTGATGTATTAGAACTTGTTCTAGTTGCATTGTAGACCTACATTTTAACTCTAAGAGTGACGTCTTTCCTCTAGAGCTGATGTGGTAGAACCAACAAGAGCTTGCCTTGTACGGCTGAATTTTAGCCTACGAACACCACTCATTCCCCTAAAGCTAACTTGGTAGAGGCACTGACATGGAAGAACTACCTTGTAGAATCATTTTTTTGGTTCTATGAGCTTCCTTTATGTGCTGACATGGAAACACATATTGAACTCTTTTATGCCTACTTCACAGAACTGAATTTTGGCTCTTCATATAAAATTTTCTCAAAATGCTCTAATGACATGGCTTATAGAACTAATCTCAAAGTTATTCATAGAATAGAATTTTTTTTTTACAAACCAACTCTACGGGCTAACATGGAAGAGCCAAAACGTGAGCTTGTTTATAAAGTTAGATTTTCGTTCTGTGAACCCATTCTTTAAAAGAGTTAATGTGGTAGAGCTTGTTCTAATTTTCTTTGTAGAGCCAAATTTTTCCTCTATGAGTGACACCTTCTCTTCAACATTAACATGGTAGAACAATTCTACAGAGCTAATGTAGCTTGTAGAGTCTTTTTGTAGAACTAGTTTTTGGTTTTATGAACATAAGATAACTTGATAAAGCTTACATGGTAGGGCTTCTTTGTAGAACCAATTTTAAGCTTAACAAAGCTCTTCTACAAGATGATGTGGTATAGCTAATTTTACAAAAATTATTTTTAAAACTCTTTGGATCTTTGCCACATTGATGAAGCTAATGTGGCAAAGCCATGTTGTAAGATGACTTTTTGGCTATACAAACCATAAGCTAAAGATGACATGGTATAGCCATAAATCATATTATCAAATAAAGTTATTTTGACACCTTACAACCTTCCTACCTTAATAGAGTTTATTTGGGAGAGCCATTTCACAAAATTCTTCATAGAACCAATTTTCTTCTTTATAGGCTCATATGGTAACACACTTTAATAAGGCCTTCTTGGATTCAACTCGAGCTTCTTTTTCCTCAGACAATGGTTTCTGTTAGCACTTAACTATTTGTTCTAATGCTAGCTCTTTTCTAAGATAAGATTTTTTCTTAAGCTCTAAAAATTATTTAGCCAATAGTCTCTGGAAAATATAAAGAGTGTTCACCAAAGGCAAATCAAACTTATACAAGCTCTATAATTCAAGTGTTCTACGTGATCATTGAATTTAAATTGAAACCTTGGCTACTTGAACCAACTTTGTTTAGGGCTTTATTTCATGTAATGAATCTTAGTTTAGCATGGGCAAATTAAATCTTACAAATCATTAAATGTTGTGTAGAGAGATAAGACCAATAATAGTGATGTTCCATGAGCTTTGATTTGCCATAGAAACTTGAAAAATATTTCACCACTTATATACGCTCTTGCAATTTGTCGACTCTTAACTTCACTTTTAAACTTAAGTTTTAAAGCTTCATTCATATTATAGCTCTTAGTGAAGCTTAGCTTTGAATTTTTGAAACTTAAAATAATGATTAGGGCCTAAGATTTTGATTCCTTTAATTCAAATCCTTGAATTATTCTAGAATATAGAATCCCTTTTCATGAAAAAGTTGAGCTAACACAAACCATTAGAAACCTAAGAATTAAGCCCTATTCCCTTTATGGTTGAAATGTAACAATAATTACTAGGTTGAACAAGAGCTTGAATGTTATTTTTGAGCACATTGTAATTGTCTGTGTCATGCTTTACAACTTCATCGTAGAAGTAGAACTTGTTAAGATTGTACCATCTCAGCATTGGAAGATATTCCTCTATATGTTGAGAAATATTTTTGGTTAATTTTTGCAACTATTTAAATATAGCCCTCATCTATTCTAAGACATGTTTTAGAATACTGTGTCCCTCTTTTAGTAGCATATTATATAGTTGAGTGTAAGTCATGGGGAAATTAGTTATATTTTAACTTGTCCTTAGGATGCCTTCTCTCATAACCTTCACTTAATGAAGCTTGTCTAGCATTACCTAGCTTTTTATTTGTTGCTTTATTTCCTCTAGATGTAAATGAAGCTCCTTGAAAAGCTTGACTCATTGAAGATATTGTTTTCCTAGGATTTTGTGTAGTCTTTTCCTTTACTACTATTTTTCTTGCCTTGTTACGAAAGTTAACTCATTTTAGGTCATTCCACTAGGTTTCCACCTCTTCAATGTATTTTGTTGAGGTAATGGAATCATGGAGGCTAACTAAATTAAGATAAACTATCATACCCCTAATGTAGTCATCAATAGCTCCTTCAAAGATGTTTAGGAGGTATTCGTCAAGCAATGGATGTGTAAGATTTATCATGGGTGAAGTCTATTGAGATATAAACTTTTTTATGATTTTTTTTTGGTTCCTACTTGATGGCCAATAACTTCTAAAGTATAACTTCTCTACTTATGCTAGACTTGAAGCTTTTAATGAAGGCTATGAAAATATACTCTAATGAAGTGATAGACCCATGAGGAAGAGACCTATATCACTAAGTGTCTTTCTTGTTAATGAGTTTGAAAAGCTCTATAGAATTGCATGGGGATAATTGACCAATAACATACACTCATTATTGAATGTAATGACATAGTTTGTGGGCTTGGTTTCTCCAATATACTTACTAAAGTTACATAACGAAGCATATTTGGGGGCTTGAGCTGATAGGATCTAGCAACTAATAAGATCAATGAGGATATGGAAAATGGAGACACTTGGGCTTCTACCAAGCAAGGCTATGGACTTTCTAGTTTGATCCTTATTATCATGAAGCTATAATGATAGGTCTTAAGTGATAGCATGAGTTTGGGAGTTACACTTGAAATGTTAGAAATGGAAGGGTTACCCAAAGAAGGATTTGGAGTAAGAAGAAGATGTTAAGATAATGCAAAAGATGGAAATGAGACTGGAAAAGAAGGATTGAATTAGACCAATATGTGAGAAGATGGAAGAAATGAAAGTAAAATTTGATGTCATTTGACTTGTGAAGCAATTAATATGGGTTGAAATAGGCTAAAAAAACATTAAGGTGTTGTAGTGGTGGAGGTAGGTCTACATTTGTAGTGCTAGGAAATAAGCTATATATGATGAAAGGGTGATTTGGAAAGGGATAAAAAATGGTATGAATGGAGAAGGAACTACTTTCAAGATGGCTTGTGTTTTAGGCTAACTACTAGGATTAGTCAAATTGATGAAGTGAACCCACTATGAGGTTGGGCTTGATGGCTAAAGTATCTAGGCAATTATTAAAACATGTTGATCATTTTCTTCATTACTATGAATGCTTACACCTTCTCTATCTTCACTCTTTTGAGCATTAGGCTAGATGTTTATGTGAAAATCAAAGTTTGGATAACCCATAGGAAAGTACATAGTTGCTTTTCCTTACTACATCTACAAAGTTATAAGCACATAGATTTCATCTCTAATGAGAAGATATTCTACAAGAATCCCTCTCTCATAATTATCCAACTTCATTAGATGGCTGGTGTTTGGCTAGGGTGGTTCTAAGTTATTAATATTCTCATACATAATCATTCTTTGTAATTAGATTTCTAATATCTCAACATTTAATTATTATTTTACACATGCTATCTTATAATCATGAACTAACATGGATGTTGTAAATTCCTACACTCTCAACATCTCCATCAACCTATGAACCTAGAAATCTTGAGTGATGTGCAATCCTTAGCTAAACATGATGTCAAGAATATTATTTTTGGATACAATTTCTTCTAAACAAAAGATCAAATGCAAAGGAAATGATAATTTGCAATTAAAGAGAAAATTTAAAATAAAAAAAACTTGAAAGAACCTATGGGATTCTAGGTGAAGGGTTTGATGATTCTAGTACCTATAGCCCTCCTTTTAGTTCCAAGAATGTTGCTACAAAGTTTTTCTATCTAAAATCTCATAAAAAAACAATCCACAAAAATTAAACATTCAAATTATAACTCATAGTGATAGCTAATATTAAGAGCAATATAATTTTCAATAGATTGACAATAACAAAATGAAGGTGCATGCTCTGTTAATCAAATATAAAACTAACCTACCACTAACAATCTAGAAATAATAGTGAATGATAACAAGTGATGGAAAAGTAAATAAACTTACACGTGATGATAAAAGTTAAAAATTGTAAAGAAATAGCATTGATGAAACATGTGGAAAATTAATGTCTAAAGAGGGATTTAAGATTCCCCTCCCCAAAGAATAATGAATACTTTATGCACTTAAATAATAGACGGTACCTTGTGTGGAGGGCTAAATAGTAGTTTTTTACAATGAAAATATGAATGAAATGATGGAAGATATTTAGAGATTTCAAATAAAGTTTTGGCATTAATTTAAGGATTAAAATATTATGAAAATGGTTAATTTTAATGTATTATAGCTTTTAGGAAGAATGAAAAACTTGTCAACATCATTAGATGTCAATTGAAGATTGAAAAGTGTCATTTCTAGTGGTCGTCTAGTTAATGATGTTGGGCAGTGATGTTGATAGCAGATTCAGTAATGTTGGGTAGTAACATTAGTGTTGATTCTGGCATTAATGAAACTATTAGAAAGGTGAGGAACTCCATAAACATCAATGTAGAATCCAAGAAGAACCTAAAAAGTTATTGGAGATGCTATGGATGGCAAAGAAGCACATAGTGACACTAATGCTAATGTTGTTGCTTATTACAAAATCGAAAACATAGTTTTATGTCTTGAAAATTGTCCTAAATAAGTATTGGAGCTTGGTATTTATTGGCTTATAATTTTTCATAATCTACAAAATATAGAAATAACAATTCTAAGTTCATATTTAGAAAACTCAAAGTTTCCAAGATGGTGTTGGAGGATGCAATGATGGTAACGCTAGCTTTAGTGTTACTAAAGTGTTATTGGGACTTTAAACCCTCATTTTAGGCTTCCAAAATGTTTGATGATATTATACATGATTCTAATTATCATGGAAATCATAAAAAAACTATTAGAAGCTTGTTAGTACTTAAGATTATGCCAAAGATCAAAATTTTGAAGGTTTTACTATTAGTGATGTTGGCACCAATATTACATCATTGAAGCATAAAAGGAAATTTCAACACTTATTTCATCCTTATAAAGATTCTACTGACATTGGAAATGATGCATGAAAATATAAGTATGATTAGAGATTAATAGTGAAAGCTTTCTAAGGCTTAATATGATGTCGAGAAGTGAGGTCTTTCTATCAATAACGCTAGCACTAGCATTGAAGCTAGCTTCAGTGTTAGTGGAGTGAAAATGAAATTTTAACCCTTATTTTGACCTTCTAGAGTTGTTTTTGATGTTGTAGTTAATTCCTACCATCATGGAAATGATCAAGAATAAACATGAAATCTTGACAAGATCTAAGATGATGCTGAGTAGTGAATCATTAAAGGTCTTCCTACTAGTGATGTTAGCACTGATGTTGACACTAGCTCCAACATTAATGAAGCATCATTAAAAATTTTAACGTTCATTCAAACTCTTGTAGCAACCATTGATGCTAGAATACATCATCATGGGATAATTAGGGTTGAGAGTCAGAAGCCTTTTAGGACTTGAGATGATGTTGAGGGATGAAATATTAAAGGTCTTCATATCAATGATGCTGGAACTAATGTTGATTCTAGCTTTAGCATAACTAGAGTGTCCATGAGACTTGTGACCCTTATTTTGACCTCTTATAGTTATTGTGAATGTTATAATTAATGCATTCCATAATTATAATGGTCACAAGCTTAGCACTGGGAGGTTTTTAGAACCCAAGATGACACCAAGAAGTGAAATATTATGGACCTTCCTATCAGTGATGTTGGGCACATGCTAGAATTAGCATTACTAAAATATTAAGGAAATTTTAAAACTTTATTTTAACCTCCTTGAGCCATCATTGATGCTGGAATTGATGCTTTCCATTATGGAGATGGTCAAGGCTAAGCATTAGAAGCTTTCTATAGCCTAAGATGATGTTGGAGATGGTGATTTTAATGATGTCTTTCTCAATGATGCTAATGTTGATGCTGAAGTCAGCTTCAATGTCATCCATAAGATATATGTTGAAATTTTTTAATTTGAAATGACATCTCATGGATGTGAATGAAAATATCAATTGCCTCAATACTAAGGTAGAGCTAAAGGCCTTATGTGGAGATTATACTATGAATTCTAACCTCAAAAGACATGTAGAGCTAATGTTAAAGAAAGCTTAACAATGTTGCACTTCCACATGCTTAGTTCACTACAATATCAAAAAGGTAGATACAACACATATAAAGTGAATTCTCCAAATATTAAATGGCTCTAGGGAATTGATCCACTATTGAGGTTTCTTGAAACAATCTTTTTTCACACCATCTCTTTGATAATGTTCATAAAATGTAGCAAAGTAATGCTCATCTTTGAAGAGTGCGAGCTATGAATATTTAACCATAAGGATTTCTATTATTGTTGATCTTCTAATGTGATGGGTACCACAAGGCCCTTCATGCATATCTTAGAGAATACTTAGTTGGTTCTCCTCTAGTACACACTAACAAACCAAGCCATGTAGACAAAACTTATAGATGTTTCCCTCTATTTTTATGCAGTTTGTGGAGAAATTGCTATATTTTATGCTTGTCCATTTAGTAGTGATCTAATAATCCTTTAGGTAAGTGAGGTAGTCAACAAAACAAGGAATTATTGTTGATGAGAAAATTCTAGTTACCTTAGCAAATAAAGGCTCATCTTGGAATTAATTAGATAAGTGCTTTATTTTGATGGTTTCTATGCATTTGAATGTTAAATCAATATATCACTCTCTCATGTTCATTAAAAAATATAATCAAAAAATTAGTTTCATCAATTTCAACATATTAAATGTACCATCTATTTCATTTTTATCTCATTATCTCAGACATATCATCATTTTAGCCTTATTTCAAATTTCATTCCAAGTTATCAAAAAACCTTTAAAATATAAGTAGGAAATTCCAAGTTCCATAAAGTCAAGAATTTCTCAAAATGATTTCATGGTGGGTGAAAAATAATCCTCACAAGTTTTGGAGCCTTTATAAGCACTTTAAGTGCATTTTTGTTGCCAAAAATTTGTCCAAACATAAAGCTAACTTGTTCATTCATCTTAATACCATTTACCTAAAGGAATTCATTTCACGTGGTCAAATGAATATGATTCAAGCCATGATGTGTTATTCTAAAGGCCCAAATATCCTTCCCAAGTTGTCTCTTTCATTACAATTATCAAAATATTTTCAAATCTCACTTATGTCTTATAATCTCCTTATTTGGCGAAACCACAACCTGACCACAACATGCAATCTACTTGTGTTATACTCAAAATTGACATGCCTTTATTTTTAATGATCATAACCTCACCATGACTCATGATATTATAAAATGAGCTCCTCACAACTCATGGTCCATCTAATCTTAGCATAGAAGCTAAAAGAAACAAAACAACTTCTTTACAAGTTACAAAAACCTAAATACAACCCATGATCAGGCTACCATGAGCTCAATATAACTCATTATCTTCACAAATCAACAATAATGGTAAGAGGTAATAAATGCATTAACAAAAGGAACCACAACCTAACTACAACTTATGGTTATGTAACCATGATGCATGGTGAGGCAACCATGAGCTAGCAATGACTTATTGTCAAGATACAATTACACCATAGGCTAAGGACAACATTGTAGTAGCTCCAGACGTAACCAAGATTTGAACATAACTTATGGTCAAGACTTCATGACTTCACTATGATCCATGGTGAACATATCATAATCTATTCATGACTCATAGTAAGGTTTTCAACACCCTTATAGACCAAGACCTAACCACAACCTATGATCACAAACCATGAGACAATCATGAGTGCACCATGACTTGTGATCTACAAAACTATAAGTATGTCACTACGTGTTGTCATAGTCATGGTCAACATTTCAAGTAAATTTTTAAGCAATGTTGAGAAGTTACTTCCATTGTGCTACTATCCAAAATACATCACATTTTCCTTGCTTTATCACTTTTTCTTTTATTTCTATTTTTCTTTGCTATTACAAAAACATTTTTCTATGATTACATTCATGAAAAATATTATTATTGAGAATTTGACATCCTTCCCTTTGAATTTCTTAAAGATGATATTTCAATTTACAAACCTTCATAGAAAATAATGCTATAAATTACTTTCATTAGATTAGTACTCTCATTACACTAATATCAAGCAAATTCCTTTGCCACTTCTTAGTCATTAGCACAAGAGCACAGATACTATACTATCTTATAAATTTTCTTAAGTTTTATAATAGAAAAATATTTAAACATGAAATTTTTAAAAAACTTTTGATGCCAAACAAGTAATGTTATGCTTCATTGATTTTTTTTAACTATTCAAGGAACTTTGAATATAATGGAATAACATGTTTTGATAGTTGACTATTTAGGAATCACTGCACTATTGGTGGTCTTAGATTATACCTCATGAATTTCTCAATCATGAATATTAGTAATGGCCAAATTTGTTAGCTTGATCTTGCTTAACTAGAAGAGAAATAGATATATGACATTTAACGAGGAATATCATCATTGTCTTCTCTATGGGTTTTACAGTTTATGATTTGTACTATGAACCCTTTTATCTTATAAATTTCATGTGAACCACTTTAATCTTTTTCAAATATCCTAAGTATCATCATGTAAAAGTCATTTAAAATTATTATTTCATTTGATAATTGATTGATATTATCAATTAATGGCTATTGATTTATGATTTAAGATGTGAACAATAGCTTTTCTTAATTATCTTTTAATTGAACATCTACAACAAAAGTATAATAATATAATAAAAAATATCCCGAAAAGAAGTTCTATTAATATTAACATTGTGTCAGTTACAGTAACCTGAACAAGTCACAGGGTTAAGGGGAAGGGGGAAGTTGAGAGCACTATGCATGAAACTTAGGACCAGCCTTATAAATACACAAGTATTAAGGGAGGAAACATGAATTGGGGCACCACCAAACTTCCACCCATGCTGACTCGTTACAAGATAGAAGGACATAGAATTAGAGGGAAAAAATCTCAATTAAGGACAGAGAGAGTTCCAATGGTGACTCCTCACAATAGAAACAAAGACCCTCACTACAAAAGTTTTGCTATCTAGAATTAATCCTCCAATTAGATTGTGAAATTGATAAAGATATAAAAAAAAAAATTGAAGTAGGGTGGTCAAAATGGAGACAAGCTAATGATGTGTTATGTGATAAAAGAATACCAATAAAATTGAAGGAAAAATTTTACAAGATAGTAATCATGTCTACTATTTTATGTGGTGCTAAATGTTGGGTAGTACAAAAGATGCATGAATAACAAATCAATATGCTAAAAATGTGAATTTTTATATTAATATTAAATGTTACCAAAAGAGATAAACAACATAATATAGACATTAGAAGAAGAATTGCAGTGACTTCTATTTTAGATAAGCTACAAGAATGGTGGCTTAGATGGTTTAGACATGTGTAAATAATATCTAATAATGAGCCTCTAAAAACAGGTTGCTACATGACTATTCCAGGAAAGCCACCAAAATAAAGACCAAAAAAGACATGGCAAAAACATTTGAAGACAACTTGAAGAAACTACAAATAAATAAATATCTAGCTCTTCATATAGGTGAATGGAAAAAAGGAACTCATGTAGCTAACCCCATTTTGTTGGGATAAGGCTAGGATAATGATGATCAATGATGACCTATAACCCATAGTAGATGAATGGTAGCAATATTTTTTGTTATGCTGTGCATGGCTTTTTGTTTCTTTCTTACTTAATATCATGAGCAATGTCCTATCTCAATTTCTTTTTATATATTTCTACCCTTTATTATGATAATTCCTATTACAATTTTAGATGATTTTAGCTTTATTATATAGCACAACAAATCAACTTCCTAACCTTTTATGCTCATGTGCTATACTTAATAATTGGTCTAGTAGTAGGGGTGGCTATGCATTATTTGTTTTCGCATGCTAATGTGTGTTTATATTGTTACAAGTTTAAGATATTGGAAATTATTTTATTAAAAAAAATTAAGCTTCAAAGAATATCTCTAAAGATATTAACCTAGGTCACTTTAGAGGTTATTCCCTATAGAGACATTTTAAAGAACATTTCTAAAGGAATTCAACAAGGCCTTTAGAAATGCCTCTAAATGTCCTTTAATCTACTTTTGAGAAATACTTTGAATGAATAAGATGGTACATCCTTTAGTTAATTTTATGAGAAACATCTTTAAAAGTTTAGAAAGTCACAAAGGATTTATTAGATAGTTACAATGCCTCAACATAGTGTTGAAGAAACATGAAAACATCATTGATGTAATGCCCCAAGTAGATAGGGTTAATTTGAAAGAAAGCAATCAATAGATTACAATTAATAGTATAATTCAATAAAATGTATGCTAAAGATGGGGAAAATAAAAAAAATGCTCTTCCTCTTCTATACTTCATTTGCACAATTTGCAAATATGCTCTTCTCTTAGTAAATTAATCTAACAATCTATCTCAATAAGGAGATGATAAGAGCTCATTCTTACTCTAGCAATTTGATTCCTTAAATGAATAGGAATAGCTAAGAATAGATATTGTTGATTACTAGATACCAAGAATTCTATAACAAAATGTAAATAAAAATGTTTTTTCCCTAACATGTTCAACCAAACTTTAGGCAAGACTTTTTCTTTTATATTTTTCTAGAAGAGCCTTTAGTTTAAAGAAAGATCCTCTATAGTAATATTCCATGACTAAAGCCATAATTTTCCTTGATGCAACCATCCATTTTCTTGTGTAATATTCATTATCTCCTTAGCATAATTAACTTCCTCCATGTGAATTAATTTTTGGGTATAAATAATAAATTAACAAAGGGCTTTAACTTCAAGATGAAGCAAATTTACTTCTAAAAGTAAGATATCATAAGAAGTCTACATTTTCAATTAAAATTCACATACAAGAAACTAAACATGCCCTAATTTTTTCCAATTATGTAGAAAAAGAGAAGGTCCCTAAGAAACACATCCATATAATAATAAAGGTTAGAAAATACTATGAAAATGTTTTCTTTTGATCTCTCATGACACAATTTTTCTCCTACTACAATTATTTTTTGGAGCAAATAGAGCTCACATGCCACTTGAAACCCTTTGAGCAATAAGGATATTCCAACTATAATTATTGACAAATTCAACTCCCAAATATTTATAAGATTCACATATATCAAGCCTTTTTTCTCCAAATAAAAAAAATTATAATTTATATTTCTAGTATCACAAACTAGAATTTTAATCTTATCAATATTAACTTTCATACCCAAATGGTTGCAGTAGTCATGAAAAATTTGAAACATATAATTTAATCATGTAGTTGATTTTGCAATCAACATTACATCATCTACAAAGAGAAGAATATTCAAAAATAACCCAATCATTGACATACCATGATTAGAGACATTTTGCATCCGTTTCTCTAATTCATCTATAAATATACCAAAAGGAGCAAAGAACAAAGAACAACCATGTTTAACTCTAATTGAGCTATTGATAATTATTCTTCTCCAGTAAGATTATCTTTAATAAGAATGTTAATCGTCTCATAGATTCTTTTAGAGCAAAAAGAAGACCTAGTGGAATGTTAATGTTATCCAATCTCTTCCAAATCTTGGAGAAATCAACAAAATAAATAAAATTTGTGGTTGAGTATTTTTTCTTTCCCTACATAATAACACAAAGTTATTAGATGGTCTATAGTAGAATGATTCCTCCTAAAGCCTACTTATGACTGAGCACAAAGACCTTGCATTTTTTTTCATGAACTAATTTTATTCTCCAAATTAGTACTCACAAGATTAGTGAAAATTGAATTGATTGTAGTCAATTAGTAATTATTAAGATCTATCCTATTTCCTTTTTTGAAAAGAAAGACTACTCAACTAGAACACCAAGAGCAATCCAACCCATGTTGAAGCCATTTATTAAGACTATTGAAAATTGCTTTCCATACCAATGGACCACACCATTTAAGAAGCTCTACATAGAGTCCATTAACATCAACATCTCTCCTATAAGATAATCTATGAATTCCTGCAAAAATGACATCAAGGGATAACTTAAGAACACTTGAGTAATTAATGAAGCATCATATGTCAGGTAACTTCATCAATGCATCCTCATCAATGAAGCCTCATTAATGCATCCCCATTGATGCATCTTAGATGTGTTAGTGCATATGCACCAATGAAGATACATTTATGCATCCCCTTTAATGCATATGCATTGATGTTTCATTGTCTAAAATCTATAAATATGTGAGCACCTACTACAAATTTGGTTCTATTTGGTGAGTATTGTAGCTAGACTCTTGTCATTTTATTTTGTAACCTTAGAAAATAGTCAGTGAGTGTGTACATTGTGGATTTAACTCAGTTGTACAACATCTTATTCAAAGGGCATTGTACTTAGATACATTTCATGAATAGCAATAATATTAAGATTAATTCATATTCATTGTAGCACTTTGACATAGAATAGATTTACTTTCAATGCAATTTACTTTCCATGTACTTAGTTAATATTTACATTTCCATGCACATTAATTAATCAACAGAATGAGCATGACCATTTTCAAGTGTAAACACGTATTCACTTGGTAATCCTAGCAATGCTATTGCTTGGTTTGCCCAGTAGCATAATACTTGGTAATCCTAGTAGTGGGTATGTCAGTTCAAGACATGTATAGTAAGCTTGCAATGGAAACTCATCACTCTTTAAATAGTTTAGGATTTATCTTCATATTATTAATTAGATAATTAATTTTCATATTTTGATATAACTTAGCCTTAGCCTCATAACATCAATAATCATATGTCTCACTTTGAACTAAACCATACATGATAAAGCTACTACTAGTCTAAGCGAGAAGATAGTGGCCTATGATTAATGCTTCACAATCTAGATACCACACTAATCCCATGCATGGAATTTGATTAGATTGCATGTGAATGTTTGTGATTTGTATGGTTAAGCATAGAGACCACCTATTGCTCATCATTGGCATCATTGCCAGGGATGGTGCTAATGATCTAGATTAGTTATATTATAAAAAATCATTATAAAAGCATAAATGATTTATCTTTTAGGAAATATTAATATTTTAAGTCACATACACATTATTAATTAAAAACATTTCTCTTTCGCATAAGGCCTATAGTCCATCATACAATGAGAACACTAATAATAGTAATGATAGGATCTATATTGAAGAGAATTGGAGTGAAACACTATAAGCATGGATCTCATATGCTCATTTCAACCTTTATTATATTCAAGGACTACATTTAATTATTGTAGATAATCCAAAAGGGGATAGAACCAATCCAAGAACAAGGAGGGCTTGAAGGCCTAGAACCTCCTTAAAAACTAGAAGAGATGACTTAATGGATCATAGGGGAAGGTATATGCACCATGGCAATTCTCCCAGTTCACCATCTTCCTCTTCATCTTCAACGTCTAGTTCTAAAGAAGATCACCATAGGTATAAAGATAGAGATAAACTAAGGGGTCGAGATGAAGATAGAAATGAAAATAAAAGACAAGATACAAGGTATCAAATGGAGCATAGACAAGATCATCATAATTAGACAAATAGAAATAGAGATTATCACCATGATATGTTTGATGACAATGAATCCTTTTTGGTTACTAGAAGCATGATGTAGGTTAGGAAGGTAGTTAGAATACCCCATAAGCATCAAAAGGAAAGCTACATCAAATGACTTGATATGAATAACATTCCTAAATTTTAGGGAGGATATAATTTAGATCTAAGACATCATTTACAAGGCTTCCATGATGCTTGCACCTTGAAAAATATCGAAAGTAAGTGGCAATAGCTTAAGCTCTTCCCTAGGATACTAATAGAAGAAGCTGAGAATTGGTATAGATCATTGGAACTAGATTCAATCCACCTATGGTCAAAAATGCTTGAGCTCTTCAATAAAAAATATCAAACCTATTCAAGAGTATTCAATCTAAGATAACAAATACAAGGGTGAAAGAAAGAAAACCATGAATCTCTGGATGTAGCCTTGGGAAGATATTATTCTCTATTACATAGATGCCCAAGTGAAGGATTTTCTTGAAAAGAATAGCTTCATCACATAATAGATTAACTTTGTAACAAAACAAAGAAGACCCTTGGGATCTATGACCAAGGACAATTATTAGAACTAAGAGTCCATTAGATACAAAGACTAGTTGAACAAGTGGAAAAAGAAAAAGAAGAGCTATGTAAAAGGAAAAGTGTAGAGGAATATAACTAGGATCCAACTCTTCATGAGAAAGAGGTCCATATTTATGATAAGGAAAACAAGGTAGCTCTTGATGAGTTAAATTTACACAAAAAACCTTGTCAATACAAAAGTTGATCATTGATATTAAAGCAAGGGTAGATAATATGTAGGAGTTGATGAATGAAAAAGTTGCACCCAACTTGAAAATCATAGATGAGAAGGTAAACCAAATAGGATCAAGTGATCAAAACAAGAAGAGAAAAAAGAACAAGAAACTAGGTAAGAATACTTATTGACAAAAAGAAAAAATAGCTATAGTAGAAAAGGTTATAGACTCAGATATAAAAGAGGAGGATGGATATGACATCTATTAATATGAACATCTAAAGGGATATTACCTAGTTATGTTACATTTACAAGAGTTTACAGCTTTTACTTTGAATTCCAAGTTGGTAGAAAAGTAAATGCCTAGGAGATTGCCTTATCCACAAGGCAATTATAAAAAGTCCTACAACCAATTGTACTATCCTAGTGGGACTTTTTATTAACCTCAAGACTACTACAACCATAGTGGAAAAACCTATAGTTGTGGGGGATGCCATCAGTAAACCAACAATATCCCTATTGCCAATCAAAGCCTTATGGTTACCATGTTCAACAACCTATTTCTCCAAATGGTTTTACTTCCTCTATCTCAAATCACTACTACTACTCTTGTGAATTTCATCAACCCACAACATCACTTGTGGGATTACCATCTCATGCCTCTTATCATCTATCACATCCTCAATACTCTCATACTTCCCTCCAACATATGTCACCACCAACAATGCAGGAAGGGTTGGCACCATAATCTCAACATAAGAATGTCACTTGTGCTATGAACATACAAGTGAATGATAATGTTAGTAGATCTCAGCAAAAATATTGAAGATTTCCTTTCTTTAGGATGGTTCCCCCACATGTGAATAAAACTAGTAGACATACTAGCTCATTATAACTAGCACAAGGACAATATGGTTCAACCCCCTTCCTCACAAAAACAATGTCTCCTAATCATACGCAAAAGCCAATAACCATCACCACTCCAACACAAAACATAAAAGATGAACCTATCATTATGAAGAAAGAGAAAATTCAATGCATTACTAATAATGATAAAGGATGTGATTGTGGGTTGAATGTTTAAAGTATTAACATGATACCTATACTAACCCATAACAAACTTTAGGAACAAGTGTGTGTGCAAACCTAAGTCTACACTATAGCTACTAAACCAAAAGATACCTAATGGCTTGAGAATGAAAATACCAAATTTTTCAATAGTTTTATGGAAACATCAAAATCACTTCTTAGTTCTTGTCCTAAGAAAATGAATCAAACAAAGAACTTAGAGAAGAACATCTTACACTTTGACTATATGCCACAAGAAGATGTTAAACAAGGAGACATAAGAACTAAAATAGGAAATAAATAAGGAAACATGTTTGGACCATCTAAAAAGAAAACACCTTCTAGTCCAGCTAAAGATATGTTTCCAAATGATTAAAACATGATTATCATCAATGTTAAATATGCTACCAAGTGAAAACTTAAATTACTAAAGATGATAAATGGAAAACTTATGATGTATAACCAAGGGAATGTGCAATCCATTTTCTGAATGCTCATCCATGAGTTTAGTTGTGGGGGAGATGCCCCATCTTGAATTAAGAACTAATAAGTGCATTTTCACTTTTTTATTTTACAATTTTTTATCATTTTCCTATTTCTTCAAAAAAATTTCAATTATTAATTTTTTTTCCATTTCTTATTAAGTTTCTTTTCTTTATAATTTTCTCTTTTCTTGAGTCATTTCCTTTATGTTTTATGAATGCCTGCAATGGTTTTTTGTTAATAATGATATTGTCAGTCATGATGCAGAATTCAACACCATGCATTTGGTCTTTGTTCTATGCTATCAAGATGATCAAAAAAATAAGTGTGTAATGCAGTCAAGCCACATCATCCATCTCTTTAGTTTTTCTAAATAGAGGGTCTTTATCATACAAGAAGTATGGTTCTTCTCACATAAAACTAAAATTAACTAATGATCATTGTACCTTAAAGAAATGGGGAAAGACCAAGTGGGAATGGAAAAGGGAGTGAAATCAAGGGGATTTGTTGGATTCTCTTCTTAACTTCCTTCTTGAGGCCTATGACTCCTCACAAAACATATCATCACTCCTATTGTCAACTAATAAATATGAAGCATGTCTTTGCATGATGTGGTTTCCATAAAAAATTAGAGAAAAAGAGAAGATAAAAAAGCAAGAAAAAAAGAGAAAAAACTTAAAAAATAATGAGAATTCAAATCACATCCCTTAGACACAATAATGAACTACAAGCATTGGTTATGGGGCTGGAAAGACATGTTACCCATGCCTAAAGGTACCCCTCTAACTAAGGCCCTTTCTTCATTTCTTGTTCTCATTTCTTATGTTTTTGGAGTAATGTTTGTTCTCTATGGTTGTTGTGAATCCATGATGGTAGGCAAGAAGGAGCATATCAATGTGCAGTCAATGTTAATGGTATGGACTTGGTCTGAACTTGGACAAATAGGTATGATGATCATTTTAATCACAACTGACATAAGAACTTATTGCAGACATGATTAAGTATTTTACATCCCAATCTCTACAATCCCTTATTATTCCATTATTCACCTCACTAGTACATGCAATTATGTGCCTAATGGTTTTGTATAGTATAGTGAAAAATCCTTACCAAGGCAGTTATGTGTTGTTTGGGAATAAAGGCATGATCTACATTTGACTTCTATGGTTCCCATAGAAATCTATGGAAGTAGTTATACAAGGACATTATGGTAGGAGCTTGCTTTAGGGAGGACCCACTTGCATGACTTTTGTTAATCATCGCTTTGAATCAAAACATTACATTGGTATAGAAAACTTCTTGACCTTTATGCATGGTTTTGGAACTACTTCTTATCAATTTTGATTAAGTTTTACTACTTTGATATTGAACTATCCTTCAAATTCAAAATTTCTTATCCATCTTATGAAATACACCTTTGGTTTTTGTGTTTAGAGAATTGTGAGATTCTGGAGTTAAGCTCATTTCTTATGGGGGCTAAGGATGTAATTTAGTTATCTTAGAGCCTTGGGAAACATCCTCATGAAGTCACCTTGAGCCTAAATGCTAATTTTTTTTGAATTTTGAGCTAACGAAGAATCCAAGAAAGGCTAACCATTACGGAAAAAATTACCAAAAATAATGTTGATCCTTTGGTGATTGCAAGTGATGATAAATGGAATGCCTAAGGTTGAAGGTCTTTTGCAAGGCGAGGAAAAGAGTCCAATAGGAGGATAGTGAAGGATATGCCCATGAACAAAGGGTAGCACATATAAAGATTAAAGCTTAAACATCACATGTTTGTTGGACCCATGGGACAATGAGAAGAAATTTCAGTCCATCCTTCAAAAATGTTCTATATAAAAGAGAAGCATTAACATAACAATAAGAAGACAATGTTCGATGGATTTTGTTTTTGAAGACTTCTATAATTTTGTAAACTTTAATATCCATCTAGTATTTTGTCATTTTGTAGGACATTCACTTGAATAACATTGTGTAATGCAATGCTCAAGTTTTGTAATGATAGTCAATATGGTCTTGGTCACCCCACAATGTTTGTAATGGAATTTTGTCCATTTATATATATATATATAACTTGAGGATGAGTTTTTCATCATTTTTTGGGGTATGATGAAGCACCTTATGTTCGGTAACTTCATCGATGCATCCTCATTGATGAGGCCTCGTCAATGCATCCTTGTCAATGCATCTTAGATGTGTTGATGCATATGTGTCGATGAGGATGCGTTAATGCATCCTTGTTAATACATAACACATATGCGTTGTTGCTCTATCATCTAAAATCTATAAATATGAAAGCACCTACCACATAGGATGAAGTGTCATTAAGTCGATGCATTGACGGGGCCGCGTATACGTGGCCGTGTGGACGCAGCCTTCCTGCGTCGACGGGGCCCCGTTTACGCAGCCACCTATCCCAGCCTATAAATAAGAGGGTCCTCCGCCTCATTTAGGAATCCTTTTGTCATTTGTAGCTAGACTCTTTCATTTTTTTTCCATAGGAGTTAGATTATTTTCCCAGTGCATGCACGCAGTGTGATGCTTGTAATTGTACGTCACCTTTATTCGAGTGTGACGTACTTGGACGCACACATGACCGAAAATAAAGATCGAGATTACTTCATCATTGCAACATTCACTTAGTTTAATTGTTAATTATTTTTGTTATTTATTGCTTTCTTAGTTAATATTTATTTATCATCATGTACTATTCTTGTTGTTAAATGTGGAATGAGTACGACTTAATCACGAGCATTTAAGTGTGACTACTTGGTAACCCAGTAGCGTACCTAGGATCTACGCTTGGTAATCCCAGTAGTAGTCGTGCATGAGGTCCAAGATGTGTACGAATGATTAAGGAATGGATGCTCATCGCACTTAGGTTAGTTTAGACTCATTTCCTATTGCTCATTAGTTTAATTAATATTATCTTCCATTCTCTCTAGGAGTAGCATTAGTTTAGGATCACATCCTACGTCTCACTCTGGACTAAACCATACGTGACAAAGTAATACTAGTCTAGGTGGAAAGATAATGAACTATGATCAACGTGTAACTATCTAAATACCACAACTAGCCTATCTGTGGAGTTCGACCGAATCGTGCGTGAACACTCATATTCGTATGGTTGGGCGTAGGGGTACCTAGCCGTCCATCGTTGGCACCGTTGTCGGGGATGGTGCTAGTTATTTAGATTAGTTACATCATACAAGATCGTTGTAACAAAGCCTTGACAATATATCTTTTAGAGAAATAATTATAAAAAAAGTCACATATCAAATCGCACACAAATTTACAACCATGTCTCTCCTACAAGACTATAATAATGCCACATCTAGTGAGGCAATTCATTGGAGAACCAACGCAACAACATTATATTGGGTTGTCCATAAGGTGGAGAACCAACGAATATTATAACAATGAAGATTGGAGTACGCAACCCAAGGTGGGGATTTCTTAGAAACACAAACAAAGACAACATCGTCCCAACGCATGAAAGCATAACTTACTGGATGACGATGAACCCCTACTGGCCACTACAAGTTTAACAAAAATACAAGAGGCTGTTCAAATAGCCCACAGGCATCGTAAGGAAAGTTATCTATTGGTGCTTGATTTAAACAACTTTCCCAATTTTTCAGGAGGCTATGATTCAGATCCGCAACAACATTTACAAGCCTTCTATGATGCCTGTACATGGAACAACATTGATAATGGGTGGCAAAAACTTTAGCTCGTTCCTCTGACACTCGTTGGACAAGAAAAAGTATGGTATAGGTCATTAAAACTGAAATCAATTCGATGTTGGCCAACAATGGTAGAACTTTTCAATGAAAGATATCAAACCTATGCAAGAGTGTCAGCCTTGAAGAGACAAATCCAAGAATGGAAACAAGCACAACATGAACCCTTTGACACGGCCTTAGAAAGATATTATGCACTGTTAAAAAACTTCCCAGGCCATGGGTTCTCCAAGGAAAGGCTAATATACGATATCATAGATGGGCTCCGTAATGAAACAAGGGAGACCCTAGGGATGTACGCCCAAGGTCAACTATATGAGCTACGAACCCATCAACTCCAATACCTTATTAAGCAGATAGCAAAAGAAGACGGAGAAATAGCGAGATGGGAGAATGTTGAAATTTCTCAACAGGACGAAAATCTTAACTCAACAAGGGTCCATGATCATGAAGAGGAGAAATCAACTCACTTCGAGGAGGTGGAATCATCTTTGCCAATCCTACAATCACTAGATGAAATTGAGGCAAAGATCAATAAGATGATAGACTGGGTACATGAAAGGTGTGGAGAATATGCCAACATTATTAGAGGAAAAACTATGCCAAATCAAGAAACAGGATAGGACACCACGCGACAATCGAAACAAAGGGTAGAAGAGAATAAGGATAAGAACTCAACTGCCAATCATACATATCAATGTAATATTTTCTTGTACAATCACCCCAAAGGTCAATGTCCAATCTTGTCACATTTACATGAGCATTGGGGAGGAATGTTACATCTAGAGTTCGTACAAAAATACTATGTCCAACCACAGTGGCAAAAACCTTAGTTGTGGGGGAGGCCACTGCTAACTAGACCATACCCTTCATATGTCGCAGCACCAAATTCTTATTATGTTCAACACCTTGTTTCTCCAACGGGATCAGCATCCTCTACCTTGCCTCATCGTTATCATTCTCCTGAGCACTATCCACCCATGTCCTCTCCAACAAGATCACCACCTCATGTGCCTTACACTTCTCCTCAACCTCAATATTCTCATACTTCACCCCCTTCTACATCACCGCCAGCTATGCCAGAAGATTTTGCACCACAGCACCAACCAACAAACGTTACTTGTGCTGCTACTATCAATAGTAGTGGAGGTCCCTCAAAACATCAAAGGCGTCCCTTCTTTAGACGTGACCATCGAAAGGGATACCACGGTTCAGAAACCATTGCATCTGCCAACTCAGTACAAATCCAACATTGTGGTGCATCTTCCTCTTCGAACATAATGCCTCATGATACCTTATCAAGGCCACCACTCAATACTCCAACAACCATAGGGCCCAGTGAATATTGCCACATGGGGAGACATGTTGATCCTTGCATACCATCTTATGGTCGCAAGTACCATAGTGGGTCAACTCCTTATAAATTAATCACATCTTATAACTTGCCCCACTATGTCAACTCTAATCAAGTGTGTGAACCCCAATGGGGTAAGTATGAATGGGTTCCAATATTTTCAACATGCAAGGATCCCAACCTTCCATTTATTAATTCTAGCCATGCTCAGCCATTTAGTTATGGGGGCTATCCTCCATTCTAACATCACAGAATTAATAAATATTTTCTGTTTCTTTAATTTTTCAACTTTTTGTTTTCCAGTTTTTCACCTTTTAATTTATTGTTTTATCTTTTTGTCTTTTTATCTTCTTATCTGAGTAATCTCATCCACGAATAAAACACTCATGTGGCTCATTGATTGAGGTGTGTTCTATGTTATCAAGTCTCGAGTGGTCAATTATTTGGATAGTGAGCCCATTACACCCACTCATCCATTCTACAAATAAAAGGTTCTATTCGAGGGTACAATGCTATTCTTGACATCATTAAGACTTAAATTAATTTTTTGTTCATTGTGCCTAGAATGAAGAATGATGGATCAAGAGGGAATGATTAGGGTGTGACATCAAGGGGACTTGCGGATTCTCTTTGGTGATGTCTGTGGGAGTTATCATGTAACGTGGTTGTACTAAGATCCTTGTAGATCTAATGAAAAATGGGAGTAAGAGTAATCAAAAGGGCACTCAAAAATCAAATACTGTTCTAGGGGGTCCCACTGGAAAGACATGCACCCATGCCTGAAGGTTGGCGATTTCTCTAGATTCAGTGAAGTGAAAAAAAAAAGAAAGAAAGAGAAAAAGCAAAAGAAAAAGGAAGTGCCACAAAACAAAAATAACTCCTCCCTTGAACAAAACTTCAAGTGATCGTATGCCTTGTTGTTATGGTACTCTCGTAGTTGTTCATCATGGGATGAAACAATTCGATGTCACTGATTAGAGGAATGGACTTGGTCCTGATCTTGGAACAACGGGTTAATGACACGTTAATCATGCTTTACACGTAGGATTCATTGTGCCCTGAGTTAGTACCTCATGTCCCAATCTCTACAATCCTTTCTCTGATTCATTCCATCTCGCTGTTCATGTATTTTTGACTTGTGTCTTGTATAGTGTTGAATTCCTACCTCATCATCAGTGGTATTAACATGTGTGTGTTTTGTTGCATTGGTATAGATTACATTTAACCCTTCTAATGCCTACGAACATCTTAAGGTGTGGTTACGCAAGGGCATATAGGCTGGAACTTGCTTTGGGGAGGACCCACTTGCATAACTTTTGTAATTTGTACTTGTTGCAAGCCACCACATCATCTTATACCCTCCGAGTACTTCATTGCCAAATCTATTCTTTCCTTTGTCATCATTTTATCCAACATTCCTCAAAACTAGGTCTGACATTAAACTTTTAGGGTAACTTCCTTGAAAAATCTCTAACTCTAAAATCACACTAAGTAAAGAATTCATCATTTATTAAAGGCAATGAGTAAGGTATGACATCATTGAACTTTTTTCAATAGCCTTACTAACAATTGATCTTTGTGTGATTATAAATGGCCCCTAAAAGAAGACAACAAGGAGGACCTTCGCAAGGTGCAACTGAACAACCTGGGGGAGGCAGAGGTCAAGGCTCGAGCCTATGAAGAGGAACAACGACTATTTGCAACATGGCATATCAAGGCCAATTAAGTGTTCCCGCAGCTGTCGTGTCTATGAAAAGTGCCGACTCCATCAAACATTGGAACATCAGCATGGACAGCTCATAATCTTCAAATAGAAGAGGAGAAACGTCAGGTGCTTCTTCAACGGTATCTATCTCAGAAGCCTGATGCACAGGACAAAGGAAAGGCACCCATGGAGAAGCCACCGCTATCGGGAACCCCATGAGTTCCACAAGTTTTGTCTTTTGTGTCTGTGTCCAAATTTTGTTTAATTCTCCACTACAGCATGAATAAATTTCTAGTTAGTCAATAATCCCATACCTATCCACTGTGTATTCAATTGAGCTTGTTCCTCACTTTGACTCGAGGATGAGTTTTTACTCAGTCATGGGGGTATGATGAAGTGTCATTAAGTCGATACGTTGACAGGGCTGCGTAAACCCTAAACCTCATTTCTTTCTTAAGGCATGAAATCGTAGAAATACTTTTGTTGACTTCTAAAGGATTTCGAAGTCATTTTTCTCTCTAGAGGTGTTTGAGCTATTTCTTGTAATGTTTGTATTTTTCAAAACTATTTCAAATCTCTTTTGATGTCTGTTAATTATACTTGTTTCTACTTGATATGTTTCTTTTCATTAGTAATAGTAGATTTTTAAAAAGGTACACTAAAATATGAAGTTCCATCCACATTTTTGAAAAATTGTAAAAGGGGAAAGGAATATTGAACTTGAAATAATTTGACTAGAAGTATAACTAATGAAATATAACCATGCTTCAAGTGTGCCTTAGCAACTCACTCTTACAAATCCTTATTAAGCAATGAACTAACCAAATATTACAAATAAAACAAATCTTTATATTTGAATATAAAAGTACAAAATGTGATAAGTATCTATTTTAAAAAATTTAATAATACACAATATGTTAATTTAGCTTTTAAGCCATTTAACTAGATTTCTAGATAGACACATTAAATAATGTTAACATGCTAAAACCGGAAAGAAAAAGTTAGACTCCATGATAACGCAAGATATATGTTATATATTATATATTTTGTAAAATGACTACTTCATTACTAAATAACATCCCTTGTGAAGTTTTCGTGTGTATCATGTTTATCAATACTAAATAACTATTATTTCTGAAACGTCATATTCATAAATTTAAATATGTAACGGACCTGCATATTGTACAAATACCACATGCAAATGTGACAGATTATGGTTCTAGAAATGCTTGACTGACTCCTCCATGAGACCTTTGGCAGTCCTAGTACATATCTAAATATATACGAACCCTGTCAGAACGAAGGAACCCCCGTCACATCAAATAAGACAACCAATTGATAGTTCATTTAGGTGGTAAAGGAGAATTCAATTCCCTTAGCACGTGGCCCCTTAAACTTAATGTGCAAACAACCAAATTAAAAAACCCAAAGAGGCATGGCCTTCAACAACAAACGCTCGGTTTTCTGCGTTTTGGGCTGTGAAAAACGACCAGAGTTTAGATTAAGAAGCAGCAGCAGCAGCAGGTGGCAGGTCCAAAGGCTGGGCATATGATTAAGGACTGTCAACTCTCTACTGTCACTGCTGCACAGAATACGCTTCAAACCATGCATTTCTGCAACAAGCCTACATTTATATATTTATTTACCTCTTTCTCATAACACAACTTTCCAATGTCAGTGCATGGCAATATGTTGCGTGGCAAGGACTTGACTGAGGCGGAGCAACCAAACAATCTTAGAATCAAGCTCGTGTCCAAGCTT
Source organism: Gnetum montanum (assembly GCA_015680685.1). Taxonomy (NCBI): domain Eukaryota; kingdom Viridiplantae; phylum Streptophyta; class Gnetopsida; order Gnetales; family Gnetaceae; genus Gnetum; species Gnetum montanum. The sequence goes on along the minus strand of MNCI01023527.1, from coordinate 44,923 downwards.
GGAATATCTAAACATTCTTGCCTTAGAAATAGATTTAGCTTTTAGCTTTTTAATAGATGTGTCTGTGCATTTAACCAATGTGTAAGAAAATGTCCCACGATGTATATGTATAGAACCACCAGGTAGTTTATTTGCACAATGTTGTATTCCAAGAGAATTTCTTTGGGGGGTGTGCGTCCTACTCTCCAGAGATATGTCCAAAACCTTATAATGTAATCTTACGTACATTACATTAGTATTTTACATATTGTCTATTAACTTTTCTAAATAATCATTAAAACTAGAAAACTTTTGAAGATGTTTTATAATTGTACAATTTATATGTATGCTTCCTGTTTGCAACATCATTAGAATCTAAAGTAAAATTGAATTACAGTTTCAGGTAACGAGTTCTAAGCTCCTGTATTCTTTTTTCCATTAAAAGACCAAACAATGGTTAATATTCAGACTTACAGCTTGTGATAAACTGATTACCATGAATTATGCCAAGACCGTGTTATTATCCTAACTACGAGGCCTCTTTTACTTTAAAACATAACTTACAGATTATATTACAATACTGAAAAATTCGTACATTTTCAGAGTGTTAACCCATGTTAAAACCAAAAAATTCAGAACTTCAAACTTACATGTTCAAACCCAATAATCCGATCATGCACGTCAAATTCCAGCAATGCTCTCTTGAATAGACAGAGAACACCTGGCAGAACTATTTGCCACCTTGAAGCACACAAAGTAACATAAGTCCGAGAAGGAGCAAGCAGCAGCAGCAGCAAGACACCGAAAAGGTTGAGGTGCGTGTGTATCACTAAAGGAGGACGTATCAGGAATGGACGTGTGCATGAATGTTCAGGTGACACTTGATACGTGCCTTGTTAGGGCTGACATCAGATGAATGGATTTTCCACTTTTTCAGAGTGCAAACGAACGATTCTCTGCTGATTCGCTAAATGCCATTGCCAGGCAGCCAGCCTGCTCACGCATTGAATCTCGACATGAATCCCCCGTTTTGCTCTTGTTTGCTTCCTGGTGCTCCACCCGTCGCTCTCTCGTTCAAATTTTCGGATCTGCCCGTGCTTACTTGCATCTGCGATGCCCAACAGTAGCAGAAATTAGAATGTTCAGTGCCGCCGCCGGATTCAGGAATGATTGGATGGTTTTGTACACAATGTTTTGGAAGATATGATGAAATTTCGCCCAAAGAAAAATAAATTTACCAAGATACGGTGCATAGATGTGCAATTTTTTTCAAAAAGATTAGTTCTCTTGAATAATACATGTAGTGCAAAAAATCAAGGCCAGGACGATGATGATGAATATAAGAGAGAATGGAATGAGTGGCTCATGTTGTATTAGTTTCAAACTTCCTACCATGCGAAATTTTTAGTGTCTTAACTTTCAAATTTCCTCTTTGAGTTAACAGAATTTTTTTTTATAAATGTAGCCACGTGGCTCTCGACTTAACTTCATAATCTGGTTACCTGTTTTGCCGTTCTGTTTTTCCTCTTTTCTTGCTTGGGTTCTGGGCTCTGAAACTTTGGAATTTAGATTTGAAAAATGATGGGCGTTATTTAGATATTTGAATTCAAGAAGCGGATAAGTTCAGGGATTTCTTCCTTTTTAAATTATGAATGTGCAGTTACGATTTAACAAGAAGTATTGAATGCCCAGAGGTAAGACCTGCCAGGTGGCGAGAACGGTCCTCTACATGGCTTGGTTTTTCACGTTACCCTGTTGAATGCTTTAGCGATTTCAAAGCTTTTCAACAATTTTGCCAACAACACCAACAAACAGCCCACAAAACTGACTGATACATCACAATAAAGGAAACTGATCAATATAAGCATCCATTCGACGATATGATCTTTCATATTTTCATGACCATCATCATTGTCATTGGAATACATTCCATCCATTCATTCTTCATTTTAATTCTTCAATTTATAAAGGAATCATGTCCATATCCTCATCACCATTGGAATACATTCATAGTGAGTCATTCATTGTTCATTTTTACAATCATACAAAACATTGCCGTGGAAGCCGCCTCAGAATCGGCGGGTAGCAGGACTAGCAAGGATCAGGTTTTTACACTTGGACAACAGCAGAGGCGCCAAAAAATTTCCAGCCCAAATTTACGGTACTATGTATATATATATGATTCCGGACCCAAAAAAACAACACACAAAACACAAACACGCAGGGCCCTTTCTGTACAAGGCAGCAGGCTCAAATTGTAAGCAGCAGCGGGCAAACCATCGTCAAGATTAGACTCAGGGTTCTGGATTTATGGGGTTTCTGCCTGGAGCTCCTTATCATCATCATCATCCTCAGGAGAATCAACGAGATCCATGATTTCCTGGATTGTGAGATCCTCACTCTCAATGCTGGGAAACCTCTCTAGCCCTACAGAATCATCATGGGTTTGGGGCGAAGAAACTGCAGGATCGGACTGGGACTGGGTCTGTAAACTACTGTCTGTGAAAAATGGATCAACAATGGACGAATTGCAAGAAAGGTGAAAATGGCTGCCAGATGCCGAGGATGCGTCTGCAAAAACAGAAAGAGCAGTAGCAGCAGCAGCAGGTGCAGGTGCAGTAGCAGGCATGGGCGCAATTGCATGGCGGCTTTGTTGCGTCGTGGAGGCCCCATAACTGGGGTTTGCCTTGGCCACCTTTGATGGTGCAACATTTGGCAGCCTGGAAAAAGCTCTGCCGCTGCTGTTGCTATTGCAGATGACGTTGCTACTGCTGCTGTTGCTGTTGTGGTTACTGCTTATGCTTTTGTTGCTGCTGTTGGTGTTGTTGTTACTGTAATTTGTTGTTGTTGTTGTTGCTACTGCTGTTGCATCCGATCGTGGAACCTTGACGCCACGGATCATCTGCCGAGGAAGAAAAGCATCAGAAAAGCATCAGTTTTCTAAATTTAGAAGCGAGAGATTGCACTGCAGATGCTGCTTACTATCCATTCATTGGGCGGGGGGCGGCCAACAGGATTTCCTACATACCGCTGCGGAATATGGGAAGAGAATCGGAATGGAAGAGAAAAATAGAGTGTGGGCTCCTCTGCTGTGTTGGCTTGGTGACACTTACATATTTTCCAGTCTTGGTGTCCAGGAAAATGACAATGAAGTCGCCCTCCTGCAGGTTGTTGGACCTCACGAAATCACCTGCGCAGTTTAGCATTTGGTTTCTATTAATGTCATACGTATATTGAAACTGAAACTGGGATTTGATTACGTCCAGGCTGTGCAAAACAAACAAACAAAAAACATGAAAAACTCGGTGTCTGTCTCTGCGAATACAGACATGTTCAGAATCACGCAAGCAACACACCACTAGGCTAGAGAAGCTCTTTCTCAGTGTTGAATATAAATATCAAACGTACCTGTATTTTCCAACAAGTACATTCGGCTCTTGTTGTTCGGCCAAAACCTGACATCCAAATTCATATTCAAACATCTGAGGAGAGTGAAGAGACCCATACCAGAAAAACAGCAACTTCTGGGCATCTGCATATCTCTTTGCAGTTTCTGAGCGTGGGGTAAAGACTTTTTGGGGGGAAAATTGGCGTACCTGTAGCGCATGCTCCAGACTCTGGAGGTGGTCATGTCCTCCATTGTGATGGGTATACCGTCCCTGGCTTCTAGCTTGGGTAATTCTGCCTCAGCCTCTTTCTGCAGATACAGGAACAGAACCCACTTGAAGTTAATACAAAACTATTTACCAGAATCCTGAACAGAACGCGAATCCATGTCAAACCCAAGGAACTGAGCATAACATATGTATTCATCATGTCGTTTCTTACACAACTGTTAATGAATCTAGTAAAGTACGATTTCAGGCGGTAACATACAAAGAATTTCAGGCACATATGGAATACTGAACTCTAACCTTCGGCAGCACAATTCTTCCCAGATTACCAACATCGCTTTGTTTCAAGACCTTCTGGAGAAGAAACTTCAAATTCTTCTCAGGCTTCCAGCCCTAAGACCAGTCACATCACAGTACTACACTCAAAACATAATTATAATAAACCAGGCAGATTCTGAGTACCGACTTGCACTGAAGAAAGACCACGAAATCAGGAAACAAAAGGAAAAATAAATAAAGAAACAATTGTGGGAAAGATTTGGTAGAGAACCTGACGTCGATCAGATGGCATGAAAGCTGTTTGTCGTTGTGAGAAGTGCTGCTGCATGATGGGGAACCCACCATTAGCAGCGATGGTTTCAGGCGAGGGATTGTGAGGATTCATAGCGGTGGAAACAGCAACTGCTAAAGCCGCAGGACTGGAACAAGTAGAAGAAGAGGACTGCCAAGGCCTGTGATGGTGGTGCGCCAGGGATCGTCTCTGGCGAGCCATTCTGTTCTTCCTGGCTTCCTTGGTGGATGCCGCAGGAGTTGCAGATCGAAAACCCATAAAATCCGCAGACAGATGATGATGCTGTACCCTGCCATTCATGAAACTCCCAGCCGCAGTACTGTTGCAGAACCCAGAAGAAGAAGAAACACCACCAGGGCTGGCGCTGTTCCCAGCAATCATGGCCATGTGCCACGAAGAAAGATCTGACCCAACACAGGACTGCAGAGAAATCTGATTGGGGTTCTCAAATCCGGCGTCCCGGAGGCCTTCCTCCATGGGAACCCGTCTGTACTTAGGCGCATGGAGGGCAGCAGGGTCGCAGGACAAAAGAGTCGGGTCGTAGATATTAGGATCGTTGTTACAGGCAAAAGCTGGAGCTGGAGAAGAACTGGCAGATTCAAGCAGGACCGGGAAATTCAAATTGTAGCAGAAAGGACCGGCCGATGATGCAGAAGATGATAATGGCGGAGATTCCCGGAGCTTACGCTTACGCTGCAGATGATAGGTTTGGACCCAGGAGAGAATGAGCTTAAGCAGATGCAGCATACCTTTTTTGCCACCTCCCAGGTGCTGGGCCGCTGTTTCAATGGTGGAACGTTTGAGCTTGATGTTTCGCAGGTCTTCCGGAGATATTGAATCTCTGTTGGACTTGAGCCACTCGAAAAACACCATGGGCAGTTCTTCGCCGGAGCCAGAATCATCATCACCATCCGGCGCTTCTGCAACTGCGGCTTCACAGGGCTCCTCCTGCAGAACCGCCTGCAGGCATGAGGAATCCGGCATGTCCCATACATCTTCTGAGCCATCCAGAAGCTCCAGGCTTCTGAGCTCTTCCAGCAGGTCGATTTTGTCGTTGTTATCATAGCAGACGCAGTCGGAATCCGGGATTTCTCTGACCGCCAGAGAAGTTGAAGTTGCAGAATCCTCCGGGCGCTCAGTAGCGAAACAGTAGCCAGAGGCGGCATCCAGGTCTTGTTTGGGAATCCAGGAGCTGGACGGGGAAGATACGGAGGCCGAACTGGAGGAAATGGATGCAGCGGAGCAGTCTGGAAGCTGCTGAAGCTCGTTAATGGCAGGCAAATTCACGCAGTCAAAGATTTCTGCTGCGTTCAGCAGATCTTCGGTGTCCGGGAACTCAGAATCCAGAAGCTCCTCTGGCTCCGGTGGTGGCGGCTTGGCCTTGATTCCTTCCTCTGAGAAATCACAGACGCTGATTTGCTCGCCTATGACGTCGCCATTCTCGTCGGCGTCGTTGCTGGTGGTGGTGGTGTTGATGAGAAAGTTCATGTCTTCTGCTTCTCCGCCAGCCGCCATGGTGATCCCCATTTCCATCTCCAGATCTTCCATTATGATTGGAAACTGGAAACTGGAGATTTTATTATTCTGCACACAAACTGCAAATGGTGAATTAACAAGATTTTGTTTTGCAGAGTCGCCGAGGTCTCCCTCCTCGACTGCTCGGCGACCCAAAATGAGAGGGTCCCGACCCACAAAAGATTTAGTGGTCTATGGATGCTGCAGAATTGCAGAAGAAGAAGAAGAAGAAGCTCGGCGCAGAAATGCCGCCCGGAACAATAAATGGCTCTCCGAGTTCAGTTTCTGCTCGGGAAAACTCGCAGACCCAGAACTGGGAAAAAGATTATAGCTGTTTGGGTTGTGACAAAGTAGACGCAGAGCAGAGAAATAGAGGAGAGAGAGAGAGAGAAGAGTGAGAAAGTGGCTGGGTTTATCAGCCAAGAAAAAGAGAGAGAGAGAGCAGTGGAGTGGTATCGCTTATAAGGCGGTTTCGTTGCTTGTTTAGGGTGCGAGCGACGATGATGATGATGACGAGGCAAGCTCAGAATATTGCCCAAAACGACCAAGTCACAGCAGCAGCCAAAACCCATTACCATGGAAGAAGGGCAGGCACACACCAGTGTTCTATTTCAAGAAAAGGCCCATCACAACAGAGAATAGGGTTTTTTTTATTTTTTATTTTTTATTTTTTATAACAAGGACATGGAGCTAGGGCTTACTAGGCAAACAGGCAAGCACAGATAGCACAGCACCGTTACTGGTACAGAAAAAACGATGATGCAGTCATTGCAGTGTGAGCACATAGGGAAAAAAAAGTGTGGAAGAGACTGGAAGCTACAGCAACACACAGGGTGGGTCAAAGTCCACAGTGGCTAAAAATAAACCAAAACCCACAGCATCCGGAACAACAGCAGTAGCAGCCTCCTTCCCCTATTCACTCTCTGATCTCCCTTGAAAACCAAGCAGCAGCTGCTGATGACGATCATGACGATGAGCATGACGAGCCAGTGAAAAACCCTAAAAAAATCTGCAATCCAATCCAACCCAGCTTTTGACCTTCAATCATCGAGCAGGAAAACCCTGTGATAAGAAACCAAAAACTAAAAGACCGTTTTCCAAAAATTCATCCCGCAGGCAAGAAGAGCCAATCCAATCAGGATGGACAGCACAACACAGAGTAAGACTGTAAACTGTAGACATGATTTCGGAAAATATGTCATCTTTGAGTAGAATTGAAAGAAAACAACCAAGAAGCAGGAGTTCGGCGGAATTGGATGCATTGTGGATTGCGGGTTATTTTGTTTTTGTTTCTCTCTCTATCACAGCACCCGCCAGCGTGGAGCAAAGCCGGGAGCCTATGACGGACGTCCACGAGGCCCACAAATCTCTCCTCCAAATTAATCTCAACCCCACAGTCTCCATTTTCGGGCACGTTGCTTCCATATCCATGAGAAATTTAAAGCCCCACGCACAAAAACACAAACTCCAGCTGCTCCACTGCTACTCCGCCTCTTTTAACAATTAAAACATAAATCCAAACATCCAAAACCAGAACCCAAATGCAAAACTGCATCATCGTCAAATTAAAATGCAACATGCAACCACATTTTGTGCCAAAACTAAGAAAACCAAACCCACAACCACAATAATGAAAATGAAGCAACAACGCACACGGATTTCGAACAGAGAAGGAAAAGGAAAAAACCAGAAGAACCCAGAATCGCCAAACCAAGAATCCATAAGCAGCAGTAGCGTCAGAATTAAAATGAGGATTAAAATGCAAATGCAGCGTCAGAATTGTTTTACAGAAGACAGCATCAGCGTCTGGTTCGAGGGGAGTCGGTGGCGACACCTGAGCTCTGAGAGGCTTCCATGCGTAGCTCGGGCACTGGTCGCCTAAAACGGCAGCCGCAGTCTTTAGTCATCAATCGAAACCCAAGCAAAAAAGAAAACAAACCAACAAAGAAAACTCTGGCTGCCTGCCACACTATCTCCATTAGTTAAATTCGGAGGTGTTTTCTTTTTCTTTCTATCATCATCTCTCGCTTTTGCCATGCTTTTACATGATTTGTCGCCGCAACGGCGCTGCCTGCAGATGCTTCTGCAACGTGTCCAACTGCTTGCCTTCATGTCTGTGCTGCTCCATCATCACATAAGCCAGAGACGCCATTAAATCCGATTAAACATTATAAATTAAAGTTACCCCTTCTCATTATTATTATGGCCTCATCTGGAGTGCAATTTGATCTCTGTAATTTCAGCTGTGAATGCCTGTGATTACACGACAGCCTGATTCCTTTGAAAAATGCTCCTAAACCTTGAATGGCGTTCAGTGGATCGTTGGAATGAGGGACCGCGCTGCTGCATTTTTCTTTGGAATTCACGAAAAAACGGAAAGACGTCCCCACAAAAACATTCGTTGAAAATCAGAGAGAGATTCTGAGATCCATCGGATGCCTGCCTCGTAACGGCAGCGGTATTTGTTTTGTGGGTTAGGAAATTTTCGGTAGGAAAACGATGTGCCCCATACTTTATTTATTATTGCAGCAGTGGTAAGGTTTATGTTCGGCTCTGTGCCGTCACCTTGGAGCGTAATCTGTCGCCATCAATGGCGGAAAAGGGGACTGGCACCGATTCTGCTGTTGCTACACTGATGAATTTCGAATGCTGCAATCATGCCAATGATGATCCTGCTGTGTTTCTTTCATGTCTCAGCGAACTGAAACAGGGATTTAAAATATAGATACACACGAAAACTGCAATTGCTTCCTGCTCTTCAGCAATTCCAATGGCAATTGCTGCAGGGAGTTTGCTCTGCATTTAGTTTAGGCCGGATTCCTGGGAGTCCAATCTCACAAATACGTCAATTCATGACTATCTGACAGCATTTCTTTCCCTTCCTCGGCCACGGTTCTCCGAAACACTGGAAAGTTGAGCATATCGAATTGATTAACAAATGTTGTACCATACTCGTAAAATGTCAATGTCAAGCTGTGCCACTGAAACCTATACCGCCATGGGTGAATCATTCAGACTCGTTTGAAAGAGGAATTTTCATTTAATTATCCTTTTCCGCAATGTACATTTTTTGCACCGTTTGTTATCTTCAAGTGTATACTATCTCAACAACAAAAAAAAAATGAGTAATTTGTAGTTTGAGGCATAGCTTTTTGAATATTGAAGTTAGCTATATTAGATTTTAGAAATGGAATACTGAAGTAACACTTACCTTTTTTTGGTAGATGGCTTGGCAAAGCATTGTCTTAAGAGAAACTTTGAATATGTGTACTTTAGGACTCACCGTCAACGCAATATCTTGGTAAACTTACAGGTAAAATTTGCTAATGAATCTTGTTTCAAAAGGTTACCTCAATGTTTATAACATTAAGGATCCGCAAACAAAGTTATTTGAATTACATTTAAAGCATTATTGTGTTGTATTTTAGTACTTTTTAAGTATTATATTGATTAAATTATTTTGAGTTTGTAAACTTTCCCTTTCATTACTAGTAGTAGGAAAAAGAATTTAAACAAAATATAATTATATTTCAAGCATAAATCAAATTTGCAAGGGGTTGTTGGAACTCGAAATAATCGTAATATAAGTATAGCTCAAGATATATAACTTAGTATAGCTTTCAAATCAAGAGTCTTACTACTAGGTTAACATTTCATTGTTAAATTAAACTTGTAAGTCAATATATTCCAATGATTTTAAGAAAATAAATAAATGACATAATGCCAATGAGAGCATACATGAACTACTAAGCTTGTTGAAGTAAAAGTATTGTTGAAGGAGTGTTGGCTCCACGAAAATGAATAATAATATTCAAAAAATTTTAGAGTAATCATATCAATGAAGAGAGAGTTTAAAGAAAAAGCCTAATGATTTTGGAATATCTTTTTAGATATTCATCCTTACAACCAATCATGAAAAGCCTACCCTTTGGGGTATAAAAGATTAAAGATATTCAAACTCTTCATTTCATTTTTCTTATTTCATTTCATCCTATTATTCTTATCATTGTAAATGTATCAGAACATCGCAGTGTATCACTTTTAGGGTGGTAAAAGAATTGGTTAAATTAATTATTTTAATTAGTAATTATTAGGTTGTGTTAGTAACTTTTTGGTATAGTTATAATGGTTTATCTCTCACACATTTTAAATAGTCATCACATGATGATCATAAGATCGTCATTATGAGTTCCATTTTCCTATCTTATTTAGCTGCAAGTTTACTCTTCAAAGATCCTAGAAACTTCACATGGCATCAAAGTAGGATGGTGAATAATTTCGGAAATTTAAGAGTGGCTTCAAAGAATTAGTAGCATGCTTTTTATATAGCCATGACAAAGGCAAAAATATGCATCTCATTCCTTGAAAGCCAAGTACTAAATGTGTCAAAATCCAATATATGAAAGCTTCAGATAAGATTTCAGCTTCAAGAAAATGGCCTTGAGGAAACTCTATTGGAAATTGCCATGGTGGATGAAAATAATAAGATGGTGCAAATGCTTGTATCCTTAGCAAGTCTAAAGAATTTATACAACTAGTGGAGAAACAAGATTTCGATATAAAATGTGGAAAAGGCTTAAGGTGATAAGAACATTAACCTACCTATTTGATATATTTGATATCCTTTGTGTATCTCAAAATCATAGGAGTCATGGATTTGTGTTTGAATGTTCTTTTAAAGTTGCTTGAGTGTTTTTTCTATATAGGGCAAGCAATAATGAGCCCATTGTGGGTTGCAATTAGCTGTAGTTTGTGAGCCATTACAAATTACAATGACCTACAATTTAGGACTATGAGGCACTATGATTTGTAGGGAGCTATAGTCTAGGGTTACAAGCTACATGTAGCTATACTCAACCAAAGAAACAATGACCAAAATTCTATACATTTTACCAATGTGATAGGGTATGAGTCACAATTTGGGGAATGTAAGGGCCTATAAGTTGTATTCACTCATAGTTTGTGAAATTTTAATTCTTTTAAAAAGCAAGCAAATTCAAGGAAGATGAATGATTACTCGAAGACTATAAAAGTTTGTAAAGTCCTCTAAGATCAATGCCTTGCTATCAAATTATATGAAAGAGTTGAGAGAGCTTTAAAATGAGAGAGACTTTTCCTTGTGAGGCCAATTGAGTTATGTGCTCATCTTGAGCAATTGTGATCTTGAGAAGTTCTCTAAGTGTGGACCTTTTGGTATGTTAAAACATTAATAAAAATGAAGAACAAAGTTGTTTTTGTGGTTGTGTGATTGTTATGATTGCAGGCTAAGTACTTGGATCAAGACAATAAAGATTGCAGAAGTTTGATGAAACATGAACAAGAAATGAAAAATTCAAAGGACAAAGAAAGTTGTAGGAAGACATCTGATGAGACGCGCTATGCACAAGCCATGATATCGCGTATGTGATATCGCGTTGTCCCCTGCGATGTCGCGTACGCGATATCGCGGTCCACCACCAAATCTATAAATAAAAGGTGGCACTCCCCTTATTTCTCATCCTATTGATCACTCCAGAGATAGAATATTTTCCATGTGCCTGCAGTAGGAGTCCCCAAGTGAGCGGATATTTATTCAAGCAGCTTTGTACCTGAATGCAAGTTGTGTACAGCAATAAAGACGAGCTTTGTGAATAAACCTTGAAGTGCATGGAATAGGATTTATTACCTGTTATTTATTACATGTTATTTCCTGCCTATTATTTATTACCTGCAGTAGTGCGGCATGAGTACAACTTGATTACGAGCATTTACGGATGTGTATGGCTAATCAAGGAATCGGCTGCTCATCGCGATTAGATTCTCTCATCCTTTCCTCCTAGTTAAGTGCCTCAGTACGATCACTTCAAGCACGTGCATTACACGTGGTGATCCCAGTAATGATTAGCATTTGGTAGCCACGGTTGCATAGTTCAGGGTATGTACGGTAAGTGGGAATGGATGCTGATGCTAGTTAATTTATACTTAGGTCATTAGTTAGTGTTAGCTAGTTTCTCAACCCTTCATCTGGATAGCATAGGAGATAAAACTAAAAAAGACTATAAAAATCATATACCTCAGACTTACTTAACCATACACCGTGACAAACACAAGTCTGGGAAGACAACGAATGATTAACCCCAAGTGTTCCATGGGGCATGTAGGCATTTAGTTTGCGAAGTTCGATCGGATCGCACGTGCTAGGCTTGTTTTGTATGGTTGAGTGTAGGGGTACCTCGCCACTCATCATTGGCACCGTTGCTAGGGACTAAGTGTTTGTGCGCTGAATAGAACATAAAGGATATCATTCACATCGTTGTGAGCCTTAACAAACCTTTGGGTTAATCAAAAGAAAAATTTATATAATGGTAAATTAGCACACCGATAAAAATTCCTTCTTCTCATAAGAGCAACTCACCACCTAAGGATCATACTAGAGACAATCGGCAACATAAAACACATAACCTAAATCAACCAATTCCTTAGCAATATAGGGTGGAATATACTCATCCCAATGAGTATGTTCCCAACTCCACTTTTATCTTCCATCAAGACGAACAGATGTGCTAGAGAGATTTGCAAGGTAACATCATGTTACCCCCAGACCGTGCAGTCCCAAACATGCTTCTCCATGCTTTGGCACAGATTGGCATGACAAAACTATATGTTAAATACGTTGTGGAAAATTTTGACGTGAGGGATTACCATCCCACACCTTTACAATGTATGAGGGACTCAAGGCAGGAGAGTCAACATACTTTTCTGAAGGGCAAAGCCCCGCACGTCCTTAGCGAAATAGGAGATGAGGAACCCCTTATCACAGGTTCTTTAGCAAACAATGTTTCCCCTCCTAACGATGATGAGAAGGTTGGGTATCAGAACCTACGATCAACTATACATATCCCTGGTTCTGATGACCATGAACACCAACTGTTCACAGAGGGAACAACCACTCATGCTAAGGACAGGCACTTAGATCGTCACCACGATCGAGGCTATAGCAACTAAAGAGAAGGCAAGAAACATCATCATGGCAATGGTTCCCCTTCTTCTTTCCCTTCTTCACATCACTCACCCTCTCCTTCCACATCTGGGCGTAGCCATCATGAACACAATGAAGAGGATAAAGGTAGACAAAACGAGAGACCTCGACGGGAAAGTCGAGAGAGAGGAACTCCACCACAGCCCACTAACATATTATCCAAGTGGAACTCCACCATAGCCCATCGAACAACATCAGCAGTGGAAATATCCACAGTCATGGGGGATGCCACCACCAACACAACAATACCCTTACCAATAGCCTAACCCTTATGGATATTATGTGCAGCAGCCGATTTCTCCAAGTGACTCTATGAGTCACTCAACCCTCAACCATCACTACCAAGTTCGAGAGTACTTCAGAAGGACTCCTTCTCCTCCGAGAGACACTCCATATCCACACCATCCTCCTAATCCATCCACACCTCTTCCACCAATAGTAGTTCCCATAACATCTCCTACTCCAACAATGCAAGGGGAACTTTCTCCTCAACTGCAGCAACGTCATGCTACGAGAGCTATAAATATTCAACCCGCTGCTGGTTCTGACAACTATAAAAAGAGAAGACCTTTCTTCAGAACCAAAAGCTAGAAAAACTCTCACAACAACAAGCGATTGAGCCCATGTACACTCCTCCACCATCTAACACGTCAGAGCACCCTTCAATCCAACAGAACTTAACGTATACGATTATGTTAACGCATACTGTAACTGACTAGATCAAGGTAGGCCACCTTCCTAGGAAACTAACTGACCTTGGGAGTCCCTTAATCTATTTACAAATTGCCAAAAATAAACCACATAGGGCTCTTCTTGAGTTAACTTAATTTCACGAGAGATGTATCACGCCTAGAACCTACCCCAACTTAAGAAGAGCAACATTCAACTAGAGCTGGTAGACCAGTTCATCACCATTCCCTTGGGATTGGTGGAGGACATCATCACCACTATGTGTGGTTGGTCTTACCCAGCTTATTTTCTAGTGATTGAAGTTCACAAGAATGAAGGGGACTTCCCAATTATAATGGGAAGGGCATGGCTAAGTACAGTAGACACATGCCTTAGGATCCACGATCTTTCCTTGGAAATCTCTAAGATAAACATTTGTGGAAAGATTAAGAAGAGGAAAGTTCCATGCATCACATACAGTGATTGATCGGGTGATGACATGGAGGAAATGCCTCCATGTAACAGGTGTGCCCTTGAAACTTTCCAACAAAGATGCCTATATGTAGCAACCACACAACCAGTAGTAGACATCCCGTGGTTGATAGCTACTCGAAGGAGCAACAAAATATGCATGGAACGAACTGAAGAGAAAAACCATGTCAACAACGAAGGCATAGATACGTTGGAATGTGAGCATCGCCAACTTCCACCCCTTAATCTAAGATCATCAATTGGGAGAAGTTGGACACTTCTTAGAAATTCAAACAGGCGCTCATTATTTTAGATCTCTCCCTTTCCACTTAGTCATGGGGGAGATGGCCACCTATGCTAACCATATGGGGCCCTCAGTTCCTTTTCGATTTTTATATTACAACGTTTTTGTCTTACACATTTTTGTTTTACAATTTTCTTTAACTTTTCTAGTTTTTATTTTACAACATCGTTATCCGTTTTCCATTTTGTGTGTGTGTGTGTGTGATCCACCCTGTAAGTTTGTCACCCAATAAGTTTTTGGAATGATGGTATGAATTATTTTCATATTGATTGCTAATGTTTGGTTTTTACCTTTAAGTAATAATGTTGGTACTAAGGTATGTTTCTTTGATATAGCAGGTAATGAGACCACTTCATCCATCCATCCACTAGTCTCTATGGTCTCTCTCGGCTTGGAAATGTACAGTCCCCTTCTAATAAGAACTTAAATGAATCGGTGACTGGGTATTTCTCAAACTAAGGAAGGATTTAAGGATTGCAAAGGGTGTGACTTCAAGGGAACTTGATGCTTTTGTGTTGGCCATTCTCTTGGGTGCTTGGATGTTTTCTTCTTGAGTTTTCTTACCATTCCGATGTTACCCAATTATCAGAAGCTGGGACAATAAAAATAAGAAGTCTTTGCATGGTGTGGTTCTCATGCATAAAAACACAAAACACAAAAAAAAAAAGAAACTAAGTGAGAATTCAAAGCACACCCCTTAGACGAAGAAACTTGGGCTACAAGCACTGGTTATGGAACCAAAAGTGTTCCCTCTAACTAAGGCCCTTCTCGCTTCCCATTCTCTCCTTTGTTTCATCGGAATGGTGGTGACTCTTAGGGAAGGCATTCTTGTTATCCAAGTGGATGGTTTAGCCAAATGCATTGATGCAAAGTCACTGGATCTGGTTGGTTGAGGCCGAACTTTGAATGGGATTTGCTAAGTCACATTAATCATGCCACACACAAGGGGATGTACACCACCTTTTTCTTGAGATTCCATTCCATGCTCTTCTCTCCATCCTTCTCTCCATTATTCACCTCATTGCCAGTTGTATCATTAGTGTACATTTTGGTTGATGCATTTTTTTCTTTTTTGGTAAATTCTTACGGTTAAGAATTTAACTCTTGTTCTAAATAACATTCCTGAAGCCTATGGACTCTTTGAATGTGGGTTTGTCAGGGCACTAAGGGCATGAGCCTGCTTTGGGGAGGACCCACTGACATTCCTATTTGGTGCATCAATTAACTTCTTTCCCTTAACATTTTGTAATTAATTTTGTTTTGTTCATTACCATATTGACATCCATTTCACTGATGTTTTCAGTTGTCCCTTTTTATCTATCTTTCTTATTCCTTTTCTTTCTCCATTCTAACACTATCGGAGGTTCGTGATTAGTCATGGGGGTACGAGGCCCACTTTTTTCGATTTTCTCCTAGCCCTGAAATTTTTGATTTTCTTCCTAACCCCTACACCTTTAGTAGTCATCAGTAATATATCTCCCAATCCATATCAGCCATACAACAACCTAGCTAATGAACCTACACTGAAGCAAGGTATTAATTACATGCTGATTCATTTACCCTTGCTAATATATGATTGTATTGTGTGTGCAGATGGTGATCATACAATAATGGATTGGACTTGGAGAAAACACTTAGNCAATTTTTGTCAAGTCTTGTAATGATGATCCATTCACATGTCATCCCATTAGTTCCATTACCCTCAATAATTCCATACCTTCCCGATCTTATGGTAAGGAACTCGAGGATGATTTTTCATTCAGTCATGGGGGTATGATGAGACACGCTATGCACAAGCCGCAATATCACGTACGTGATATCGTGGTCTGCCGCCAAATCTATAAATAAGAGGCAACACTCCCCTTCTTTCTCATCCTAGGCTTAAAATAGGGAAACTCTAGCAGATTGATCACTCCAGAGATAGAATATTTTCCATGTGGTGAACGAATCTTTATTCGAGAAGCTTTGTACCTGAACACAAGTTGTGTACGGCAATAAAGATGAGCTTTGTGGATAAACCTTGTAATGCATGGAATAGGATTTATTACCTGTTATTTATTGCATGTTATTTCCTACCTGTTATTTATTACCTGCAGTAGTGCAGCATGAGTACGACTTGATTACGAGCATTTACGGGTGTGTACGGCTAATCAAGGAATCGGCTGCTCATCGCGATTAGATTCTCTCACCCTTTCCTCCTAGTTAAGTGCCTCAGTACGACCACTTCGAGCACGTGCATTACGCGTGGTGATCCCAGTAACGATTAGCATTTGATAGCCGTAGTTGCATAGTTCAGGGTATGTACGGTAAGTGGGAACGGATGCTGACGCTAGTTAATTTAGACTTAGGTCATTAGTTAGTGTTAGCTAGTTTCTCAACCCTTCATCTCGATAACATAGGAGATAAAACCAGAAAAGACTATAAAAATCATATACCTCATACTTACTTAACCATACACCATGACAAACACAAGTAAGTCTAGAAAGACAACAAATGATTAACCCCAAGTGTTCCATGGGGCGTGTAGGCATTTAGTCTGTGGAGTTCGACCGGATCGCATGTGCTACGCTCGTTTCGTATGGTTGAGTGTAGGGGTACCTCACCACTCATCAACATCTCTAGGAAATAGCATACATCTTGGTAGAATTAGAGTGAACTAAGAAAAAGACATCTTCAAGAAACAATAGATGTCTTTCCTCAAAAAAATACATCTTCACCAAAGAAAGACGTCTTCATGGAATGCAGGCCAAATTTTGAAAGGCGTCTTCCATTAGACAAAGATGTCTTCCTAGAATGGAGATTTTAGAAAGATTTTTTTCCAAGATAAAGACATCTTCCCAGAATAGAAGGAAAATTTAGAAAGACATCTCAAACACAAAGAAGACGTCTTCCATGATCATTAGCGATTGTTGCGTAGTTGTTGAGTGAGTTCCAAGATGCATTTAGAAACATGGTAGCTATGAGAAGACATCATATACACTAGAAAATGTGCAAGCTCATGTGTAATCATTGTACAATCATTTTTGTCAATCATTGTGATTTTTGTTGCTCCTCATTGTTCTATCTTTTGATCATTGTAAAGTGTGTTGTATCCCAAAGTACAAGGATTACCAAAATGAGTTGCATTCATCCGTTGTAATTGTTCTCCATTGTTACCCTGTGGGGTTGATGTGCTTCTTGTAAGAAGGCATCTTGCTTGAGCTTGTTGGGATCCTACGGGATTGAGTGGTTGGTGTTACGACACAACACTCTAAAGTACGGCTTGAAGACTGTATAGGGTGTGGGCCCTTTAACCATATTTGAGAGCAACAAATTTTGAAGGTGTGCTAGTGATCTACCCTTCGAATGTCGACTACCCAAGTTGGGGAACCATGTTAAATTTGGTGTGTGTGCTTTTGTTTTACAAAGTTTTAATTTTGGGAACTTATTCATCACCCCCGCCCCCTCCCCCACCTTTTCTAAGTTTAAAGATCCACAAGTGGTATGAGAGCCTAGTACTCTTCTCTGTCATCATCAACTTCAAGAGTGAACAATGGAGGGGACATCTTACATAAAGCCACCTACATTCAATGGATTTAACTTCAACTATTGGAAAGCTAGAATGCAAGGCTTCTTCAAATCCATGGAATTTGAAGTGTGGGAGTCAATCCTTGAACACTATGCTTTGCCTATTAATAGCTCCACCAACATCATCAAGCCTCGCAATAAATGGATACAAGAAGAAAACGATAAGCTCATGTTTAATTCAAAAGTAAAAAACTATTTATATTGTGCATTGAATAAATCTAAATTTAATAGAGTAGTAGAATGTAAAATGACCAAAGAAATTTGGCAAACTTTAGAAGCTACTTATGAGGGAACATCTATTGTTAAGCAATCAAACTTATTAGTTTTACAAAGTGAGTATGAAAAACTCAAAATGAGAAAAGGTGAGAAAATAAAATATTATTTCATAAAGCTAATGATCTTCTTGTAGCAATTAGAGCAACAGGAAAGGATCTACTCAAAACCGATGTTCTCATCAAAATGATCAAAACTCTACAACCATAGTTCAGACCAAAGCTCATAGCCATGGAGAAAATCAGAGATTTCTCAACTTTGAAATTTGAGGAACTTCAAAGTGCTCTCATTGCTTATGAAATGAATCTCATAAGTGGAGGAAATATTCAAGAAAGACCCATTACCTTGAAGACTACTTCAACAGAGAAGGAAATCAATGAGCATGATGAGGGCAATGAAGATGAGATTACCTTTCTCACTAGGAAGCTACAACAACTAATCACTAGAAGAAACAAAGGAACATATTAGTAAAGATTTAATCAGCCTAAAGGTAGAGGTATGAATCTCTTAAATTCTAATTTAGATTTCTCTTCTGTAGAATGTTGGATGTGTGGTGGAAGAGGCCATGTGGCCTTCAAATGTCCTAGTAACTTTAGGATGCAATTCAAGAACAAATCCACTAAAGAAGTAAAGAAGACCAACTTCTATACAAGTTGGAATGATGGGAAGCAGTGTGAAGAAGAAGTAGAGGAAGATGCAAAAAATTCTCAACTCATCTGCATGACTCTCATTGATGGTGATTCATTAGATGATGACCTAAATGACGATGAGAGGTTTGACTTATTGTGTAAAGAACTTGTAAATTTTCAAAATCTTTACACTAAGTTAAATAAACAAGTTAAGTCTAAAGATAATGAAATATCCTTGTTAAATTTGACTATTTTTTATCTTAATAAACAACTCTAAGATTTGAAGGCTAAGAATGAGAAGCTAACTTCATTCTTAGAACATGCCAAAGTGGAGGTTGTAGATGTTAAATTAATAAACGAAAAATTGATGAAGGGAAAGGAATCCCTTTGAATGATACTAGGACAAGGAATAACTCCACAAGATAAAAGTGGAATTGGATGTTATTCCCAAGAAAAAGAGCTTGCATGACCATTATCTCATCTAAAGGAATCATAAAAAATAAGGGCACCATTTCAGAAGAAGCTCCTATCCATCAAAAAGCTCCTAAAAGGTTTGATCATTTTCATTCTACTTAATTTTCCTAAAATTGGAGGGTTAGATGCTATTATTGAAATAAGTTTGGGTATAAACAATGGAAGTGCAACTTAAAGTTCTATCATTTGAGTACCTAGTCATATCACAAAACTCCTTGGTTTTATCAAAGTGCACTGAGAAAGGGTGATGTTAACTCAAAAGACCAAAGTTGTTAAAAAGGAATGGAGAATTAAACAAAAGAACTAAAGGGACCAGGACACTATCACAAACAAATTCATAAGAGGAATTGGACATTGGAGAAGTTCAATTGAGAAGAGAATCCTCAAAAGAGGAAACTCATTCTCTAGCTCTCTAAGCTCCATCACCTTTCAGTAGCATGACAAGTAGGTAGAGGTAAGTTTTCATTTGTTTTCAAGCTTTTATTAAGACTATAGACCATTTGTAGCTGCCCAAACCTCACCTTATTTTTAATGAAAGGTGCATTTCAAAAGCAAAAGATGTTTCTATAAAGATGTCTTTGAGAAAACAAATATGTCTCTTTGATTTGTTAGGGATTGTGGGTAAGAGGTCTTTCGAAAGTAAAAGACATCTATTGTAAGTTTGACAAGTGGGAAAGACGTCTCCCTGTCAAAAAAGATGTCTTCTTTTTCATTCAATGCCCTCATTTTTCTGTCGCTATAAAAGAAAAAACCCCCATTTTTGTTGTATTCCTTCAGATCTATCCCATAGAAACAACTAGGGCTCCACCATTTGCATTAAATCTTGTTAGAGATGGCCCACAAGAAGATTAGAACATCAAGGGAACCATCCAAGAAATGTTCAAGAAGAAGTTCTAGTAGTGCACCACCTTCCTACATGCCTCAATTTTAAAGCATAAGCACCTAGCACAGGTTTGAGGCAACTTGACCTACTACTATTGTTTTTGAGTGTTCACTTGCTTTTCCACTACATAGACAACAAGCTCTGTTAGATTACTTTAATCTTTTGAAGTGGACCACCTTCATTTCCATGAATTTTCTTGTCCCTGAGGTGGTTATTAGGAAATTCTATTGTTAGGAAATTCTATTGTAGTATTGTTATATCTAATGCTCTGGTTGGGGCATTCACATCAACTATTAGGGAAATTGTTATTAAGGTCTCTCCCCAAATTGTGAATGCAATTATGGGCATATCTAGTTCTGATGTCTTCCAGGTTACCATTAATTCTATGCATGATATTTACACAAATGGTATAATGACTGTAGGACATGATGAATTTTGTGATGTTTTATTTGGGAGAGATATGTCATTTGATAGGGGTCATATTAAGGGGAGCAAAATGACTTATGATGCCTCCACCTTGTCACTCGTTATGTTGTATAACATCATGGTGAAAGGAGGTAGCTACATTTATTTTCTACCATCCCAAGGTTTTATACTATATTTTCTTCTTACAAGTTTATAATTGGATTTAGAGCACAATCTTTGCCAAGACATTCTAAGCCTCTATGCCAAGGAGAGAATTCTTAGATACCCCTACCTCATTAGCTTGTTGATTCGCCAAAAGGGTGTACCTATACTAGAGTTTCCTTTGTTGAAAAGCAAGAGGAGTCTCAGTGAGTACATGGAGAATAGGAGTACTTCCCATGCAGTTGAACCAAGATCCAACACCAGGCTTCAGAAACCAAAGAATGAAGCATCCCCATAGTTAAGAAGATCCAAATCTACCAGTGCTCAACCTAGTTCATCACTGAAGAAGCTTCTTTGGCCCTTAACATGAGCCATTGAGAAGCTTGGGAGGAACCTCTCTTACTTGTGTAAGAGTTTGGATGCAGCTAGGATTCCTCCATCCTTTGATGGATAAGTGTTTAAGGAGGCCACTACTCCTATCTTTGATAATGAGGAGCATGTTCTTGTTCCTCCATGACATTCTTTGGTAGTATGACCTTCACATACATATGAATTAAGGATGGAGTTAGATTTTGAGTAAGAGGCATCCCCAGTTGGTGTCCAGGGGAAGCATCATGAGTCCATGTTGTAGCTAGAGCACCATGTTCTAGTCCCTCCTACTTTCACAACTCCACCTCATGCTGATGCTCCTAGCTCTTTTGAGTAATGAGCTATGGAGAGCATGTTTGGGACCATGTCCCAATGGGTTCTAGTTTAGTAGTTGCTAGTTCCATCAACTCCACCAACTTCCTCTCAATTTTGAGTGAAGTTTCATCTTAGGCAAGCTCAAGTATAGCAGGTTGAGTCCTTTGATGAGAACACCTAGAAATCCAATTGACCTAGGACCAATAGTGATGAGGAGGAGGAGGAAACTCATTATCCATCTAAAGAAATAGTGGATTTTAAGCCTAAGTATGCTGCTGATTTTAGTGATTGAAACCTTAGTAGGTTGTTTGTTCTCTTCTTTCGATGCTAAAAAAGGATAAGATATTTTTTTGGCTCTCACATATGTGATTTTGGGACTTTGCACATATGTGATTGATGTGGTTTGATAGTTCCAGATAGTTATACTATGATGTGATTCTATATATTTTGATATATACTAGTTTGAAGATGGTTATATATATCTTGTTACTCATTGATTTCTAAGTTCTTTTCACATGTTTTAGGATTGAATATCCTAATAAGAAAGACTCCTACCTAGAGAGATTAGAGAGAATGCTCTACTAGATAGCCCTTGTTGATAACTATCTCTTACTAGTGTTTGAACAATTCCAAGATGAGATGCATTATGCTAGGGATCATCCTTAGTATGCTACTCTTTAGAGAGCTAGTTTGATTCATTTGCTTCATTAGACGGATGATTTGGACCTATAAGAGGAGTGACCTAATAGGTATAGGATCTATTTGAGCCCAAAAAGTATCTTGTTAAACATGCACTTAGCTTTTCATGATGTTATGATTAGGTTCCTATGTGATGTTTTTGTGTTAATGTTAATGATAATGCTTTTGTTCATCGTTGATATTTGGTTTTTGTGCATATGTTTATGTTAGTATTTAATATTTTAGATAAAATTAAGACCTTTAAGATGGTTTATATAGAGTTGGGGAATGTGAAAGAGATATATCTGTAAGCAAATGAACACAACACACCATCCAATCATAAGTAGTTGATGAGTGGACAAGGAAAGAAGCACCTCCACATCTTCGAGCAGGTAGGGTTAATGCCTCTCTTTACCTTGAGATAGTCCAACATTTCTCTAATTGATGTGATTACCATGGTGAAATGTTACTCTAGTTGGTAAAGATTATTCATGTTCTAGATTCAAGACAAAGAGGTTATTTTGTAGTGGAATAAGGGGTTTTTGCTATGGTAGATTGGTTTTCCTAATGAAGGTTCAACAGTTATCTAAAATAGAGAGTGAGTAGATCAAGGACTTGGTGAAATATGTACATAGGGATTAGAACATCCTATGTTATGAGAATTAGGACTTAATCAAGGCCTATTACCTATTCATCAAGATGGTATTCTACTAGAGGATCAGATAAAGGAGAATCATCTCTTGCCCACGACTAATAATGATTTATAACACCATAATGAGGGATGTTACCTATGACTATGTAAGCTACTTAGATGAGAAGATGGCTAAGAAGTTGAACAATATCAGCCTAGTTGATGAGATGGGCTTTAATAGCTTTGTGAATTTTAGTTTGTATTATGAGATGCTATAGTGTTTTGCAGTGTTGCTCACTTGTAATGATCATTAGAATGGAAAATTTCTTCACTGTAAGGGGATGTATTTAAGTTCTTCATGCTAAACTACATGGCATTACCCATGAAATTTTTGTTAATGGTAACCTAGTATAAGGCATGATGGTCATTAGGGTATGTGCTATAGGTATGCATGATGGAGGATAGGCCTTAAAGAATATGTGAGGGAATGTAGTTGAGGTGATTGATACTTAGGATTCAAAGGAGGATAGGTTAAGGATGGAAGATACGAAGGTGGCAAGGAGGCTAGGTAAGATATGTATTTTTATGTTTTTGATTTATTTTGTTTAATTTATTTTAATATACTATAAATTATTTCTACATTTTTACATTCATGTTAGTTTTGATATTTGATGCTTATGTCCATTATTGATAGTTTTCATAAAGGCACATAAAAGAGTGGAGTACGAGGCTTTGGCTAAAGAAAAAGTTGAAAGAAAGTGAAGGAGGAGGAAGAAAGAAAGACATAAGAAGAAGAAGAGTAAAAATCCATGGATGAATTAGAGGCCAAATAAAGAAAGGTAATAACTAAAGATGTGAGGAATGTAGGAGGAGGAGCTAGTGGAAGAATTATTAGAGGAGCATATTATCTTAGAGTTAAGAGATGATTTAGGTAATTTTAACATCCTAAGGACACAATGAGTTAGTTAAGGAATAACTAGCTATCATGTAATCATGCAGGTCATGAGTTGAATGATATAGATTTTGATATAATGATGTCATCTTCTAAGTTTCTTAGCTTCTTACCCCCTAGGAAGAAGCCCATTTTTCATGAGGTCAGAAGAAAGTGGCTTGCAGGGAAGCAAGTAGAAAAGGATCAACTATCTTTTGGTTAATTAATGATTTTTATGTTTGGTTTTTGTTGTGTATGTGTGTAGGTATATATGTATGTATTAGATTTTTTATGATTTTTCCTACATTTATGTGTATATGTACATAATTGAGAAAGATGTTTTGGTAGGGCATTGATAAGGAGGAGTGGATACAATACATCATTGATGGCTTCACAAAAAAGCTAAAGGTAATAACTAATGCTAGTATGCTTGTTAAATTTTATTAATGATTATGATGATACTACTTAGTTGATATGTTAGTGAAATTATGTGTGTTGCTTTTATAGATGTCTAGATTTTAGTTGATCTTGGAAAGGCATTAGTTGTATATCCTAATATCTAAATTATTGAATTTGAGAATCTCAAGATTTAGAAGAGGATAGATGCTCTAGCTAGGTATCAGATGGAGATGGGCTC
The DNA here is from genome assembly GCA_015680685.1 of Gnetum montanum. Classification (NCBI taxonomy): domain Eukaryota; kingdom Viridiplantae; phylum Streptophyta; class Gnetopsida; order Gnetales; family Gnetaceae; genus Gnetum; species Gnetum montanum. Next base: position 20,828 of record MNCI01023527.1, on the reverse strand, counting down.
TCTTGTAATAAAGTATGTTGATGCTAATATGGCCTTAATGACAAAGTTAGTAACTACTAAGAAAAAGAACAAGAATGTGACTTCACAAATGACATGGTTGCAGGAAGAAGTGGAGAATTGAAGTTGGTTCACTCCAATATTAAATCATCCTCAAATACTAAATCCAAATGTTATGAAAAGAAAAATAATATGCTAGAAATAAGAAAACTAGCTATCTTCATTTATTAAAAGAGAAGATTACAATAGGGTTCTACAACTTACAAAACATTAAACAACCTCATATACTCGAACAACGATGCAAAGCATGAGGCTCTACAACCATACAATGGATATTCTCAATGCAAGACACAATTGATAAAGAGTCTCTTTTGCAATCCAAGACTAAGATCTTACTCCACAAGACATAAGAGACATGAGAGAAATACTCCCTGAATTGACTAAGTTCTACAAACCCACTCATGCACTCTACACATGTGCTCTCTTGACATCTCATGACATCTCACTCACATGTCTATATGGTACGAGCATGAAACACAACCATATTTATTAACTAAACATGATAAAAATCTTAGGAAACCTTTCTCAAGCTCAACTAGACAATCCTATGCTATTTCCATCTTTTTTCATCTTCTTTCAACTATTTTCAAACTTGGAACAACAATTTTGGAATTTTCCCTACCTGTTTGAGTTATCTTTGATCTTTTTGGAATGTCTCACTATGAAACTAGACAATTTAGAGGAGACGTCTCACTTTTGGTTGAGACATTTCCTACTATAACTAAGGTGTCTTAGCTCTTTTGGAGATGTCTCACCACTTTTTGAGATATCTTGCCTAAGACATCTATTAAAACTTCCATATGTCTCCTACAAGCTTCTAGGTAAGCACAAACATCTCCTATCTTTTAAGACATTTCTTCTAAGAGCCTAGATCTTAGATAAGGTAAGTCCATGACCTTCAAGATATCTCCATGGAAATTGTACTGTCCGAAATCATCAGTCTCCGACTGGAATGAAATAGAGACCAAGAGATCCCCGGACAAGCACAGAAGATCCTACCTTCGCTTGAGGGCGAGCTGGAATGGAGGAAGGTAGAGTACCTTGGGTGGTCCGCACACGGATCAGACAAGGACTTCCCCGAGCGTATACCGATATATTATACACTGGGTTATATGTAAACAGCGTAACTAATATAAAATTGAGCGTAAACGTACAAGAATGTAAACGATGAGCATACAAGAATGAACGATAAAACTGTAACAAATTTTAGCAAAAATGTGGCAATGTTATTGCTTAATGGAAGTTACAATGCACCGGTCTTAACGTAGTTGTGGATATAACACAAGGCGGATGAAGAGCCTCAGTGAATGCAAGGGTGTGGCAACGTACTTGTTCGAATTGCAAGCTCAGCGTAGAGGCTGTATGTTCAGCGTGCAAGGTTGAGGTCCAGCGTATAGGATGCAGGGTTCTCAATTTTCTTAGTGTGGTCTGTCCCGATTTTTGCCAAGATGCCTCCCATTTTTCGAACCTCGATCTGGTCAAAAATCGGAGTTTTTATACGGGTTTTGACGTTAGACTCGGGTCTAAAAGGGGATGAGTGGCTGTAAGGTGAGAAAAATTCAGATTGGGAAACAGGTGGTGCGTTGACCGAGTGCAGGATATGTTACAACTGTACAGCATACAGCATGCCAGCGTACAGGATGCCAGCGTATAGGATGCCAACGTATAGCATGCCAACGTATAGGATGCCAGCGTATAGCATGCCAGCGTACACCAAAAATGTACCTAGCGTATACACATGAAAATGCTTCATTTTAAGGTCAAAAATTGATTTTTGGATGCCTGAGAGCTACTGGGGACCCTGGGGAAGATCCTGGGGGGTCCAGAAACTCAATTCTGTCATGTTTTGACTCATTTTTGGGGTCCAAAAGTTGTTGTACGCTGGCTCTACGCTGGGCGTATAGGAATGAAAGGCCATCATTTGGAGCCCAAATTTTGATTTTCAAGTGCTTGAGAGCTGCTGGGGACCTTGGGGAAGGTCCTGGGGGTCCAGAAACTCAATTCTAGCATGTTTTGAATCATTTTTTGGGCCCGAAAGTTGCTATACGTTGGGCTATACGCTGGGCTCAAGATTTGCCAATTTTGATGCTGGATGACATTTTAGTCTTCTGTGGGTCCCAGCAAACCATTTCTTGCTTAGTTTGACTCCATTTGAAGCTACCTGTGAGATCCTCAAGCTTCAGTTATGCTAGGGAGCATCATGACTTAGCTCGATTCTTGTCGGAGAAGTGCTAAGCTCAGAATTTTATGGTGTTTCATTGGGCCCTCTTTGTTGACACTTGGAGGAATCGACCTGAGAAGCATTGACAAAGAAGTACAAAACACCACAAGCAAACTGGAAGCAAGCATTATCCTTTAGCACTTGGCCAGATGTCATCGCACTGGATTCAGTAGTACATGGGATTGGGGAAATGAAGTTTGTAGCTGGATAGGGAAATGGAAACTATGGGATTGGGAACTGATCAAGGGATTGTGCATGGTAAAGGGGATGCTCTTGTGTGTATACGCGTCATGCTGATCCTTGTCAATAGCCATTGTTTAGCAGACTCAGAATCAAGACATGAGATGTGCATCCTTTGGCGGAACAAGATCCTCGTTTAGTGTTTAAGAGGACTTCTTGGCTGCGTGATGGTGGGTTGCGTTCTCTGGAGGAATAGGCTCCTTGTTTGGTGTTAAAGAGAACTTGTTGGCGGAGAGCCAAAGCTGCGTAATGCGATGTTACTTGAGCTTTTGAGACATGAGTATTTATTTCCAAGATAACTACCTTCTCGCCTGGGGCTTATGGGAAGTGCCAAGGGCCTTGTGGTTCATTTTGCTCTTTGCTCTTTGCTCTTTTCTTTTTCTTCTTTTTTGTTCTTTTTCATTTCTTTTTGTTCTTCTTTTTTTTGTCTCTTTGTTTTTTGGCAAGAGTTTCCTTTCAATTTTAAACTCATGTTCATGTGCCATATTGTGTGTTGCAATTGCTTGAGAGTGTCGCAACGTGTAATAGTATGTTCAAAGTTTTGGGGTGTACTGGGTGTATCTGGGAACTGTAACCAGGTAGGAAAGGGAATAAGAGTGTTGGGGGAATGAAGAATGTATTGGGAATAGGGAATGTACTTTTGAATAGATTGATTAACCTGGTTGCATGCGTCAGAAACAATGTGGCACCTTGTCACCATGATGAAGTGTATCCGTGTACGAGCACCACTAGGTGTCATCCTGCAAACACAACTCTAAGAAGACAAGAAACCACAAGTGAATGAGTTAGTGAACACTTCAGGCATGAATGTGACTGATGCCAATGGAGGCACCATCTGAAACTTAAGGCAAAAAAAATGAGTAGCAATAGTGTTGTGAGAGCCGATGTGATGAATGATGCAGCAGGCATTGATGAAGAAATTTCATGAATTACAGCCGCAAATGAATATTCCAGAAATGATCTTGCCAGTTTATAGTCTTGGCGGACTGTCGTGGGTTAGTTTTACATCATAACCCGTTGGACGTTGCCACTTTATCGTCGTAGCGGACGGTATGATGTTAGTTTATAGTCGTGGCGAACTATGAAGAGGCAAGCTAGTTTATAGTCTTAGCGGACTCTAGTGAATGAGTGTGACAGTTTAGTGTCATGTCGGACAGAGCTCTGTGGTGTTAGTTTACCGTCATGACCCCAGGACGTTCTATGGTATCATTTTTAAGTCATGATGCCAAGACTGTCTGTGTGGATGCATGTCTATGCCTCCGTATGATCTTGTAAACAAAAGCAACTAGAGAAAACAATGTTAAATAGCCACTGCAGAAAACATGAATTGAAATGCACAAGTGAATAGAAAATAATGTGAAAAGGTGGTATTTTAAGGCCTTTTCAGGCCATGGTTTAGTTTAAGGCCTTTTCGGGCCATGAGAGAACACGTAAGCTAATACGATATAAACTAAGGTGACGTATGCACAACGAACAAAGGTGAAGAGTGGGCGGAGATCAGATGTGTCTTTGGACATAGGGGAGTCTTGATTATGCGGTTGTTTCTTAGTCGGACATGGTCTAGGAGGCATGCTAATTTGCTCTGGGAGGCTTTCAGTTTTTACCCCTCATTCGGGTGTTTTAGCTCTAGGTGTTGTGTTTGTTATTGTGGGTGTTACTTCAAGAGGCTCCTCTTTCAAGACTTGTGACATGTCTATGTTGTGGTCAGCTTGAAAGGGAGTGTTGTCACCATGTATAATGACTTTTCCACCTTCGTATGGAAGGTGGATTTCTTGATGTATCGGTGAGGAAACAGCTCGTTTTTGTGCTAGCCATGGTCTGCCAAGAATCATGTTGAAACTAGGCATCTCTTCTATGACAGTGAACTCTGCACTAGTGGGGAATTGTTCACCTGCCACAAAGGCTAAGTTGATTATGCCCTTGACTGTGACACATGATCCATTAAAAGATTTTAGACATGTGGTTTCTGTTGGCATGATCTCATCTGCCATGCCTAGTTTGTCGATGATGGAGTATAGAACTACGTTTGTTGCTGCACCGTCATCAACGTGCACTCTATGAATGATACATTGCCCAACACGTATGTTGATCGACAATGGAGCTATTGTAACCTCCCCCTGTTCAAGGTTAACTTTAACTGCATCATCGCGGAAGACTAAGGTGTTTGAACCCAATTCTTGTGGTGTGTGTTGTGAAATCGTTGCACGAATGGATTCCATGTTAGCAGGGATGTCCTCTGTAACAGGAATGGATGTTAATTTTTGTGCTAAGGCTTCACGATGGGCCGATGATGTCATGACCAGGTCATACAAACTCATGGTTGTGTTCTTTTGTTTAAGGGTTTGTTTCACCTGGGCCAGTGTAGCTACAAAGTCCGTGTTATTTTTCGTTGTGTTAGTTGTCTCTGTATCAGTCGAGGGCTTGGGCTTGGTATGTTTGGGATTAGGGGTAGGGCCCCCAGCATTCAGTTGTTGTGTACCAGGTGTGGCTTTTGCTTCGACTACAAGTGTTGTTCGTTTTTCGTTCGTTTTCTTCTGTTGCCAGTTGGTTTGCTTACCTGTGTTGTTGGCAAGGTTGACTCTTGAGGGAGAAGAGGTTGAGACATTGCCTATGGTTGGGCTCTGGGTAGGTGAGGGGCCATCGTGTGGTGGCACTTTTATAACAAATGGGAGTTTAGGAGGTGTTGTTGTTGTTTAACTAGCCTGTTGTGGCACTTTGATGATGAAAGGTTTCTTTGCGGTTGTGGTCGGTGCATCATGCTAGTTTAACGTCTTAGCAGACGACTGTGGTGGTACAAAAGGTGTCGTTGATGCTCTAGGTGGCATTGAATCTTGCCAGTTTAACGTCTTAGCGGACGTATGAGGTGGTGGTACCTTGACCACGAAAGGTATTGTTGGTGCTCTAGGTGGCACTTTGATGACGATGGGAGGCCCCTTGCTCGTGGAGGTTGAGGGGATTGTTGCCTTCCTGGGAGGCATACGAATCACAAAAGATTGCTGCATAGGTTTAGACTTACTATCTATGCCAATGGAGTTTATGACATAGGAGGTATTGTTTGTGTTGGGTTGATTCAGGGTGTTGACGTTCAGTTGGCCCCGTTCTATCATTGCTTGTAGATCATCCTTTAACACACGACAGGTGTCAGTATCATGACCAGACATCTGGTGGTAATGACAAAATTGTTCTAACTTGAAATGTCGTGGAATCGGGGGCTCATTTGATGCTGCTAAGGTGGGGTTCCTTAGTAACTCGTAGTACCTGTCATGTCGACGACGAGCATTCTACGCTACATGTTTGTATGGGATTTTCCTGGCTTTAAGGAGTTGCTCTAGTAGTTCAGAAGGTCGTGCAGGTAGAGGTGTGTATGTAGAGTGATCCTTGCATTGAAAATTGGACCTTAAGGTAGCCCCTGTTGTTGTAGGTGAGTTGGTATTGGTATTTGTTGTTTTTGTGCTTACGGCTATAGTTTCTGTTGTTGCCTTTTGTTTGGCAACGTGTTGGTTCTTGTAAGCCACATAGGCAGGGTCATTAGTGGTTTGCACAGCTTGTTCAATGTTCTTGATATGTGTGAATGCTTGGCTCAACGTTTGAGCGCTTAGGTAGTACAGTTTTGACTTAATGAAGTCATTCACGGCTCCCGTCAGAATCATAAGCAAATACTTTTCAGGTATGGGCTCATGAAGTTCGTTAAGGGCTGCACTCCATCTTTGGACAAACTTTTGCACAGGCTCAAGTGGTGCTTGTTTCACCTGTATCAGACTATCTAGTGTGGCTTCCGGCTTGAGGTTGTACTTAAACCGGGTAATGAATTGATGTAACAGATCCTCCAGAGAGGATATAGAGTTATGGGACAAGGCTCGATACCAGTCTAAGGCTACACCCATTAAGGACATAGCGAACACTCGCAAGATTGTGTGGGGCCAAGCTTGAAGAAATAGAGTTTCTGATCGAAATGTGACTAAGTGAGCATTCGGATCTCCCTTCCCATTGTACTTGGTTAACTGTGGGAGTGTAATTCCCTTGGGTAAAGCTAACGGTGGCACTGAAGAGTTAATTGGATCGTCATGATAGAAATCTAGTACTTTAGCTTGTTCAGTGTTGGAAGCTTTGAGTTGCTTTACCTCATCAGCTAACACTTGCATCATTTGTTTTGCTTCTGCCCACTCTCGAGCGGTAGGCAGATTAGTTGGTTGGGGAGATTGTTGGGTTGTCATTTGTTGCTGTGGAGCAATATTCAGAGTTGTGGTTGTGGGGTGTGGCACGTTGAAGTGAGTGGGTTGTTGAACAAGGGGTATGGTTCCTTGCCTAGCCACAAACTGTGAAGTGACACCCTGAATGAGTGGGGCCGATGCAATGAAAGTGGCCCTATGTGTTTACACACGCGGTATGTACTAGGTGGAGATGGGGGTGGGTAATCTCTATTGGGATACTGGTGCTTGTGTGCTCGTTGACACTTGGTGAGTGGCCTTCTGTCCCATGCGAGGATGGAGTGATTGGTTCACGTAGGCATGGAGACTGAGGGTGTGGTATGAATCCTCAGGTTCAGATTGTGCCTCGAAGTCATCTACATCATGTTGGTTTTGGGGCTCCTCATTGGATCACCGTGAGTTTTGGCTCCTTGCCATAAGGAGGTGAGAGATGAGTCTGTGCTGAGGTTCAGAAAAAGGGATGATGTCATATACAGAGGGGACGAATTCATGACCTCCCATGTATATGTGCTCGAAGTTTCATTTTGCCTCTTGTTCTATGGTGTCAAGAGGAAGGTTGGCCTGAATCTTCACACAGATAAAGTTGTATTGTTCCTGTGTGAGGATTATGAAGGTGTGTGCATTAGAGGTCTGGGATGACTCCATGGTGATGTGTGACAGGGCAACGTATGAGCTAGCTAACAAGTGCCGAGTGTGTTTCGGGCTAAGTGTGCAGAGTGTCCGGTGTGTGAACACTGAAAATTTTTCTAAGTGTCCAGCATGTACAGCGTAACCGGCAGAGAATTTAGCTAAGCATGAAATTATGAATCGTACTCATACGCAGATGGCAATCTCGGGTAAGAGGAAGTCATCTTGGAATCATTATGTTGAGTGTATTGTATGCATTGGACAAGGTGCCCCATGTTGGTGGCCGTTAGTATTTAGACCGGCTTGAAATAGGTGCGAATCGCAGCGAATTCGGCTTTGAAACGGATGCGTTTTGGGTGTTTTTGTTGAAAAAACACTGTAGCAGTACTGTAGTAGTACTGTAGCAGCGTGAACACTGTAGCAGCATAAACACTGTAGCAGCGTAAACACTGTAGCAGCGTAAAAGCACTGTAGCAGCGTAAACACTGTGTTTGAATAGGTAACGTGATCAGCGTTTTGATTAAACAAAAAATAATTCAGGCCCTCCTTCTAGCATCATTTTCTGTACTGTCCGAAATCGTCGGTCTTCGACTCGAATGAAATAGAGACCAAGAGATCCTTGGACAAGCATAGAAGATCCTACCTTCGCTTGAGGACGAGATGGAACAAACGAAGGTAGAGTACCTTGGGTTGTCCGCACGCAGATCAGACAAGGACTTCCCCGAGCGTATACCGATATATTATACGCCAAGTTATATGTAAACAGCGTAACTAATATAAAACTGAGCGTAAATGTACAAGAATGTAAACGATGAGCATACAAGAATGAACGATAAAACTGTAACAAATTTTAGCAAAAATGTGGCAATGTTATTGCTTAATGGAAGTTACAATGCACCGGTCTTAACGTAGTTGTGGATCTGACACAAGGCGAACGAAGAGCCCCGGTGAATGCAAGGGTGTGGCAGCGTATTGGTTCAAATTGCAGGCTCAGCGTAGAGGCTGTATGTTCAGCGTGCAGGGTTGAGGTCCAGCGTATAGGATGTAGGGTTCTCAATTTTCTTAGTGTGGTCTATCCCGATTTTTGCCAAGATGCCTCCCATTTTTCGAACCTCGATCTGGTCAAAAATCAGAGTTTTTATACGGGTTTTGATGTTAGACCCAGGTCTGAAAGGGGATGACTGGCTGTAAGGTGAGAAAAATTCAGATCGGGAGACAGGTGGTGCATTGACAAAGTGTAGTATATGTTAATAATGTACAGCGTATAGCATGCCAGCATACATGCATGCCAGCGTATAGCATGCCAACGTACAGGATGCTAGCGTACAGAATGCCAGTGTATAGCATGCCAGCGTATAGCATGCCAGCATACATGCATGCCAGCGTACATGCATGCCAGCGTACAGCATGCCAGCGTATAGCATGCCAACGTACAGGATGCTAGCGTACAGGATGCCAGTGTATAGCATGCCAGCGTATAGCATGCCAGCGTATTCACATGAAAATGCTTTATTTTAAGGTCAAAAATTGATTTTTGGGTGCCTGAGAGCTACTGGGGACCCTGGGGAAGATCCTGGGGGGTCCAGACGCTCAATTCTGTCATGTTTTGACTCATTTTTGGGGCCCAAAAGTTGTTGTACGCTGGCTCTACACTGGGCGTACAGGAATGAAAGGCCATCATTTGGAGCCCAAAATTTGATTTTCAAGTACGTGAGAGCTGCTGGGGACCTTGGGGAAGGTCCTAGGGGGTCCAGACACTCAATTCTGGCATGTTTTGACTCATTTTTGGGGCCCAAAAGTTGCTGTACGCTGGGCTATACGCTGGGCATGTATAGGCCAGCATACAGAATGCATACTTAGTGAAAACCAAGTATTTTGAGCTCAAGATTTGCCAAGTTTGATGCCGGATGTCATTTTAGTCTTTTGTGGATCCCTGAGAACCATTTCTTACTCATTTTGACTCCATTTGAAGCTACTTGTGAGATCCTCAAGCTTCAGTCATGCTAGGGAGCATCATGACTTAGCTCGATTCTTGTTGGAGAAGTGTTAAGCTCAGAATTTTGTGGTGTTTCAGAAATCAAAACCTATAAAAACACACACATAGGGAAGAAACAAGGAAATTAGAAGAGGTTCTCCTAAACTAGATCTCCCACCTTTCAAAAAGTAAACTTATGTGAACAAGGAAGTAGAGGTTAAAGTGATCCCCTACTCATGAAATTTGATCTCATGAACCCATACAACATTATTAATGAATTGATCCTTTCATTAGATTAAGTACTCTTGCCTCTTCACTCCTTGAGTGCTCAAAGCTTTCCTTTGTTTAAATATGATTACCTTCCTCTCTATTGAATGCTTGGATTAACCAATAGCCCCCTTTAACTCATTGATGCTATCCTATATGGTCTCCTCATTAATTGGTTCATGATAGTGCATAAGATATAAAACATTAAACACAAAATACATATTAATATCATTTGGTAAATTAATTTTAGAGGCCTTATCTTCTTGGCTTTCAACTTGAAGAAGTTGATATCTCTCAACCACTTGTTCTTCAAGTACACCTAGACCAAGTCAACAACAACAAAATTTGATTTCCATTTATCCTCATTCATGTTGAGGATTTTCTCTTTAGCCTTCTTCTCAAGATTTAATTTTAGTTATGCATGGAAATCCCTCATTTCTTGTACAAAATTAGCACTAAGTTAAGCTTCACCATCAAAGCTCTTCAATGCATCCACCATCTTAGAAAAAAAAACATCATTCACTCAAATGGGCTTTTACCAATAGTAACATGAAAAAAATTATTATACAAAAAACTTAGCATGACCTAATAAGTTTTTTCACCTATTTGGTTGTCCATCATACAAACATCTTAATATGTTTAGCAAGGATTTATTCACCACCTTCATTTGACCATCAGATTATGGATGATATGCACTAGAAAAATTTAACTTTTTCTTTAACATTTTCCAAAGGGACCTTCAAAAATAAAGAGTGAATTTGGAGTCTTTATCACTAACAATATTTATGGGAATTCTATGAAACTTCACAACATGCTGAAAAAACAAATTTGCAACATGAGAAGTGTCATAGCCTACAAATTTACATAAATTTAATTATTTAATTTAATGCATATGATTAATTATTTAATATTTTAAAATGCATTATTATTGTTATTGTTGTTGATGATTTCCTACATAAGTAAATACAGTATGCTTGCTAGAGTATTATGTTAAAGTTTTGTATCCTTTGTTTTACTACTACTAGAACTTGGTCATAGATCTTGTGAATATTTTATGATTAAATGTTAAAATACAATTACCTTAGAAATTTTTTATTTTTATAAGTTATTATGCTTTTACAAATATTTGGCTATGCATATTTTATGTTTTATGCACATTTAGTTATGCATCTTTTATTTTTATTATACATATATGATTATATAATACTTTATTCATGGAGCAATTTTAAACACCCTACCCAAATCGTATGTATCCCTTATTACTTTTTATCATTAAACTAAAATTTGATGTTCATTATTGATTATAATTACATATTGCATAAATTAGCTTTGTTAAGAAAGTACCTTAAGATGATGTCCTACCCAAAATCTGACCTTACCAATGTAGCCAAAATGTCCAAAAATGTAGGTTTTAACCCTTGGTTCACTAGAATTAGAGTTGTAGTTTTTGAGATATCATATTTTCTACATTGCTAAAATACTATAAAAGTTTCAACATTTAATCTAGGTGACTATGATAAGTAAAGCCTAGATAAGATTTCAATATACAATTGGGTAGAACACTTGATAAGGATATCGTAGGTTTAAATGGAAGTTGATTTGAAGACCTAAGGATATCATAGTGTTAGAATGAAAGGATATTAGGGGAAAGAAAAAAAATGAAAAATGGACTTACAAAAATAAAAATATACTAAATAAATTAAGTTTAAAAGTCAACGATGGTTGTAAAAGGCATGTTCACATGCATAACTAGTAAAAAAAAAGCATATATGATATATGCAAAACATATATGCATGTTATGCATATTACTTTTATCCAATGCCTTTTGATTTTCCTCCACCACCTCTTTTGCCATTTGTTATTTGCCACCTACTTTTGCTATTTGGTTTGCTATTGATGTTTTTACAAAACCGTGTTCCATCATATTTCTCTAAAAGATATTTTTTGCTCTTTCTTCTTTATTTTCAAGTCGATTTTAGTCCTATTTCTTCTGTTCTTTCCCTTATAAATAGGTTGTGGCCTTAGATACTTCTCATTGCAATTTGCAAAAGGGTTTCAGGTGTGATGGGTTAAGTGAAGCAAAAATAAATTAAGAGTGTCACCTAGAAAAGGCAGATGCTACAAGGTTTATCAGAAAGCTCATCTTTATTTCCGTACACAAATGTGTGCTCAGGTACAATTTTCTCGAATAAAGATCCGTTCACTTTGAGACTCCTACTGCGGGCACATGGAAATTATTCTATCTCTGGAATGGTAAAACTACCAGAGTTTAGCTAAGGGTCTAGATCTAGATCCCTAAATAAGGGAAAGCCACTTCTTATTTATAGACATCACGGTGGGCTGCGATATCATGTATGCGATATCGTTGGGCAAGACGTGATATCGTGTCCCATCATACCCCCATGACTGAATGAAAACGCATCCTCGAGTTCCTTACAAAATATTGGGAAGGTATGGGATTATTAACTTGAATGATAATAAAGGTGAATGGGGTGACATGTGAACGGATCATCATTACAATACATGGAAAAATTAGTGTTCATGATAACAAAAGTGAACACTGTACACATTTAACATCCAACCTTATTTGACAACTGAGAGAGAAGAGAGAAGAAGAAGTTTATTGCTACCAACGCCAAGATTGTGCTTTTCGTTGTTCATCCATAAGCACGTCATCAATCCCATTCCTTGCATAACTGCTTCAGCACTAGTCCATTCCAAGTGTTTCCTCTAGATCCAATCTGTTGTTATATGATCGCCATCTGCACACACAACACAGTCTGATATTAGCAAGGGTAAATGAATAAAAATGTAGTTAATACCTTGCCTCAGTGTAAGGTCCATTGTCTAAGTTATGATATGGCTAATGCGGAGCTGGAGATATCATACTGGTAACTACCCGAGGTGTAGGGGTTAAGAGAAAATCAAAAAGATTGGACCAGGATCCCCATGACTGAGAGCGAACCTTCGGTAGCGAGAGAATGGAAAAAGATAAGAAAAAAGAAAGATGGAGAAAAAAAACAATGGCAACACTAATAAAATGGATGTCAAAGATGGAGATGAACAAAATAAATGGTGATTGCAAAAATTTTTAATGGAAAGAAATTAACTAATGCCCAAATAGGAATGCCAGTGGGTCCTCCCCAAAGCAGGCTCATGCCCTTAATTCCCTGACAATCCCACATTCAAAGAGTTCATAGGCTCTAGAAATTTCATTTGGAAGCAAGAATTAAATTCTTAATGATAAGAGTTTACCAAAAAGAAAACAATGCATCAACCAAAATATGGACTATTAATACAACCGACAATGAGGTGAAAAGTGGAGTAAGAAGAATGGAGAGAAGAGAATGAAATGGAGTCTCAAGAACAAGGTGGTGTACAACCCCTTGTGTATTAATGGTTAATGTGACTTAGTAGTTCTCATTACAAATCCAGCCTCAAAAAATCCACATTTAATGACTTCGCATTAATCACTTGGCTAATCCATCCACTTGGAGTAGCAAGAATGCTTTTGCTAAAGAGTCACCACCATTCTAATGAAACAAAAAAGGAAGGAGTAGGAAGCGAGCGAGGGCTTTAGTTAGAGGGAACATGTTTGTTTGGTTCCATAACCAATGCTTGTAGCCTAGATGATTATTTCATCTAAGGGGTGTGCTTTGAATTCTCACTTTTTTTTCCTTTTGTGTGAGAACCACACCATGCAAAAACATATTATTTTTATTGGCTCAGCTTCTCAAAAATGGAGCAATGTCAAAATGGTAAGGAAAACCCAAGAAGAAAACATTCAAGCATCCAAGAGAATGGCCAGCACAAATGCATCAAATCCCCTTGAAGTCACACCTTTTTCAATCCTTGATTCCTTCCTCAGTTTGAGAAATGCCTAGTCACCAATTCGTTGGTAGTTCTATTATTGAAAGAAAGGGACTGTATAGTTCCAAGCCAAGAGAGACCATAGAAATTCATGAACGCATGGATGATGTGGACTCATTGCCTGTTATATCAAAAGAACCATACCTTAGTATCAACATCATAACTTAAAGGTAAAAACTAAACATTAGCAATCCATAGAATATAGTTCATACCATCTTTGGAGTGCTTATTAAGTGACAAACATATCAAAAATAAATAAATAAACACACAAATAAATGAAGAATTATGAACAATGTTGCAAAACAAAAATAAGAAAAGTTAAAAAAATTTGTAAAACAAAAATGTGTAAAACAAAAACTTAAAAGACAAAAAGATAAAATAATAAATTGAAAAAGGAAAAGCTAGAAAACAAAAAGTTGTAAAATTAAACAAAATGAAAAATATTTATCAATCCTACTTGTTATTAGAATAGGGGATATCCCCCATAACCGAACGGTTGAGCATGGCAAGAATTAATAAATAAAAGATGAGGATCCCTACATGTTGGAAATATTGAAACTTGGTCATACCTACCCCATTGGGGTTCACACACTTAATTATAGTAAGCATAGTGGGGCAGTTTATAAGATGTAGTTTTCAGATAACGAGTTGACCCACTATGATTGAGACCATAAGATGGTATTGAAGGATCAGGATGTCGCCCTCCATGGCTATATTCATTAGGCCATATGGTTGTTGGAGTGTTAGTTGGTGGCCCTGATGGAGTTACATGAGGTGCTGTGTTCGAAGGTAAGGGTGCACCACAGGGTTGGACTTGTACTGAGTTAGAGAATGCAGTGGCCTTCGAATTGTGTTGTCCCTTCTTATGGTCATGTCTAAAGAAGGGACACCTTTGATGTTGAGGAGGCCTCTCACTGCTGTTAGTAGTAGCAGCACAAGTAACGTTTATGGGTTGTTGCTGTGGTGTAGACACCTTAGGAATAGTTGGTGGTGATGTAGAAGGAGGGAAAGGATGAGAATGTTGAAAATTAGGAGAAGTGTGAGGAACAAAAGGTAGTGGTTGTGTTGCGGACATGGGCTGATAGTACTGAGGGGAATAACAAGGTGGCGAGATAGAGTATGTTGATCCAGTTGAGAAAATAGGATGTTGAACTTGATAAGCATTTAGATTCAGAGGATACGAAGGGTGTCTCCAGTTTAGGGATGGCTTCCCCCACAACTGGGATTGTTGCCACTGTGATTGAACACAGTATCTCTGTACGAACTCTGGACGTAATGTGCTTCCCAAATGCTCATATAAATGTAACAGGATTGGGCATTGGCCCTTGGGGTGATCGTACAGGCAAATGTTACATTCATACGTGTGATTGGAAGTTGAGCTCTTATTTTCCTTATCCCTTCTTTTCGATTGTCTAATGATACTTTGTCCTACTTCTCGAGTTGTCAAAACTCTATCTCCAATAATATTGATATATTCCCCACACTTTTTATACATCCATTC
>MNCI01023525.1:4555-20013 GCA_015680685.1 Gnetum montanum | reverse complement strand
TTTTATTAGGGAAATACTAACATGTGTGTTTTAAAAGACAAGTATTATTTACATCCAACTCCTTGAATGTTCATAGATACTTGTGGACATGGTTATACAATGACATTAAGGGTAGAAGCCTCCTTTGGGGAGGATCCACTTGTATAAGTCTTGTATTTCATACTTGATGATCAACTTCACATCATCTTGTATCTTCTAGATACTTTAGCAATCATCATCATTTTCCAATGTACCCATGCCTACTCTTAAACCTAGCATCTTTTGATTAAAACATCTCCTAAACCTTAGTCAATTTACCTTTTTCAAACTTCTTTAATAATATTTTGATATCAAAATTCCACCTTCTAAGCATCATCTATGATTATAACCCCCTTGGATTACCTTAACATCTTCTAGGCTACTCACTTAATTAATTTTTTACATCAAATTTTAAAAATGTGTCATAGGTGATATCATAGATATGATATCGTAAGATATGTGATATTACATCAATGATGTTACATCTATGATATCACTCATATAAAAATCTATATATAGGGATGGACTATTAAAACAATGTTCATTTAGGGCATTTCATATAAGGGAAGTCCATTGTTTTTCTATTAGAGAACATTTAAAGCCTCATATCTTCCTGACCACATGCCCAATTTAAGCCATTCTTCAATTCTTTTGCTATTGGAATCACCATCTTAGTTTTGGAGGAGAGCATTACATGTACCTTTTCCAAGTTCGTGAAAATTTTTTGTAATCTCTGAAAGATTAATTAACGGTTAGCATCATAAGAAATAACAAATTGTTGCACTAATCTATGCTAACAAACTTAATATTTCTTCCCAATCAACTATGTAAATACTTTATAAATAATAAATTCAAGATAGTGATGGATCTTCAAGCTAAAATTATTCTTGATTCATTCAAAAAATTATTTAATTAAGCATTTTTCTAAATGAGATCTTTTTCTAAATTGAAGAATTTTCTAACTTTTCAATGCAAATTAAAAAATAAAATTTATCAGGTATAATGTTTTTAATAAAAACATGAGATCTAATTAAGGGTTATGAATGCAATAGCCTATACTTATAGTAGGATAGTCTACGTAGGTAGAAGCTGATGCACGAGTAGTTCTTGAGTAAGAAAAACACCTCACACTCTTCAATGAATGCTTTCATGCCATCTAAGAGAAATTTATCATGTCCACTATGATAGTAAAATTAAAATTTGAACTTGGAGTTTGTAGTTGCAGAGATTTGTAAATAGCTTCAAACATCATTGCTCTACTCCACATTTTCATGTAATGGTGAATGATATTTAGGGAAAGTGCATCAATTTTAAAATAATAAATAGGATTATGAAACTGTGAAGATCAAAGGAATAATATTATCATATTTAGTTGAAAGCTACTATTAGGGTACTAAATATACCAAATGTTGGAGCCAACATTTCTTAAATCTCCACATGGTCTAACATATATGTAAGGAATCTATGGTTATAAAGGGCATATTGGATCATAGGTAAAGAATATAATGGATTATCTACTATATAGAAGACCTATTTCAAGATTGGGATGTATTACATTTTTTCAATTAAGATACCCAATAGGACTTCCACATATATTATCAAAGTACCATATCAAGAGGTAAATTCTAAGCAAATATAAGTCATCTATTATTTTTAGAAATAAAAAGAAATTTTGTAGCAAGAAAGATAGGAAAATATACTCTTCCTTTCCCTTATCTTATTAGAAAGTTATGCAGTCAAGTGGGAATTTTTGAGTTCTAAAGATGATGTTCTCCAAACAACCTAAAACTCTTTATATGCATAGATTTCCAAGCTAGTGCTACCTAAGATTGATCATGTAGAAAAATTGATAGGCACCAAGGCTATAATAGGGTTAACACTAAACATAAAAATTGTGGCCATAGGAATAGAATAGGCAAGACCTAGTGGATTAATCGTAGTTAGAAAATGATTAGGACCAAGTGCACTTCCAATACAACAATCCAATTATAGGCCTTCCATGAGTGATTTGCAACAAATGGGAGAAATAATTAGTTGGGATAGCAAACAAGTTTCAAACATGTATAGAGTTAGAGATAATCCAAGTAAATCTATAGCATCCATTAGACCCACCAGTAGCCAAATATCTTTGCAAGTAGAAAAAAATGATGATTGAACACAAAAGATCTCTAGAAACACTACATCATTTCAGGTGATGTTAGAAGTTGGTGAAAAAGCAATTGTAGTGGTAATGCAAGATCAAGATACAGTAAGAGCAATAGAGGTAATAACTAACCACATCAAAAAGTCCATATAAGCAAGTCTAGGATTAATTCCACTATGCAACAAACACCTGATTGATAATCCATCTTGGATACCATTACCATTATCCACCAAGATAAGCTAAAGAATAAGGAATTGTAAATATAATATTTAATAGAGTACATGGGGTTAAAAAATCTACACTACACTAACTTGGCCATGTTGACAATAGGTAGAACAAGAATAGAGCTAGAGTAGTAATTGGCTAGTATGTTTTCAATGTATGAAAGAGTTTGGAGATAGACAAGACACGTAGGAAAAAATACATATTGAAAAATTTGAATTTCAAGTAGTCAATTAAAGCTATTAAGACTAGAAAAATGCTGAAGAAAATTTGACCAAATGACTAATTATCAAGAATTACAAAAGAAGACCAAGCCTTTGATGTATAGATAACACAATTTACATCATGATATGTTAGAGTCAGTAAAATGTTGTTACAACTATCATGTCATTGGAAAGTACCAAAGCTTATAAATATTATTGAATTAGCATAGATAGTGTAGGATCCTAGGTCTGAAGAAAAAATTTGAGAGCACTACTAAATAGGTACCAATTTAAGAAGCCAAATAACAAAGAAGAAAACCCAATGGAGGTGCCACCACTAGCAGTAAACTAAAAAGGCTACATCAAGCTCCATTTTATTATATTTTATTTTGTTTGATCATTTATCAGACATGCACTATATGATAACTTTGTAATACCACTCAAACAAAGCTGAAAGATTCATTTGTTAGAGTTATTCATCTATATATATTTTGATGTTGAAACTCCACAGGTTGTAATGAAATCTACCCTTCATTTGTTTGATCTCAAGGATGAGTTTTTAGTTAGTCATGAGGGTATGATACAATTTTTTTTGTAAAAGACTACAATATCATCAATGCAATATTGTATCATAATATATGATGTCATAGATATGATGTAGTGGATCATAGTCATGACTATAATACAAGCTTATCATCATGATAAACAAAATATTTTTTTGCAATACTTAGAAAAATTCTTGGAGTTTGTTTTTACATAGTTGAAGTTAGTTATGTATGCCTGTAGTATGATTCTTAATAGTTTTATGACACCTTTATTCAAGTATATTATTCCTAGAAAAATTTCATGAATGATAATAAAGATTGAGATTATTCTTTATCATTGGAACGTCTCACATAGAATAGATTTAATTTTCAATTTTGTTTACTTTTAATATATCATTTACATTCCCAACGTCATTTAATATTACCATGTTCATTAGTAAAGGCAACATAAGTATGACTAGTTTTTAGCATAAAGTCTAATTGGTTGGTAATCCAGAAGTGACTTTGCTTTATTTGCTCAATGGTAAAGTCACTTAATAATTCTAGTAATAATTACATTATCCTAGGACATGTACAAAAAAATAGGAATATATAGTTATCACCACTAGGCTAGAGTAGTTTTATATTTCCATTGTACTTAGAGATAGAATTTATACTTACTTCTAAGATGTTTCCCTTTAGCATATTTAATGCCAAGAAGCATGATTTAATTAGATAGCTCACTAATAGTTAAACCATACATTTTTCACTTCACTAACTATGAGTGAGAAGATAACAATCACAAACCTTTTATCAACTAACTTATAAATTATATTTTCCATTCATGGATTACCATTTGGTTGCACATGATTACTTATGCCTTTTATGGTTGAGTGTTGGAATTCTCCACTAATCAAATAGTAATTACCTCCAACAGGGTTTTAATACAATGACATCATAGCTCCAACTATACCCAAGGTTGTAAATCATTTACAAACTTAAAGGATCAATTCTGATATCTCATATTAAGAATCAATAACATCAACTCCTTGGAAGCATTGATGAACTATTTCAACTTACTATAGCTTTTTAAAAATTTCATCTTAAATCTTTCTACCTATTTTATGATTTGGAGGTGGAACTATTTAACTAATGTAGCTTCAAATTCATACTACATGTTTAAGGTCTTTCCTTTGATACCCTTCTCTTGAGTGTAAAGGAAGCTCAGCTACTATAGCTTCATACTACTAGTTGAATATTAAGGAGTTGTAGCCATGGGCTCTTGGACGAGGCATCCTACCAAAGAATACTTCAATACAACATTCTTATTTTTTGCATTAGATACTTTCTACTTTATCCTAGATAGGGTATCCTCTAAGACTTTCAACCATGTAGCTAGGTTATCAAACAAAGATTTCTTGGCTTATGATTCTTGGTAGAAATTAAAGAGCTCAGAGTACAACGCCATCATCTAATCTATATTACCTTTTAGAAATGAAACCATTATCTCAAAAAACTTTCCATGGTTAATAGAGTGAACATAAAATCTATATTAAGAAAGTTGAAGCTCTTTGAAAACATAATGGATTAGGTTAGTGATTTCTATACTCAAATTTATCAAGGCCTCATATATCATCTTGATTTACTTCTAAAGGCTTTGAAATCGTACCTTGTCCTGATCAAGTTCTATCCCCATCTTAAGGTTGGATTGATCATCAAAAGTTTCATTAGATCCATCTAGTTCCATATGTGAATAAACTTCTCACAAGACCATGTGAAATAATAATAAGATACTAATAAAAGTTAAAAATGGAAAACTCAAAACAAAATTCTATTCCACTTGTATTTGTTAAGTAATAGTAATAAAATTATACTCTCATATCAATTGTAATAATATTATCCTTGAAATATT
Organism: Gnetum montanum; assembly: GCA_015680685.1. Lineage (NCBI taxonomy): Eukaryota > Viridiplantae > Streptophyta > Gnetopsida > Gnetales > Gnetaceae > Gnetum > Gnetum montanum. The sequence goes on along the minus strand of MNCI01023525.1, from coordinate 14,991 downwards.
GTTTAGCATCATTTAAGTTCCTTAAGTAGGTTTAAACATTAAGAAAAAACACAAGTAGAGTATGACTTAATGCATACCAAGCCTGAAACACATGCTAGAAAATAACTTTTCAAAGTCCTAGGAGTTAGTTATAAAACTTGAGTAGTATATAAAACTTGTATACATAACATATATAAAATAAACTAGTTACTCTTTCCCTTGATCTACTCATGTGGAAATCATGGGATGTATGAGCTAAATCCTTTAGATTTATAATCAAATGTTGGTAGTTGGTGATGAGTCATGATTTTGTCAGTCCTAATATTAGATATCCTATATTAGAGCCTCTATATCAGCTACATGATATTGGGTCCTAAGAAATGATATCAGATATTTGGTATTGTATTTTCAATGCTAGCTTATAAATAAAACACTTCGATGCATAGTTGGGATATAGTTTCATTGATAGATTTTAGATAGCCTTTTCATAAATTTGTAATTTCAAGTTCTATTGTTCCTAGTGCATGGCTACAATGTGATGTTTGTGATTGTATAGCATCCTTATTTGAGTGTGATGTACTTGGATGTGTTACATGACTGGAAATAAGGATCGAGATTACTTTCATCATTACAACATCCACTTAGATTTCTTGTTGCTTTTAATTATTTAATTGTTTAATTATTTACTATTTTCTTTAGCTAGTGTTTCCATTTACTACTATTTATGATTTCTATCATTAAGGGGAATGAGTATGACTAATCATGAGCACTTAGTTCTAATTACTTGATAACCCAGTAGTGTATCATTTGGTAAGCCCAGTGATGTACACTTGGCAATCCTAGTGGTAGTTATACAAAGTTCAAGGCATGTGTAGATGATTAGGAACAAATACTCTTCGCATGTAGGTTAGTTTAGATTTTACTTCTCATTTTTAATTAGCCTAATTAATTTATCTCTTATTGTCATTAGGAGCAGCATAGGGCTAGACAACATCAATCATATGCCTTACTTTGGACTAAACCATACGTGACATAACTACCACTAGTCAAAGTGGGAAGACAGTGAACTATGATCAAAGCATAACGATTCAGATGCACAACTAGTTCCGTCTATGGAATTGAACCAGATCATGTCTGAATGCTTGTGACTCATATGGGTCAACATAGGGATACCTAATTGCTCATCATTAGTATTGTTGTTGGGAATAGTGCTAGTTATCTAGATTAGTCATATTATACATGATTGTTGTAAATGCATTAATGATATATCTTTTAGAAAATATTAAATCACACATATGATAAACCAACAATAATGTTACTTTCATAAGGAATTGATAATGAACTGCATAATGAAAACATTCATTGAGGAACTAATGAGATATATGTTGAAGAAATTTGGAGTGACCAACCTTATGTAAGGGTTTCATATGTTCATGACTACCCTAACGACACTCAATGACTACATTCAGCTAAGGTAGAAAACCTTAGAGAAGACAAAGTAAGTCTTGGACTAGGGAAGGCCTCAAGGCCTAGGACCTCCTTGAAATCTGGAAAGGATAAATCAAAGGACCTTGGGAAACACCATAGAAGCCATGAAAATCCTCCCAATTCCTCATCTTCCTCTCCTCCTTCAACATCTAGTTCTGACAAATATGAATGCAGGTATGGAGATAAGGCTCCATTAAAGGGTCAAAATAAAAATAGAAATTAAACCCATGGGAAAAGTCAAATGCATCAACATAAACATAGACAACATCATCATGGTCAAATGAATAGAAATAGAAATTTTCACCACAACATGTCTAATGATAATGAACTCTTGTTGGCCACTAAGAGCTTGATGTACATCACAAAGGTAGTTAAGATATCACAAGCATCACAAAGAGAGTTGCCTACCTAGGCTTAATATGAATAATATTCCTAAATGTTCAAGAGGCCATGATTTGGATCCACAACATCATTTACAAGATTTCCATGATGCCTATGCTTTCTACAACATTGGAAGTGGGTGGAAAAAGCTTAAGCTCTTTCCTAGGATACTAATTAATATAGCCAAAGTGCAGTATAGATTGTTGAAACCAAATTCAATCACATGATAGGCCACAATGTTGGAACTCTTCAATGAAAAATACCAAGCCTATGCAAAGGTGTCCAACCTGAGGAGATAGATCCAAGGATGAAGACAAGAACAACATGAACCATTGGACATAGCCTTAGATAGATATTACTCTCTATTGAATAGATGCCCTAGCCATGGGCTTCTCTAAGGAAAGACAAATTTTCCACATCATAGATGGGCTTTGTAATGAAAAAAGGAGACCCTTGGGATATATGCCTTAGGTTAATTATACGAGCTATGAACTCATTAGATCCAAAAGCTAATTGAGCATGTGTCAAAATAAGAAGGAGAGATATGCAAATGGGTGAATATTGAAAAATATCACTGGGAACCAACTCTTTGAAAGAAGGAGGTCCATATCTATGATAAGGAAAAAGAGAACACTCTTGATATGGTGATTTCGCAAAAAACCTTGTCTATCAATGAACTTAAAGAAAGCTTTAATAGGATGTTAGAGTGGATATATGAAAAAGTTACAACTCTCATAGAATCTGTAGAGGAAAAAGTAACACAAAATGAACTAGGAAATTACTATAAATGGAGGAAGCAATATCAAGAAATAAGTAAGAACACTTATTAGCAAACAAGGGAAATGGCCAAAGAAAAAGAGGCTATAGGCTTAACCATGGATGAAGATGATGGATGTGAAATCTACATATATGATTACCTGAAGGGTCATTTTTCTAGTTGTGTTACATCTACATGAGTATTAGGCTTTTGCATTAAATCCCAAATTCATACAAAAGCACCTACCCAAGAAATTTCCTTTTTTACATGGTAATTATCAATAACCCCACAACCAATCTTACTATCCTAGGGGGACTTATTACCAACCTCAACACTGTCATTAACTATAGTGGAAAAACCCACAGTCATGGGGAAGCCCACCACCAAACTAGCCCTATCCTTGTTATCATCCAAAATTGTATAGATATTATGTTAAACACCATGTCTCTCCAACTAGTTTTGCATCCTCTACTTCAAATCACTAGTATCAATCTCTTGAGTACCATAAACCCATGACATCTCCTAAAGGATCACCACTTCTCACCTCTTACCATCCATCCTACCCTTGATATTCTCATACTCCACTTCATTACATGCCACCACCAATGACATAGGAAGGTTCAACACCACAACATCAACAAAAAAAATGCCACTTATGTTGCAAATGTGCATAGACATACTAAGACTAGTAGGTTCCCACTGCAAACATGAAAATTTCTTTTCTTTAGGACAATCCTTAGACTAAAGTGTAGCACTCATGGACCTACCTCATCATCCAGACTAGCATAATGTCAATCTAGTGCAATGCCTTCCTTTTCACAACTAATGTCCTCTGGTTCTATGCAAGGGCCACCATCCATTGTGACTTCAACACCCAACCAAAGTAATGAATCTGGTAGTGTGTGGGAAGACAAATGAATCCATTCATACCATATCATGTTTAAGGGTGCAATCATGGGCTAGACACTATCAATTTTAACACAACTCATACCCTAACCCACCATACATTTAAAAACCAAGTGTATGAACAACAACTTATCTACACAATTGCCATTAGACCAAGAGACTGCTAGTGGCCCAAAAATAAAAGGTTAATAATGTTTTATACATGCACGTAGCTTTCCTATCTACTTATTAATTCTTTCCATGGCCAAACACTTAGTCATTGGGAAAACCCCCATTCTAAGCTTCAAAATTAATAATTGTTTTTCATCTTTTTGTTTTATAATTTTTTGTTATTTTCTTATTTCTTGATACAATTTTTCCTACCCTTTTCAACTTTTTCCATTTTTAGTTTTCATTTTCTTTGTTAAGTAATCTCACTTGTGAATAAAATGATCATGTAGCCTAATGAGGTGAGGTTTTCTCTATGTTGTTAAGTCTTGAGGGATTGATTATTCAGACAGTGAGATTGCATCATCCATCCACTTATTACATTAATAAGAATTTCTTACCTTGGTTAAAATGATATTCATTTTTATCATCAAATCTAAAAATAAATTCATAATCATTATGCCTGGATAGAAAAGTGAAGAACCAAGGGGGAATGTGAAGGGTGTGACATCAAGAGGATTTTTGGATTCTCTTTGACCACTTCTATATGTTCTATCATGTTGCTTTAGTTGTAAGTATATCCTTGTAGATCTAATGAAAAATGGGAGTAAGAGTAACATAAAAGAGAAATGAATGCCATTTCTGAGGGTACCACTAGAAAGACATGTACCCATGCCTAAAGGTTGATGGCTTCTCATACTTCCATAAAAAAAAAGCACACAACATGCCATAAATAATCTCCTCCCTTGGAAAAAATGCCAAGTGATGTTACTCCTTTCAACTATGGTAGTCTTATGGTTGTTGGCTAAAGTGATGAAATGATGGGATGTCACTAAAATGTGGTTTAGACTTGGTTTGAATCTTGGAATGACGGGCTAATGATTAGTTAACCATTAATAACACACAAGGATTCATTATGCGTTTGGTGAGATTCCTCACATCCCACTTCCTACAATCCTTTCTACAGTCCATCTCATCTCAATGTGCATATGATCTTGACTTGTGGTTTTGCATAACATAGGGTTATTTTCCAGAATTCATGGTTTTAACATGTGTGTTTTGTTTCATATGTATGTGTTGCATTCAACCCCTTTAGTGCCTATGGACATTTATAGGTATGATTACACAAGGGCATTATGGGCTGGAGCTTGCTTTGGGGAGGAGCCACTTGTGTAACTATTGTAACTTTTACTTGTTTGATACAACTACATCATTCTTAACCTTCCAACTATGTAATTGTTAAATTTCATGCTTTCCCTTATCATGTAATTGATTTGTTCCACAACATAGGTATAATATTGCTTTTCTTGTGTCTTCCAAAGCTTTTAATGTTGATGAATCCATCTTCTAACACTTGCAATGCCTCAAAATGATTTCCTACTTACCTAGAACTATGGACCTAACCTAAAACATTCCAACCAATCATAGAGCTTTATTTTCCATGCTTAGTATCCTCATTCAATGCAAATTCATGAACCTTGATATTAACTACCTGATATTAGGTTGGATGTGATTTCAGATACCTAATATCAGAACTACAAAACCTATATATAACACCCCCATGGTGCTTCAAAATCCATTCTCATCATTTGTAGCTAGGGGAGTTTTTCAAATTTTCTTTTGCGACTCAATGCTCTACGTGATCAACTTCCACTTGTGCTATCTTTCTTAATATGACTTTGATTTCCATATCATTTGAACTTGTTTGAACTTGAAATGTTCAATTTAGTCATGGGCAAGTGCTTGCATGGGAAACTTGTGCTAATTTTTTGAAATTTGATATCACCTAGAAGATATTACAAGGGTAAGAATGTTAAAAACATGAAACATTGTAATAAAGAATCAATCATATTAATGCTAGAAGCCTTAATTTTTTCACCCAAGGGACCATAATAATCATAATAAGCCATACATAAGGAAAAAGCAACCAACTTTGAAAGGTCATAAAAGAAGATGAAAAATTTTTGGGCATTTTTTCTAAATCTACAATCATATGAACTAAAGACCTTAATGGAACTAAGGTCATGACTAGGGTACAAAACTATTAATGATAAATAACAATACCTTAGTAACATATGATCCTTTATTAATTGTAGATGGCCCCAAAAAGAGGAGAACAAGAGGGACCTTCATTAGGAGTAGCTAAATGCCCAAGGGGTGGCAAAGGCTAACAAGGTGAGGATGCTAAGCATAAGGAATAGGAGGACTAATCATTTAGCATCCATCAAAAGGCTCCTATTATAGGGTAATTGGTCAAAGGATAGGCCATGGAACCACAAGCTCTTGTGTAGGGACAATGCCTTGCATTGTTCCCAGAATGTCTTGAAGCTATTTAAGAGAAATCGATGTTGACCATAGTCATTATGGAAATGAAATTTGGCCCATTCATGGCATTTTCTTCTAAAACATTTCAGAAATGACTCCAATAATCATCATTCTAGCACATTCAATGGTGAATGGTACCTTGGCGAGACCTACCAATTTTTGCACAATAAAGAAAAAAGAAGGTACTATGGTGAACATTTTTGGAGTCATTGTTTCTTTCTTGATCAAAGTAATTATAGAGGCTCTAAATTTGTCAAATGTGAGGGCCAAGTTAGCACATGTATGCACAAGATCTGATCTTAAGACCAAAAATTTATGCCTGAAGAGGGCATACAGCAAAGATGATAAGACATATAATGAATTAACTCTAGCATAGAGGACCTATTTCAAGATAGGCACATATCACCTTTTCCCTACCAAAGGGTTCAACAGACTGTCAACATACACAGCCAAGGGAAGTGCCATAATAATGGACAAATAAATGAGCAGCCTTATCTAATTATAGTACATGGAAATTCAAAGGTGGTTTGAAGAGAAGAAGGCAGGGAAGTTAACACTTCCATTCCCTTCCCTAATTCAAAAGCTATGTAAATGTGCTGCAATCTTGGGGTAGACAAATGACATTACTAGGAAGGCTTAGAATGCTTCCTTCGTCGAATTGCTCAAACCTGCCATGCCAAGGAGAGACCTTGATGAGGTACAACAACTAGAGAAGGAAGCAAAACTAGAAATAGAAACAAAACAAGAGCCTCAATACTGTCATGAGATACAAGTTTCACTACTGCCACCACAAGACTACAGGCCTGTAATGAGCCATTTACAAAGAATTGCTGAAAATCTTAGTTGGAGGAGCAGAGATGAATTAAAAGTTTTCAAAGTCATAAATGACACCATGAAACCCACTATTTCTGCCAATGTTACAAGGGGGTAGATTTCACTATAGTTATATGGAAAATCCCAGTGGTTATGACAAATTTGTGGTAATGTTGCATCCTTCCAGGTGATGATTGAAACATGTGAAGGTGTCACTGTAGTGGTCATGAAACATTAGGATGTGGTAGGCATAGTAGAGGTGATAAAAGATCACATCAAGAAATATTTCAATGTGTTTGTAGTGCCCCTAGTGGATTTGACTGGGACCAGAGATGCACAAATGCTTATTGGAACTTCAATGACTCTTGCAACACATGAAGATGTATTAGATCGATTACTAAAAATAGGACAAGTAATGAACATCCTATTTGACATCCCCAATGATGTCACTCTAATACAATCAAATCTCATTGCCACCAAAGGAAACCTAGTCATGGCTAAGACTAATCTGGAACATGCAAAAGCTAAAGTGCAACACTTGCAACAATAGTTGGCTACCTTGAGAGCTAAAAGATGGGACCTTGCCTAGTTTGTCCCACTTGATTAGCTGGATCAATTTAGAATAGAGTAGTTAAACAAGTGAATTAAAGAAAATAAAGTTACTTAGTAAGAAAAGGAGAAGGTAGTCTAGAATGCCTCTATTGCTAAAGCACAATCCTATGCTCATAAGAAGGCATTAACTACCATGCAAGAAGAAAATAAACAACTTGCTATAGACAATGCATAGTTGACCACTATAGAAAAATAAAAGAACATCTTAGAAGAAAGTGTCCACCAGTTGAAAGAACAACTGGTGAGGGCTAACTAGGACATTAATAGATTGACTAGAGAGAACCAAACCCTCTGAATGGAGGAGATTGCACAATTTGAGAAAAGTCTACAATCAAAATAAGCATGTGGCAGAATGAGGCCAAAAAGCATGAAAAGCTGAAGGAACACATTCAGGACTAAGTTAACATGTATAACTAGATCAACGAAAAGAAAATTTAGATGGAAAAAGCCCATATTAGAGCCATGTTAGCACAAAATCCTAATTAGCATCCCATTCTAGATAGTTATGCACTAGTCCACCAAGCAGAAGTGAAGAATAAAGACTTGTAGATTGTAGACTTAAAGGAATACATGGCATTGGCTAACCATCGATATGCCATCCTTTCCATGTTAATAGTATGTCAACCTAGAAATGATTTAGAGAAACAAGTAGTGACCACCTATCCATTATATGAGAAAGAGTTTGTAGATAGAAAAGATGTTTTATAGAAACTCCATGTAGCAAACTTAGAATTAGAGGTGATCAAGGGTCATTACCATAGATAGAAAGATGTTGACTTAGACCTACCCAAGAGAGTAACAGATCATCATGAGTTGAAAGAAAAGGCCAGGGCCTTTGAGGAGGAACAAAAGTAGTTTGTAGCCTAGTATGTGAAGGCCAACCAAATGTTTCCATAGTTGCCATGGCCATGGGACATATTGATGCTACCACACATTGTTTTAGCAACCTAAATGGTAGATGATCCAAGGATAGAGGAAGAAAATTTGCAAGTGCTACTTAACTAGTACACATTTTAGAAGTCTAGCGACAAAGGGAAGCAACCAATAGAGGAGCCATCAATTCTAGGAACTACATGAGCTTCCCCAATATTGTATCTTGGAATGTTATGTCCAAATTTTTGTAAAACACCACTACTACATATAAGAGTCAATTTTTTCTATTTTTTTGAGTTAGTCAATAATTCCATACCTTCCCAATATTTTCTAAAGAAATTCTTCCTCATTCTGTTTAACTCGAGGATGAATTTTCATTTAGTTATGGGTGTATGATGAGTCATGATTTTGTTAGCCCTACTATCAAAGCCTTAATATCAGATATGAAATATTAGCTCCCAAGAAATGCTATTGGATATTTGATATTATCTCTTTCATGCTAGCCTATAAATACAACACTTGGGTGCACACTTTGGATATAATTTTATTGATAGATTTTAGATAGCTTTCTCATAACTTTGTAATTTCAAGTTTTGTTGTTCCTAATGCATGCCTACCATGTGATGTTTGTGATTGTATGACATCCTTATTCGAGTGTGATGTACTTAGACACATTACATGACTGGAAATAAAGATTGAGATTACTTTCATCATTACAACATCTACTTAGATTTATTATTTCTTTTAATTATTTAATTATTTAATCATTTACTATTTTCTTTAGTTAACGTTTCCATTTACTGCTCTTTATGATTCTTGTCATTAAGTGAAATGAGTACAACTAATCATAAGTGCTTAAGTGTAATTACTTGGTAACCTAGCAATGTATTGTTTTGTAAGCCCTGTAACATGCTTGGCTATCATAGTGGTAGTTATATGAAGTCCAAGGCATGTGTGAACAATCAGGAACTGATACTCATTACACACAGGCTAGTTTAGCTTTTACTTCCTACTATTAATTAGCTTAATTAATTTATCTCTTATTGTCATTAGGAGTAACATAGGGCTATACAACATCAATCATATGCATCACTTTGGACTAAACTATACATGACGAAGCTACCACTAGTCTAAGTGGAAAGATAGCAAACTATGATCAAAGCACAATGATTTAGATGCACAACTAGTCCCATCTATGGAATTCAACTGGATCATGCTTGAATGCTTGTAATTTATATGGTTAGGTATAGGGGTATCTCACCACTCATTAGTTGGCATCACACTCTTATGAGTGAATGTAACATTTCATTTGACATTCCATGTACTCAAGATTAAAGTCCAATGTAAAGTTGAAGTAAGCAACCTTCTCACATAAGGTTCTATTGAGTGGGGTATAGAGGAAGGTTGTAGCCCCCTTTACTAATCCATAAAATTACCATGCTAGTATGGTTCTAAACACACAAAGAATTAAGGACTTCTTACATCTCCATGGTCCCCAAATTATGGGGGAGGTAGTAGGAGATCTTCAACCTTACTTATCCCTTACAAAGTGGTTAACTTTTGATCTCTTAGATAAGAGATTATCATTTATACCCTTTTTTCTTATGAATTCTCCTAATATATCATGCTTGGTTAAATACCTTGAGATGTACGTGTACTTAAATTATTTCAATTTTAGATATTTCCTTCTTCCCCTTTCCCAAAAAGAATATTTTTGATAAATTGACTTATATATAACATCTTTAACTAAAGGGCATTACTATAAAATGTGATGTGTATTTAGAATGCTATTTGTGTTACATAATTACAATATTCTTTTCTTATAGAGTCATCTAACTCTTTCAACTCTAAGATAATGAGACCATATTAGTGTTGTAACAAGTGTGAAACATAAATAATTTATCTTTGCATTAAGTCATCTCTTTTTATAATGGTCAAGTATAAATATTTCTTTTTTTTTTTTACATTTTCAATGTTTTTTATAAATATTTATTTTTTATCATTTTTCTTGAATAATATATTTATTTTTTTATGAAAATTCCTTAACAAAAAATTATTTATCTTTTGTTTCTAGTAGGACTATTTTTTAAGTAGAATAAATTTTTAAGAAAATCTATAAGTATAGTACTACAAAGAGTTTTATGTCCTCATTAGA
>MNCI01023519.1:65728-100667 GCA_015680685.1 Gnetum montanum | reverse complement strand
AGTTGTTCAATCTCCTCTTTCACAATATGCTTTAACTTGGGATTCAAATGTCGTTGCAACTGTCATTTTGGCTTAATGGCAAGATCAATGTATATCTTGTGTTGGCATATTCTTGGATCTATACTAGTAAGCTTGAAATATAATCAAGCAAAGGCTACTAACCACTTTTCCACAACCCTCATCAACATTTTCTTTTGTTTTGTAGCAAGCTTGGCATTAATAATGATTGGCCTTCCATTTTTCAAGAACACATACTCCACTCTAGCCAATAGTGTCTTCAATTTAAGTGGCTCTTGTTTAAAATTATCAAAAATCTCCAACTCTCACCAATTAACATCTTCATTTGTTCCTTTGGAGAGCTAGTGATGAACTTGCTTGAGTTCATCTATACTTGCAACATATTTATACATTAGGCCCTTAGTAGGTTCCATGCACAATGTACTGCTACTAGAATCAACTGTCAACCATTGGGTGCCTTGTTGTTTCATGGCTACTACAGATAGGCATCGCTGAATTTTAGTGCTAGTACACACTGCTTGCATGCAAAGATAGATGTTTACGTTACTGACCATAACTTCTGCACATAATGGCACCCTGAATCACTGTACGCGATACATGGAACCCTATTCTTCTCAATCTTTTGAAGTTCGTTTTCCTTAGATATCTCCAAGGAAAGATCTCTATGCCTATTTTGGCATCAATAGTGCTTAACCACGTCCTTTCCATAATAATTGGGAAGTTCCCCTTGTAGTTCTCCACCTTGATTATTAGGAAGTCAACCAAATATGACCACCCACAAATAGTGGTTATGATGTCCTCTACCAATCCCAATGGAACAGTGATGGACTGGTCTACCAATTCTAGCCAAATATTACTCTTCTTCAAGGGAGGAAGGTTCCACATTATGTACATCTCATGCGAGATCAGAATAACACTAGAACCAAAGTCAAGAAGAGCTTTACAAGGCTCATTCCTAGCAATTTGCAAATATACTAGGGGACTCCTAGGATCAACTAACTTCCTAGGTAGGTTACCAGCTCAAATCCAATCAGATACAGCATGGATCAACATTCTAGCATAAATTCGAGAGGAATTTTGGTTTGAAAGGAACTTAGATAAAGATGAAATAGAGAAAGGTGGAGGAACAAGGTTACCACCACTAATGTATCTGAGGGCTTTGGTGGACTGCATGGTTGAAAGAAGGATCTTTTCTTCGTTCGTGATTTTGACCTACTTGGTGGGTTAACCGATTGTAGATTAACCATCTTGGTAGCATTTCTTTGCTGTGGTTGGGTAGGTAATTCACCCTACATGGATGCAGTAAGTGGTAGCTGTGCAGGAGATGGAGGAATAGGTGCAGGGATAGGAGGAGCATAAGGATAATAGGTGGCATCCCTCCATGGATAAGGCACTTGGTATACTTCAAGAGAGTAGTGGTGATGTTGGTAAGTAGTAACATGAGCAGAGGAGTCTTGTGGAGATGAAAGTTTTTGAACATAGTAACCATAGGAATCTGATTGTCGGTAAGGGTACTTTCGTCATGGAGGTGGCAATGTCCATGATTGTGGTTGTTGCGACTATTGGTACAATTCGTAGGGTTGCAGTGGAGTTCCACTTAGATAGTACTACTATGGTTAGTAAAACTATCAAGCGTTGCCTTATGGATAAGATAATCTTTTGGATGTTTGCCTTTGTGCAAGTCGTGGATGTAAGGCATACACCCTAGATTCCTGCAAGTGTGACACAAGTGGACAACATCCCTTGGGATGTTCATACTAGCAAACATCACACCCACCATCATCATCTAAGTCACTATCTATAATCATCTCTATCGTAGCCATTTTATCCTTACCCTTAGATATAGCACGTTCAGCTTCCTTATGTCTCTGGCACTCACGCTCACCACTTTGCTCCTTAAACTCTTCAACAATTTTTAAGATAGTCTAAAACCTATTGTCCATGGAGTTCCATAATTGATCAACCTTAGCCATGATTTCATATTGTAATTTCTAGAGTGGCAAGGTTTTCTGATTAGCCACCTCATCTCTGGTTAATTCATCCTCACTGTCACAAAATCAAACCCCTCCTTTTTTGGATAGAAGGATCCCTATTGTATTCCTCTACACTTTCTTGCTTTCTCAATTCTCCCTCCTCCTTGGCTACTTGGCTAATTAATTTTTGGATTTGATAGGTGCTTAATTTTTTCAATCTTCCTTGAGCATAGACACCCAGGGTTTTCCTTATTTTAGACTACAATCCATCTATGATATGGCAAAGTTGATCAAGCTAAGAGTATCCATGGGCAAGACACCTATGCAGTAGAGAATAGTATCAGCTAATAGCAGCATCCAAGGGCTCATGATTTTCTTGTTTCCACCCTTGGATTTGCTTCCTCAAATTGGCTACTAAGGAGTACGTTTGATATTTTTCATTGAACAATTTCAACATCGTACTCCACTGCTCGATTGATTCTGGCTCCAAGGATTCATATGAATTTTCTGCTTCTTTTATAAGTGTTCTTGGAAATAATTTTAACTTTTGCTAATCATTCTCAATATTCTACAAGGCACATGCATCTTGGAAGGCCTAGAGATGATTTTGTAGATCAGCATCATATCCTCCCTCAAACTAAGGGATGTTATTCATGTCCAACCTGTTTATTCTACTATCCTTTATGTACCTTATTGGAAACCTCACAGCCTTTACAATATTCAACATGCCCCCAGTGGCAAGTAGAGGTTCATCAAGGTCATGGTGATGGTGCCTACAATGTTCTCTACTAGCCTTTCTTCCTTGATGATGGATCTTTCTATATTGCCCATGCCTCTGGTTGCGACTATCCCGATGGTCCCTTTTGTTGTTCTGGTCACGTCAGTCACCTCCATCATGATTATTCCTTCTATGACCATAATCTTAGCCAAATGATGAAGAAGATGATGATGATGAAGGGGAAGAAGAAGGAGAACTTACTTTGCACTGATGCCTATCACCTTTCCTTCAATGCTCGTGACCATGATCATGATCGTGACCTCCTTTTTTCCCCTTATCCTGATTTACCTCTCCAGATCCATTTTTGTCATTGGATCTATTTTTACCAGAACTTGGATTATGAATTATGGATTGCACATTCTAAATGAGGGCCCCCTGAACAAAGTCAAAGAGGGGAGAATCACTAAAGAAGTGGTGGGCCAAGAGGAGGTGGAAAAGTTTTTGTTCCCTTGCCCTTCACAAGCTCATGTTGATGCTCTAGCTAACGATCGCTTAACCTTTGTGCTTTAGTGGGATGATAATCCCTTGAATCAAGATCTCACATCTTATATTCTCCATGAAGATGTTGAAGCTCGTGTCATGAGAGCATTAGTTGGAGCATTGCTAGAACAGATCAATTAAATGGCAACTGATGAGTGGCGAGATACCCCTACACTCAACAATATGAATACAAGCATTTTCACGCGCGATCCGGTTGAACTCCGCAGATGGACTAGTTGTGGCACCTAGATCATTAAGCTTAGGTCACAGTTCACTGTCTTCCCACTTGGACTAGTATTATATTTGTCACGTATGGTTTAGTCCAGAGTGAGGTGTATGATATGTTCCTAATTCTAATGCTACTCTTGAAGGTAGTGGAAAATAATCTTAACTACGCTAAGCTAGGAGGAAAAGGGTAAGAAAATCTAATCTAGCCTAAGTGTGATGAGCAACCGATTCCTTCATTATTCGTATACATCTTGGACCTCGTGCACGACTACCACTGAGATTACCAAGCGTAGATCCTAGGTACGCCACTGGGATACCAAGTAGTCACACTTAAATGCTCGTAATCAAGTCGTACTCATTTCGTGTTACTAGGAGATAAGGGTGAGAGAGAGAAAGTAGTAAATAAAAATTAAATAAACAAATAAATAAATAACAAAGTGAATGCTACAATGATGAAGTAATCTTAATCTTTATTGCCGATCATGTACGCGTCCAAGTACGTCACACTTGAATAAAGAATGTCATACAATTACATTCACTACACTGCGGGCAGACACTGGAAAATAATCTAACTCTGGAGGAATCAAACTGCCAGAGTCTAGCTACAATCTAAAACTAGGATGATAAACAAGGGAGAGCTACTTCTTATTTATAGACATTGTGAGGGATTACAATATCATGTACGCGATATCGCAGGGGAAGACGCGATATCGTGGGGGATGCGATATCGTGGCGGACGCGATATCGCGTCCCATCATACCCCCACAACTGAATAAAAACTCATCCTCGAGTTACAGTGATTACACAGTGGATAGGTATGGGATTATTGGATGGAAAAAATAAAATGATGCCGCAGTGTAGGAAGACACAACACAGAAAAATGCTACAACTACAAAAACTTGGAACTCATGTAGTTCTTGGTGGTGGTGGCTCCTCCATGGGTGTCTTTCCCTTTTCTTGCACTCCAGGTCTTGGGATTTGATGGTGTTGAAGTATGGCTTAGAGTTTCTCCTCTTGTAAGGCCTTGAGTACCTTAGCGTGCGTGTAAGTTTGCACTTGTGCCATAGAGGTAGCCTAGTCAGCCTTCTCTTTTTCTTTCGCCACCCTTTTATTCTCTGTCAACAATTTATTAAGTTGCTCAGTTTTGAAAGTGTCCAGCTTGTTCTGAGCAACCTTTGGCCCTATATTTGAAAGGTTTAATACTTCCAAAATGGCTTGAATAGAGAAATCAATGGTCACACCACAAATGTTAACCATGGTGCCTTCTTCTTTGTTGTGCCAAAATTGGTACATTTCCCCTAAGTACCAGGCACTGCTTTCAGAGAGGGTATCTCCTGCTTCTGCTTGCCCGAACTGTACGATAGGAGGATCTTCTTGATGAATGCTGAATGATTGTTCCTCCTGTTCTACATGTTGTCTAGTAGGATCTTGTCTTCCACCTCTCCGAGATCGTTCAATCGCATCTTGAGTAGGACCTTCCTGTTGTCCACGTTTTGGGGCCATTTGCGATCACATGGGACCAATTTTTCGTAAGGTTGTTACCAAAGTTAGGTTATACCTTACTGCTTGCCTTAATAAATTTACTTTATTTCCATGTGATGTTAATTATTGGAAGAACATGTCCCCGAAAGATTATAGTGTTGAGTCCTCTTTGCTTAGGTGGTTTCCAAATTTAAGTTTCTAGTATAGCTAAGGGGATGAAATTTTTTTGACACATTTTATTCTTAATTTTACAACTAGTTACCCTTAAAGATGTCCTTCATGTGATGATGAATTTCAAAAAATTTATGCACTATTCAGCATGTGCCCCTCCCCCATGACTAAGCTGAACACTTCGGGTTAAGTAGGTTCAGATGGAATGAAAATTGGAGTACCAACAAGTGAGACATAGGAATAAAAGCAAGGGTCTCACAATCGCAGGTCGTAGAGAAAAAATTCAAAAAACTCCCCCACTTGAATAGTGGAAAATGATGGTAAGTGTTGTGGGGAGGTCACGTATATATATTTTCATCAAAGTTAGGGCACTTAGAGAATGTACCGAATTTTTAATATTTCTTTTGAAATTAAACGATGTAAACTAAGGACATCTGAACGATTGTCATAGGGTTCTAGGGTAATTCAACTGGTTCTAAAGGCACGAAAAGTATGATGGTATGGAATTTATCAATAAAGACCTCGGATGGTAGAGAAAAAGGCTATGTGATGATTCATAGGAACGTTGAATCGGAGGGATAGTAATAAGGGAAAGAATATCNCACTAACTCCACAAAACACACACATGTAAATATCACCAGAATGAGATGAAAATTCTATGCTACATGGGACATGAGCTACAATTACATGAACAGTGAGATGAGGCGAAGTATAGAAGGGATCGTAGAGATTGGGACATGAGGTAATTGACCCAGAGCATAGTGAATCCTGCGTGTAAAGCATGATTAAGGTGTCATCAACCCATCGTTCCAAGATTAGGACCAATTCCATTCCTTTAATCAATGACAGCACATTGTTTCATCCCATGATGAGCAACTACAAGAGTACCATAACAACAAGGTGTATGATCACTTGACGTTTAGTTCAAGGGAGGAGTGACTTTTGTTTTATGGCACTTCTTTTTTCTTTGTCTTTCTTTCTCTTTTTTTTTTCATTTTACTGAATCCAGAGAAGCCGCCAAACTTCAGGCATGGATGCATGTCTTTCCAGTGGGACCCCCTAGAACAACATTTGATTTTTGAGTACCCTTTTAATTACTCTTACTCCCAATTTTCATTAGATCTACAAGAATCTTAGTACAACCAGGTTGCATGATAACTCCCACAGATGTCACCAAAGAGAATCCACAAGTCCCCTTGATGTCACACCCTAATCATTCCCTCTTCATCCATCCTTCTTCATTCTAGGTACAATGAACATAAAATTAATTTTAACTTTTTGAAATATCAAGAATATCACCGTACCCTTGAAAAGAACCTCTTATTTGTAGAGTGGATGAGTGGGTGTAATGGGCTCACTATTCCAAATAATTAATCACTCATGACTTAATAACATAGAACACACCTCAACCAATGATCCACATGAGTGTTTTATCCATAGATGAGATTACTTACAACAATGTAAAAACACAAAAACACAGAAAGATAAAAAGATAAAACAAAAAGTTGAAAAATTGAAAAATTGAAAAACAAAAATTGAAAAATTAAAGAAAATAAAAAATATTTATTAATCCTACTTGTTATTGAAATGGGGGATATCCCCCATATCTAAATGGTTGAGGATGGCAAGGATTAATAAATGATGACTGGAATCCTTGCTTTTTGAAATTATTCTGGCTTGGTCATATTTACTCCATCAAGTTTCACACACTGGGTTATAATAAGCATAGTGGGGCACTTTATACGATGTAGTTCCTGGATAACGAGTTGACCCACTATGATATTTGGGACCGTCAAATGGTATGCAAGGATTAGGATGATGCCTCCCATGGTTGTGTTCATTGGGCCGTATGGTTTTTGGAGTGTTAGTTGGTGGCCCTAATAAAGTTACATGAGGCATTGGGTTCAAAGGTAAGGGTGCACCACAATGTGGGACTTGTGCTGAGTTGGAAGATGCAGTGGCCTCTAAATTATGTTGTCCCTTCTTACAACCATGTTTAAAGAAGGGGTGCTTTTGATGTTGCTGAGGTTTCTCACTACTGTTAGAAGTATTAGCACAAGTGTTATTCGTGGGTTGTTGCTGTGGTGTAGGTACCTTAGAAACAATCGGTGGCATTGTGGAAGGAGGGAAAGAATGAGAATGTTGAAAGTTACGAGGAATATAAGATGCACAAGGTGGCGATTGTGTTGGAGGCATGGGTTGATAGTATTGAGGAGAATGGTATTGTGGTGAGATAAAGTATGTTGGCCCAATTGGAAAAATAGGGTGTTGAATGTGATAAGAATTTGGATTCGGATGATATGAAGGGTGCCTCTAGTCTAAGGGTGGTCTCCCCCACGACTGGGATTGTTGCCACTGTGGTCAAACACAGTATCTCTGTATGAACTCTGGATGTAACGTGTTTTCCCAATGCTAATGTAGATGTAACAATATTGGACATTGGCCTTTGGGGTGATCTTACAGGCATATGTTGCATTCATACGTAGGATTGGTAGTTGAGCACTTATTCCCTTCATTCTTTTTTTTTCGAATGTCTAATGTTTTTTCCTGCTTCTTGGGTTGTCAAAACTCTATCTCCAATGGTGTTGATAAATTCTCCACACTTTTGATACATCCATTCCAACATCTTATTGATCTTTGCCTTGGCTTCTTCTAACGATTGTTGTATTGGCAAAGATGAGGTTTCCACCTTGAGATTGGTTAATTTCTCCTTTTTATGATCATGGACCTTTGTTAAGTTGAAATTTTGTTCCCATTGATGTTTTTCAACACTCTCCCATCTAGCCATTTCTCCTTCTTCTTTTGCTACCCATTTAATAAGCTCTTGGACTTGATGGGTTCGTAACTTGTATAGTTGACCTTGGGCATATATTCCTAAGGTCTCTCTTGTTTCATTACATAGCCCATCAATGATATGGTACATTAGCCTTTCCTCGGAAAACCCATGGCCTGGATAGTTGTTTAACAGTGCATAATATCTTTCTAAGGCCATGTCCAAGGGTTCATGTTGTGCTTGTTTCCATCCTTGGATTTGTTTCCTCAAGGCTGACACTCTTACATAGGTTTGATATTTTTTGTTAAATACTTCTACCATTGTTGACCAGCATCGTATCGAGTTTGGTTTTAACGATCTATACCATACATTTTCTTGGTCAATGAGTGTCATAGGAAAGAGCTTAAGTTTTTGCCAACTATTATCAATGTTATTCCATGTTCAGACATCATAGAAGGCTTGTAAATGTTGATGCAGATCTAAGTCATGGCCTCCTAAAAAATGGAAAAAGTTGTTTAAATCGAGCCTGGGTAGATGGCTCTCTTTACGATGCCTACGTGAGATTCGAACAACCTCTTGTATTTGTGTTAAGCTCTTAGTGGCCAGCAGGGGTTCATCATCACTAAGTAGGTTGTGAGTTTGTGAGTTGGGATGATGTTGCCTTCGTTTATGTTAGCATTCTTGATTTTCTTTGTGAGCTTGATTTTTAGTTCTACACCGATCCCTTGAAAGATAGTCATCAGTGTCACAATCTGATGTTGAAGGAGTAGAGGAAGAGAAGGAACTGTAAAACTCGTTATGACTTTTGTAACTCTTCCAATCATCCCCAAGTAAGTTCTTGTTAGTTATTGAGAAGGTTCTAGGCCTTTCGGGCCTCCTTATTCCATGGGATGTCTCATCCTCACTAGAGGTGTCAGAGTTAGACGACGAGAGTCTTTGCGTATCGTTGGGTTGTTCATAAACGTAGGGGACTCCTACATAGGGTTGAGTACTCCAATCTTCATTGTCATCTAATTCATTGGTTCTCCAATGAACTACCTCATTAGGTGTGGCATTATTATCATCTTGTAGGGGAGGCATGATTGTGAAACGGTGTGTGAATTCGTATGTGACTTTTTATAATTGATTCTTCTTTTTAAGAGATATATCATTAATTCCTATATAGTGACCTTGTATGATATAACTAATCTAGATAACTAGCACCATCCTTGGCAACGGCACCAATGATGAGTGGCGAGATACCCCTACACTCAACCATACGAATACGAGTGTTGTCACGCATGATCTGGTCGAACTCTGCAGATGGACTACTTGTGGCACCTAGATTATTAACCTTAGGTCGCAGTTCACTGTTTTCCCACCTGGACTAATATTATATTTTTCACGTATGGTTTAGTCCAAAGTGAGGTGTATGATGTGTTCCTAATTCTAATGCTACTCCTAAAGGCAGTGGAAAATAATATTAACTACGCTAAGCTAGGAGGAAAAGGGTAAGAAAATCTAATCTAGCCTAAGTGTGATGAGCAACCAATTCCTTGATTATCCATACACATCTTGGACCTCGTGCACAACTACCAATGGGATTACCAAGCGCAGATCCTAGGTACGCCACTAGGATACCAAGTAGTCACACTTAAATTCTCGTAATCAAGTCGTACTCATTCCGCGTTACTAGGAGATAAGGATGAGAGAGAGAAAGTAGTAAATAAAAATTAAATAAACAAACAAATAAATAACAAAGTGAATGCTACAATGATGAAGTAATCTCTATCTTTATTACCGATCATGTGTCTATCCAAGTACGTCACACTCGAATAAAGAATGTTGTACAATTACATTCACCACACTGCAAACAGACACTGGAAAATAATCTAACTCTGAAGGGATCAAACTGCCAGAGTCTAGCTACAATCTAAAACTAGGATGACAAACAAGGGAGAGCCGCTTCTTATTTATAGACATTGCGGTGGACTGTGATATCAAGTACGCGATATCGTAGGGGAAGACATGATATCGTGGCCCATGCGATATCGCATCCCATTAGAAACACAATGTCGCCTTCCATGTTGTGCCACCATAGCAGTTCATCTTGATGCAAGATGAAGGTGAAGTCGGGTACTACTCATCGAGATGGGCATATACCACCTGGTATTGCTAAGGCACCTAGTCTACCCTAGGTGGAGATGGGCTCTTGTGAGAAGAAGACATTTTTTTCTTAATGACTCTTAAGGTTTAATCTAATTATAATTCTAATTTTTATTTTTTTCAGATTTGACTCTTAAGTTTCAAATAATGAGGTTACTAAGTTTTACTTGGTTTAGATAGCGCACGTAGAACTAAAGTCCCCGGCAACGGTGCCAATGATGAGTGACGAGATACCCCTACACCCAACCATACGAATCACAGATGTCCACATGCGATCCAATCAAATTCTATAGACTTTAATTACCAAGTACACTAAAGCTAAAGAGTGCATGCGCATTGTCTATTTGTTGTCTTCCCAATCCCACTTGTGAAATGCAATTGTATGGTTAAGTGTGACTGAGAAGTAAGATTTTTATTATTTTGTGTTTTATCAACTTACTTTCCTAGAATAAGAATGAAAGTAAGAGTGATTAAATGCCAAGTAAACTATGGTCTAATCTAGCCTAACACAAGTAACTATTCCCACTTCTCGACACATCCTAAACTTTGCATAAACACTGTTAGGTTGTCAAATGCTAACCATTTCTGAGCTACCAAGTGTCACACATAAGTTCGAAGGGGTCGTGCTTGTGTATTTAAATCAGTTGCTTAATGAATCATAATTAATTATTTCATGAATAACATTTATGTAAATTGCATGAAATAATGCATAAGAAAGAAAGTCTCAAGTGTTACAAGGTGAATCAAAGAGTTTGTCTTTATTGCCAACACAATGGTGTGTTTAGGTACATTAATGCTTGAATAAAGATCCAATTACACTTAGACCTCCTACTACGGGCACTTGGAAAATATTCTAACTCTCAAATGGACAAACTGCAAGAGTTTCGCTACTTGACTACCAAAACTACCTTCAATCGTGCACCTGGGGGTTGTATTTATAGACCCGAGAGTAACCCTGTGATATTGAATGTATGATATCACATCTTGGGTCACGATATCGTGTACCCGATATTGTATACCTAATATTGCGTCCACTCCAATATCGAAGTATATGAAAAACATAATTTATCAATGCGGAATGAGTATGTCTTAATCATGAATATTTAAGTGTAACTACATGGTAACCTAGTAGTGTATCAAATAGTGCTTCGAGTGATGTATGCTGGGCAATCTCAGAAGTAGTACACGAAGTCCAAGATGCGTACAAATGATTAAGGACAAATGCTCATCGGATTTAGGCTAGCTTAGATTTATTTCCTATTTCTTATTAGCTTAATCAAGTTATTCTCATTGTCCTCAAGAGTAGTATAGTAGTAGAAACCACATCATACACCTCACTCTAGACTAAACCATACATGACAAAGCAAACACTAGTCCAAGTGGGAAGATAGCGAACTGTGATCAATGTATAACTATTTAGGTGCCACAACTAGTCCATCCATGGAGTTCAATTGAATCATATGTACATAATTATATTCGTATGGTTGAGCATAAGGGTACCTCACGGCTCATCACTTAGTAAGCAAGAGTACCTACAAGTGCATGAAGAGGTTGGGCATGGTTTTGTTACCATGTCAATACTTACAACAAATGAATAGAAGCATACAAATGAACTTCCTCCAATAGTGCAACCTTTAGCATTAGAATTTATTGATGTTTTCAAGGGAAAATCAAAAGGGCTTCTACTAATTAGATCCATCCAACATCAAATAGACTTCATACAGGGAGCTATAATTCCAAATGAAAGAGCCTAACACATGAGTCCAAATTAGAGGGAAGAATTGAGTAAGCAAGTAAATTACTCTTTAATGGTTTTATTAAGGAATCCATCTTGCATTGTGTCATTCAAACTATATTAGTTCCAAAGAAAGATACCGATGAATTAAGGATGTGCATAGATTTTAGGGGTGTTAATAAGATTCCTATCAAGTATAGATTTCCTATTCCTAGGATGGATGACATTCTTAATGTGCTTGCCAATGTTGAGAATTTTTTCTAAAATTCATTTAAAAAGTGGTTATCATCAAATAAGGATTAGACCAGGAGATGAATGAAAAACAACCTTTAAGATACTATATGGCTTATATGAGTGGTTATTCATGCCCTTTGGTCTAATTAATGCTCCAGAAACATTTATGAGGCTCATGCATAAGGTCCTAAGAGATTTTATTGGTAAATGTTACATTTTTTTCTTTGATGATATTCTTTTGTACAGTTCTAAAGAAGAGGACCATGTACAACATTTAAGGATGATATGATTCAAGTTAAAAGAGGCAAAATTGGTAAAAAATACTAAGAATTATACTTCATGAAGAAAGAAATTGTCTAGTAGGTCATGTTATCTCCAAGAACCAAGTTAAGATGGAACCAAGAATCATCAAGGCAATCAAGGAATGGCCTTCACCTAGGGATGTGGGAGAGGTAAGATCTTTTCTTGGTTTGGATAGCTCCTATAGGATATTTATTAGGAATTTCAATTCTATTGCATGGCCTATGTTCTCTTGTTTGAAGAAAAATTCAACCTTTGTATAGGATAATGAGAAAGAAAAATCCTTTTAAGCATTAAAAGAGAAAATTTGTAGTGCTTTATTTTTGGAAATTACAAATTTCTCAAAACTTTTTGAAGTGGAAGTAGATGCAAGTGGACTTGCTATTGAAGGTGTGCTTTCTCAAGAGGGTAAGCCAACTGCATTCTTTTCCAAAAAATTAAATAAATCTAGATAAAAGTATAATGTGTATAAAAAGGAGTTATATGCTATACTTCAAGCCATTAAACATTGGAGACATTACTTTCTAGGATTAAAGTTTCTTTTATTTACTGATCATACAACACTTCAATTTTTGAATTCTCAAAAGAAATTGAATGCCAAGCATATGAAATGGGTAGAACAATTGCAGGAATTTCATTTTATTTTAAAACATAGGAGTGGAAAATCTAATGTTATGGCTAATGCTTTGTCTAGAGTTCATATTGTTTCTTCTAATGTTAAAGTTCAAGGGTTTGACTCTTTTGCTTCATTATATCCTAATGGTATGGATTTTGGTGCAATTTGGAAGGAGTTATCTTTTCCATTATTGGAAAGAATTGATCAAGGCAAATCTTATCATGTAACAAATGGGATTTTGTTTAAGGATGAAAAAATTTGTATTCCAAATTATGACTTTAAGTACAAACTCCTTAAAGATAAATACCAAAGTAACATGGCTATACATATGGGCAAGACCACGACATTGGAATTGATGAGCAAAAATTACTTTTGGCCAAGTATGTATAGTGATGTGGTTTAATTTATAAAATAATGCCATAGTTGTTAAAAGTTCAAAGAAGGAAAAGGTGTAGATGGTCATTATCGACCTTTACCAATCCTAAATGCTCATTGGGAAAGTGTTTCTTTGGATGTTCTTTGTGATATTCCTAAGACAAGATCTAGTCATGATTCTATACTTGTTTTAATAGATAAATTTACCAAGATGGCTTATTGTATTCCATGAAAGAAAAGTAGTGATGCTTTCCATGTTGCACATTTATTCTTTTAGCATGTTGTGAGACTACATGACATTCCTTTGAACATTGTGAGTGATAGGGATGTCAAGTTTACTAGCCATTTTTAAAGATCACTTTGGAAACACCTAGGAACCAAGTTGTCTTTTTCTATAGTCTATCACCCCTAAGCTCATGGGAAAACTGAACTTTTCAATAGATCTCTATTAAAGATCTTGAGGTGTTTGTGCAAGGATTACCCTTAGAGGTGGGAAAACATATGGACCCATGCTAAATTCTCATACAATTATGCTTCCCATTCTAGCATTGGTAAGAGTTCCTTTATGGCAAAATATGAATTTTCACCAAGAATGGATAATGAGTTGAGGAAATTTGAATGTTGTTGTATATGTGTAGGAGGTTCTAGGAGTTTCAATTATCACTTGCCATAATTAAATATTATTATTTATTATTTTATGAATTAAACTTTAAACACACATAACTTTGTTTCCAAGAGTTCAATTAAGTTGAAATTAGTGTGATTGGGATCATCTTTGAATGTATTTCCTAATCATGGAATTTGTATTCTCTTTGGGCATATATCATCTTAGATGTTTCAATAATGGTCATTTTTATAAAATTATATGTAGTTCAAGAAGTATGGTTGTGGCACGAAATTTTGTTTTATCAAGTGTTGGTATTATCTTCATGGAATGAATGTGACTGTTACATGTATATATATGTGATCATGTTATGTTTGTTTTAGATGTGTTTTGCTTGTGACATGTACTAGCTTAAGCTAGCCTGGATTTGTACATATCTTCATGACAATGCTTGTGATAGTTGTTGGTGGATGGTGCTAGCACAAGGGTGTGAACTGGTTGGTGATGAGGCATCCTGAAGGTAGTTATGGATTAATCCCCACTATGATGCATCAATGAGGCTCCTATCTCAGGCCTCATTTTGAGAGTGGCAGAGCATAGGTGTGTTTGTCTCTATAGCTAGTACATGACATAGGTGTGTCCATCCTTATAGCAAGTTCTTCAAAAGGCTAGTGATTGCGAGTCATAGTTTGATGAACCCTAGCATAGGTTGGGTAAATAAAAGACTAATAAAAGATCTACATGCATTGATTATATATGAGTACTCCTGGCAACATTTCACATGCTACACTTAGTGTGGATATACTAGCAATCACATGGGTAATTTTTATATGATTATATCAATTCGTGAGTCATAACATTTATAATATATTTTATAATTGATCTATGATTGTATGATTCATGTGTTGCTTGATGGTATGGAGTGGGTATGATGACATGGGCATGATAGTGGAGATGCATGTGGTGTGATGTAATAGATGTATGATTGATTATGTCTGATAGTAATTATATCTATGACTATGCAATAGACATATGTTCACTTTATTAAGGATTATGTCAGTTCTATGTGTAATATCGTATGTACATATGTTGCTTAGAGTATCCATAAGACTGGCAGTTAATGCAAGTTTCCTTGTATCCCATTCCTCTTCTCTAGTGTAGCAATTGTTGATCATCTAATAGGGGAAGTGTAAAGGCTTCCCACTCAGTTTTGTACTAACTTTATTTAGTTACAGGTGGAAGTCGTGGTGAACATGAGCACTAAGAGAAAGTAGAGAAGAGGAAAATATTTGGGGATTGGTTGATGTATATTTTCATATATGGTAGTGTGGACTCTTCATATTTGTATGACCCTCACTATAATCTTATGTATATGATGATGTTTATGTTTTGTATCCTATGAGAGCAATATAGGTTTTTGGTTTATGTAGAGACATGCAGTTTTATAAATTAAAATGTATGCTTAGTCTTTGGTTTGTCATGGATTTTTGTGTAGTTTGACCTTTCATTATATATTGAGTGGTTTGTTCTTAATGTATTTTCATGCATCATTAGCTTCTAGTTTATCATGCTTCTGTTGTGTTATTACTAGCAATCCTAGACATTACTTCATCCTAGCTAAGAGCGATAGGGTGGGGTGTTACAAGCTACTAGAATTGCTAATTGCACATTAGCTATAGTTAATTTTTTCCAACAACAAGTGGCAAATATATTTGATGTACCTAGTGTACTAATCTCAAACAACAATACTTATCTTATAGATCCTACATTTAAGAAGCTTATGCACCATCTTGGGATAGAACATAAATTAACTACACCATATCATTCCCGAGCAAATGAATAGGTCAAAGTCACAAACATATGAATTACTAGAATCCTCACAAGGACTATGAGAAGATATAGGCAAGATTGGAGCACTACTTAAATGATGCCCTATATGGCTACAGATCAACCTAAAAACATACTATAGGATATTCACCATATCAATTAGTGTACAGGAAACTACCTAAATTGCTAATTCAAATCAAACTCTACACACTACTAATAACCTTTGACCTAGGTATTAATATTGATCTAGAATAAAAAGAATAATTAATAAATTTAAACCTCCTAGATAAAAATAGAATGATAACTCTCATCCATAATGAGATCCACAAACATTACACCAAATGACAACATGACACTAGGATCAATTCCAACCATGTGCCTCAATGTAGTAAATTTCAAACACTTTAGGAGGGAACTTAAATTGTCCACACAACCTACAAATTTGGTGCCTTACATATTTACCATCTAACAAACCCACAAAAGTTGATCCTCATTAATATACAATAAATCAAACCATTTAGAAAATCCTAAAAACCTATGACCCAATCATCCTCATTCATCATAGTCAATGTGTAATCTATTTTTCATATCTTCATCTCAACTCATAGTCATGGTGGAGATTATTATTTTAATTAGTTCTTATGAACAAGACTTTTATTCTTTATTTTTTTTGCAATTTCATGACACTAATATTTGTTTTGTCAATTTTTCCACTATTCGATACTTTCCAATTGTTTGATATTTTTTGAATTCTTAATACATTTTTCTATTCTTAAATATTTTCTATTCTTCATATAATTTTTCTATTCCTTAAGTCATTTATTTTATGTTTTTGTTTTTATTTTTATTTTTATTTTTATGCTAAAATATCATCGTCCATTACAAGAAATAATTTATTTAAGGGAATTTTATTCTATGTTATCAAATTATTAAAGGAATAACTATATATATAGGGAGATCACAACATCTATCCCTACATTTTTATTAATAAGAGATCCTTACCATGGGAATAATGCGACTCCTATGAAATTCAAACTAAATTAATCCATGATCATTAACCTTTAATGAAAGGAGGATGCACCAAATGGGTTGGATATCGATGTGACATCAATGAGATTTATTGACTCATCAAACTTCCACCTTGTATTATGTTAGTCTCATGTTGATATATTATCACTCTTGTTGAGTGATGTTATTGTGACATGGTTGCTAGTTGGTCTTGTCATGGTGGGACCCAAGATGATGCAATGTAATATCATTGGTAAGAGGATTGAACTTGCTCTTGAATCCTAAAAAAAAGAGTACATTGATCATTTTAATTATACCTAACATAAAGGAATTATTATTATTACTATTATTATTATTATTATTATTTAGATAAGTGGGATGAGGAGGGGGTGTCATATCACACTATAAATATATATTAAAAATAAAAATTTAAAGTACAAAGGTAGAGAAGCATTGTGGAGAGGAGAAACTCCAAATCAACAAAAATAAAAGGCCCAATGATTTTGGGTGCCTTTTTAGGTTTTCATCCTAACTAATCCTAAAAAATAGGTTAATATAAAAATGACAAAGAAGGAGGGAACTATAACAATAGCCAAGGCAAAACAAAAGGCCTTAGATAGCTTTTATGAGAAATTAGGAACAAAGGAAGGAGAAAAATCTATTTAAAAATTGAAAAAAATTAGAAACTAGAAATTGAAGGATCATGTCAAATGCATCAAGGAAGCAAACGAAAGAATTTTAGTAAAAGATAATGAAATTTTGGATAGGTGGAAAATTTATTTTTAAGAATTATTAAATGAATAATTTTCAAAAGAAGACATCCAAGAAGAAGATCCAAATTTTAGTTTGGTTAATGAACTTTCCTTCTTTGAGGTAAAGATAGCCTTATCAAAGATGGAAAAATGCAAAAGCTATTCGACTAGATAACATTTCTATAGAAGCTTGGAAAGCATTGGGAGATACAAGATTTTCTTGGTTGACACCATTATTTAACAAAATTTTGAAGGATGGAGAAACACCCAATAATTGAAAAAAAATCTTTGTTATTCCCATTTATAAAAATAAAGGAGATGTACAAAGTTGTGCAAACTATAGAGGGATCAAGCTAATGAGCCATACTATGAAGCTTTGGGAGAGAGTCATAGAGCACTATCTCAAAATTAAATCAATAATATCAAAAAATAAATTTGTATATATGCCAAGGAGATCTAATATAAAGCCTATTTTTTGATATGACAACTGATGGAGAAATTTAGAAAACATAGAAAAAATCTACATATTATCTTCATTTATTTGGAAAAAGCATATGATAGAGTGCCTAAAGATATTATTTGATGGACCTTGTGGAGGGAAAACATCCTTGATAAATATATTAAAGTGATTCAAGACATGTATAAAGGAGCTATCACTAAAATTAAAATAGCTTGTGGAATAACATATGATTTTCTAGTCCTAGTAGGTCTACATTAAGGATTTGCAATTTTCTCATACTTATTTACTATTATTATGGATGAATAAACAAAGAAAATACAAGAAAAAATCCCTTGGTATGTGTTATTTATAGATGATATTATGTTGGTGGATATATCTTGATAAGCAGTGAGCAGTTCCTACGCCCAACCATACAAATCTCTAGCATTCACTAAGCAATCTAGTTGAATTCCATAGACTTTAGCTGTCTAAGTACACTTTGCCTAGGTAGTGAATCTCAAAGATGTGATCGTTATCTTCCTAGTTCCACTTTTCAAGTGCAATGGTATGGTTAAGTGTAGCTAAGGCATATGATTTTTATCATTTTTCTATTTTTCATTTAATTCACCTATGTGCTAAAAATAAAGTAAGTAAATGTTTAATTAATCTAATAGCTAATTAATGCCTTAACTAATCCTAACACAAGTATCCATTCCCACCTTTTGTACATATCCTAAACACATTGCAATGTTATTGGGTTACCAAGCGTTAAGTGCTATTGGGATTACGAAGTGTTAATGTATGTTTAAGATGGTTGTACTTATGTGTGTTAATTATCCAAATTCAATTAAGTACTTAAATATTTGAACATAAATTTCATGAAGAATAAATGCATTAAATTAAATATTGCGCTAAGTCTAAGTGCTACAAGGTTTATGAAGAAAGCTCGTCTTTAGTACCATTTACACCAAGGTGTCCAGGTACATCAATGCTCAAATAAAGATCCATACACTTCTCACTCATACTGCAGGCACTTAGAAAATATTCTAAATTTGGAAGAAATAAAATGCAAGAGTTTGGATAAGTTATCAATCCCCAAATGCCATAAATGTAATGGGTGTACACATTTATATAAGCAAGAGAAGACACTTTGTCAATAGGTATGTGTCAACGGGATCACGTCGATGTGGTCAAACCTTCAACGACTCATCATACTCACATGACTAAATGAAAACTCGTTGTTGAGTGAACAAAAGGAGGAACAAGCTTCTTACAAAGTTTTGGGAAGTTATAGTATTATTGACTAACTGACTAACACACACACTGACTCAAACTAATGCTAAGTGCCAAAGTGTATGGATTTATAACTTTTACAAAAATTTGTGCCTAGGACAACAAAATTGAAGACCAATTACAAAATTGATAGAAAAATCCTCTACCAGCTTGAAGATGAGGAGAAAGATCAAATGGTCCTAGGCAATGAAGGTTCCTGAGGTGCTAAAGAACCTTCTCCTACCTTTGGTGCACATGGCTATTGTGGTTAAGGTTGTGGTTATGGCTATTCAGCTACAACTGCAACTATTGGTGGAAGACAAAAAGCATCTAGCAATACCTTCATCTTGTCTTCCTTACTCTAGGAATGGTACACAGTCCATGTAGCATCACCAATGTGGGTTGGTATGGAAACATCCCACAGATAGGGCATTATGGGGAACAACTCCTTCACGTTGATAAATCAAGCTGTGAAATGTTTGCATTCAACATCGAACACCTTAACAACGTTTTGCAGCTCTTGGTAGTCACTCATTCTATAGGCCAAGTTCTTAGCTATTAACTATTGATTAGCAAAGCACCCTCTAAGAACATCAAGTTTAGCATTTAT
The DNA here is from genome assembly GCA_015680685.1 of Gnetum montanum. NCBI lineage: Eukaryota > Viridiplantae > Streptophyta > Gnetopsida > Gnetales > Gnetaceae > Gnetum > Gnetum montanum. The sequence goes on along the minus strand of MNCI01023519.1, from coordinate 80,847 downwards.
TATTTCAAGCTTCTGCTTTGTCTCCTTGCGATGCTTGAACTTAGCCTCATAAAACAAGTACAAGCTGGTCACCTACTTCTCTAATTTTGACCTTAACCTTCTAGTAGTCAGCATTGCCAAGTTTGCATAATGAAGGTTGGCGAGGTCCAAGTACATCATCATCTCCTCAATTTGCAACTCCTTGAGGTGAATTTCTATCTTATCGTACGTGTTTAGTCCATTCAAGATGGGCTATTGATGAGTGGTGAAGGGTACCCTGATGCCTAACCATACGAATCATAGAGTGCTCACACGTGATCTAGTTAAATCTCATGGACTTTATAGTTTTCGGTACACTAATCTTCTAGGAAATGAACTTTGCCCTAAGGTCATTCGTTGTCTTTCTAATTACACTTGTGAAGCATAATGGTATGGTTAAGTGTAATCAAGGCATATGATTTTTATCGTTTTGTGGTTTATGGCTTTTGTGCTTGAAGAGAGAGAGATAGAGTAATGTAATGACTAATTTAATTTAACTAGCTAACTAGTCTCTAACTAGTCCTAACATAGGCATCTAATCCCACTTTTCGTACATGTCCTAAACCCACGTATCCACTACTAGGTTACCAAGTGCGATGCTACTAGACACACTAAGCAATAACATTGCTGGGATTACCAAGCAAATACGTTTTTACCCTCAAAGCGATCGTACTTATGTACTTAATATATTTAGCTTAATTGATTAAAGTCTAATTTATCTTAATTAATTCAATATTTAATAAAGATAATGAATGCATAAATAAAGCATTTAAACTATCCAGAATGCTACAAGGTTTATCAAGAAGCTCATCTTTATTGTCGTACACATTGATGCAATTCAAGTACAATAGTGCTCGAATAAAGATCCATACACTCAATGACTCCTGCTGCAGGCACTCAAGAAAAATATTCCAACTTTCAAATAGAAAAACTACAAGAGCTCTACTACTCCTATGAATATGATTCCCATCAACATGGCTAGGAGCTTGTATTTATAGTTTTTGCTCAAGGACTATGTCGACAAGGCCCCATCAACATAGCAAACACTATGTCAACCCAGCCCCATCGATGGGACAACACCATGTAAATGGGGCCTCATCAACAAGGGCCCATCAATGAGGCCACATCAATGAGAGCCCATTGATGTGACTTATTGATGCTCATTGGTTGCTACATGTCATCTCATTGTTGGAGCTGCTAGAGGGCCTCATTAACTTTTGCCTTTGCTACTTTAATCTCTTTTTCATTGATCTCCTTCTAAAGGCTGACCTAGTTCCTATAATGGTTCTTAACCCTTTCAAATTTGAGGGCCTCATTCTTCTAGGTGGTGATCTTGATAGTTGATTTCTAACAAAGAGAACGAACCTCCTTCATTGAGAGATTACAATTTTCACTACCAACCTCCTTAGGTCCATGGTTACCTTGGCAAGCTGCTCCTATTGTTGTCTCATGTACTCAATCATCTATTCTTTTTGGAGCTCAACATTATGTAGGAGATGATTATCCTTGGTCAGCATTACATTCTCCTTGTGAATCTTCAACATGTCCTTTTAAATATTGTAGATAGTGGCATCTTCTAAGAACTAGTCAAAGATTGTCGACTCCTTTGCATACTTAGCCTCATGAAGTTTGGTTTGAAGCTATTGAAAAAATTTATCTCTAGATACAACTTAGCTTAAGTATAGTGGGATTAGTGAGTTGGGCTCTTAATTCCACAAATTCAATAGTGAAATATCTTTTTTTTTTGTGGCTATCTCAAGTTAGTCATTGGCAATGAAGTACTTGCTCTTAGCCTTCAACAACATTAACTGGGTAGTAGTGATGTCATCCAAAAGGTCTAAGACCTCTAAAATTAGATGCCTAGTACCCTCCAGTGATTCTAGCAACTCCTCATGCTAGGCTATGTTGAATCTTCCACTTGCTATTCCTACAGATGTTTGCACATGTTTAAGTGCAACAATATCTAGCATAGATGCCATAGGAACACATAGGGCTTCATCCACATAATTAGCCACCACCTTGGTTGTTGTTTCCTTCCCTTGATGTTGCATCACCAAGACAGTTGCCCCATCACCTTCCTCTAGGCTCACTGAGAAGGTAGTGGCATTTCCATAGATTTCTGAAAATTATTACTCTCTAGGAATGAGTATTATTACCTCTCGAGTACTAGGATTTGAGAGCATGGGCACCTACATTTGTTGGGAAAAAATGTTGGCACCATGTCCTCCAAGTAACTAATGGTACAAGTTATCTTGGTCAAGTGATTTAGGGCTGGTTAGTAGATAGACAAATCACAACTTGGTCTAGCTTATTACTACTGCAAGAGTTGCTCATGGAGTTTTTACATGCACTCCATGGTAGCACAAGCCTCCAGCATTATTTCATGGGTAGATGGTGGTGATGGCCACTTTTCTTTTTTCATCATGGGAGGTACTTTATCTTTTATCATTTCTACCCAAGAGGTTACAAGAGTATGTCTAAGTGTATCATTAGAATAGCAAGCTATTCCTTCTCTTTTGCAAACTTTTTGGATTAGGCATGGAAAGGAGGGTGCATTCCTCCCATGCTCATTTTCCTTAAAACACTTCTCTATCTCAAGATAGATTAGCTATGGGATGTTGATAGGGAATTTCCTACTCAAAGCAACACACACATGACTAGAAAAGGTTTTCACCTTACATGGCCTCATCATTAGATTAAGGTGGTAGGCCACTATCTTGAAGTATGCACATTTTGCCATTGTGAGTGCATCATACTCTTTACAATCAACTCTATAGCACCACTAGACCCACTCCTTTTTTACCTCTAGGTCCACTTGCATTAAGATTTCTACCAAATTTGTCTAGTCTCAAGTAATCTGAGGGCCTGAGAGATGGCCTCCATTGAATAGAACATACTAATGTCCTTTATTTTCATAGTGGCATCTAGCTGCCTGTATTTCTAGAAGAGATATGTCTCTCCCATGTACTACTCCCCATCGAAAGTGATGATGGGCCATATGAGAGAGCTCTGTAACTAAGTTCTAACGTCTTCTAGGATGAATTCCAAGAAGGTACCAAAGCTTAGTTCTTGGAGAATTAAACATTAGATATCTTTAGACTTGATTTACCTAAGGTATGCTTCAATCAAAGTGACCTCAATATTTGGCCTTGGTCCTAGTGCCTCATCTTGATTCCACTTCAAGCTCCTCCCAAAGAGGTCCCTTTGCATGTGTTCAGGTACCTACTCCTAGGGTTGTTCTTATTGTTAGCCCCTTCTAGTTTTGGGCCACTTGTCCCTCAGTTGGGATAGTCCTACCTCCTATCCACATTTGTCACTTGGTATGGGTGTCATCTATAATCACAACATGACCAAGGATTAGCGTTTGATGTGTAACATGTAAAACTTGGTTCCCTTGTCTCGATTGGTTTGTTACACTTTGACTAATTTGTGATCAGGATAGATTTGATTATTTTAAAATTATTTCATTGGAATGATTTAAATCTCATGAATTAATGATTTTAATATTATTTTATTAGTTAAATATTGTGTGAGTTAAAAAAATCTAAAAACTTTTCTATCAAAAACCTAAGGTTTATGGCCCCCACAACGTATAGCTCACCTCCATTAGCTATAAGACTAAAGAACAAAGTAAATTAGACAAGTGGTTAGCAAGATATGGGCTTTGGAAGGCTCTGGGCTCTAAAACCTGCAAAAAATCCTCTTGTGTTTGAAGATAAATGTGCAAAATTGGCTAAGTGTGGGTGCCTATATATATAATTTTTGTGCTATGTCAATGGGATTGCATTGATGTAGTTGTTTGCAAAAAGTTTGCACATTCAAAGACTAAGGAAAAACAAGGAATTTTTTAGTAAATTATAGTCCAAAAGAAGCCAAAGAAGCATAGAACATGATGAAATCCATGAAGAGGGCTAGATAAATCACAAAAAAGGAGATTTTACTTAGAGAACATTAACGAAGGAGTGCACAACTGGATGTAATTAATGTGGAATGCAAAAACTTTTGAGAGCAAACATGCCTAAAGGATGAGGAACTTAACTAGCCCAGCTAAGGAGTATGCAAGTGGGTCATTCCCATAGCAAGCTCATGCCATTGATGCCCTTGAATATCCCCAAACCAAGGAATTCGTAAACCCCATGGATGACTAATGGTTGTGGTTATTTAAGGATCAAATTCCCAAAGAAATTACCAAAGAACTTTAACTACATCAAACTAAGACATTGAAATAGATGAGAAACAACAATGGGGTGAGTTATGGATAGCATAGGTGGATGAGGTAGAGAATGGAATGGAGTCCTATATTGTGGTTACATGAAGTCCCTTGTGGATTTTATGGTTAATATGATCTAATAAAGTCCATCCTTAGTTCAAAATAAAACCAACCACTTTCAATGACTTCGCATGGAAGCTCTAACACTAGTCCACCCCCAAGACATAAGAATATCCCCACAAATCAATCATCATTGCAAAAAGAGAAGAAAAGAAAAGTAGGAAGTTAGATGGGCCTTAGTGAGAGGGGACCTTTAGGCATGGGTAACATGTCTTTCTAGTCCCATGACCAATGCTTATAGCTTGTTATTTTGTCTAAGAGGTGTACTTTGAATTTTCATTATTGTTATTTTATTACATTTTTGTGGATTTTGGATGGGAACCACACCATGCAAATACTTAGCTTCCTATTATTGGTTGACATAGGAATGGTAAAAGGCCCATGAAAATACTGATGCAACCCAAGAGGATAGGCAAGTACATAGAGTATCAAATCCCCTTGAAGTCACATCCTTGTCTATCCATTTAATCCTTCCCAAGTTTGGAAACTACCAAGGCCACAAGTTCCTTAAAAGTTTCATTTAAGAAGGGACCTCATACTTCCAAAACAAGGGAACACCATAGAATTTCATGGATGGGTGGATGACATGAACTCATTATCTATTATCATTAAAAGACACCATGTCTTAGTTATTAACATCAAAATTCAAAGATAGAATCTAGACATTAGCAATCAAATAACATTATAGTACAAACCACCATTAGTTGACAACTATAGTTGCACCAAGTCCTGGTGGCAATTAAGGAAGAAAAATGTAACATAAGAAAACCATAAAAGAAATCCAAACCAAATAAAGTAAAATATAGAAGAAATTATAAAATATTTAAGAAAGGGAGAAATATACCAAAAATGGTGTAAAACAAAAAGGCTAAAAACAAAAAAGTTAAAAGTTGAGGAGCCATAATGATTGATCAACATGGATGGCCATCTCCCCCAGAATTGAGTTGGAAGGAGGATATCTGAAAAATTGAGCATGCTTGTCCATCCATTGAGGTGTTCTAGTCACTAGCTCTCTTAGGTTCATGGAAAGGTTTCAGTTGTTGTGTATTGACTAGTAGCTCTTTGTTTGGACTTTCAAGTTTATAAATTAATATGGTCCTAAAGGGAAAGGTTTCGTAGATAATGTAAGGCCCCTTCCACAATGTTTGGCATTTAGTTATTTGTGGCATGTGTGTGGGATTCTAGTATAAGACCTTATCTCCTCATTGAAATTTCACTTTCTTGATTCTAAGGTTATGGCATTGTTTATTCAATGCCTTGTACACTTCAGTAGATGATAGGGCCACCAGTCTGTTCTCATCTNATTTTACTTAGAGAACATTAACGAAGGAGTGCACAACTGGATGTAAGCCTTAGTCATGGAGATTTTTTCTTTTTTTTTTTTGCTAGGCTTAGGTCAAGGCAAAGGTCACAAGTGGTTGATAGTGTATGAAGCTCTACTTGGATAAGAAGAGTTGGTAGTTTTTTGTACACAAGCTCATAAGGAGAGTAGCCAACATGAAGTTTCTACATGAAGTAGTAGGCCCAAAGGGCATCATTGAGTTTTGTGCTTCAAACCTCCTATATTTACTAAGGATTCTTGTTAATATTTTTTTTATCTCCCTATTAGTAACCTCTACTTGACCATTAGCTTGGGAGTGGTAGGGTGTTGTTAGTTTATGTTCAATCCCCAAGCATTGCATGAGCTTTTGAAAGGTGATTCCTGTAAAATGATTTCTATTATAAAAAAAAGTGAACATGGCATCCCAAACCTATTTACAACATGTTTTTGTACAATTTGAGTAGCCACAGAAGATGTTCAATCAATGATGACCATATCTTCTATTCATTTCATATAGTAGTCAACAGCTACTATGATATACACCTTGTTGTTGGACATGGGAGTGATGGATCCCATGAAATAGATGCCCCATATGTTGAAGGGCTCTAGTGGTTGGATCCACTGCTGAGGCCCCTCCATACAAGTGGCCCCCACGAGGGCCCTCATGAGAATCTTGAAGCATGTGTAGTTCATCATCATCAAGTATGCATCATCAAATCAAGCCATCAGCATACACCTTGTAAAGGTGTTCATTGATTTCCATGAAGTGTTTGGCCTGGTGAAGAAACTATTCTTCCTATTGTTCCACTCCCATGACATCTCTTGAGTGAGAAGATAGGTGAGAATGCCATTGTACTAATTGATTTTAGTGGTCACTTATCTTGTTACTACTCCAGAAAAGAGGAGTTCATCAAGAAATTGATTTGAAAAAGGGCTCTCCTCCTCTTTGTTGTCCCATCTCAACCAAGACAAGTGGTTAGCAACCATGTTCTTGGCCTCCTTTCAATCTACCATTGTTAGATTAAATTCCTGCAAGATCACTAGCCACCATATGAAATGGGGACTCACCATTGATTTATTCATCAAGAACTAAATTGCATTGTGATCGATGTGCACAAACATATTATGCCCAAGCACATAGTACCTGAATTTTTCAAAGGTGAACATCATTTCCATCAATTCTTTCTCCATTGTAACATAGTTTAGCTACACACTAACAATGCTTCTGCTCATACAGTGGATGTAGTAGGGACATTTTTGATCATCTAACTATGTGAGCATAGCTCCCAAGGCATAATTGGATGCATCCATCATGATGTAGAAGGGTTTGGACTAGTCAAGTGCTCATAGAATTAGAGTTGCTATAGGCCTTTTCTTGAGCTACTCAAATGCATACATGCATTCCTTGGTCCAAATGAACCAAGCATTCTTCTTTGTTAGCTCCACCAATGGTTTAGCAATCTTAAAGAAATTCTCGATGGATCATCAATAATAGCCAGTGTGGCAATGGAATGACCACACATCTTTAACTATTTCTGGCTATCTGGTGATTCCTTGGATGACCCTTATTTTTTCAAGGTCCACTTCAATCCCTTTCTAAGAAATTCTGTGCCCCAACACAATGCCTTCTTGAACAATCAAGTGGCTTTTCTACCAATTGAGCCTAATTTTTTTCTCCATGCACCTTTTTAGCACTTACTCAAGATGGTCCAGGGCTTGCTTGAATGTAGCCCCATAGGTGGAGAAGTTATCCATGAAGACTTCCATCCTGCTACCACTTTGTTATTGGAAAATGCTCATGACAAGGCATTGGAATGTTGTAGGGGCATTGCACAAGTCAAATGACATCTTTTTGTATGCGAATGTCCCCTAGGAACTTGTGAATGTAGTTTTGGCATGATCCTTTGGTGCTATTTGGATTTTATTATAGCCACTATAATCATGTAGAAAGCTATAGTAACAATGCCTAGAAATGGTGTCCAAATCTAGTTCATAGATGCAAAGAAAAATGGTCCTTGTATGTTGCCATGTTCATTAGCCTAAAATCGATATAGATTCTCCATTTCCCCACCATTCTTTAGCACTATCACAGTGGGCTAACCCACTCACTATCTACAATAGTATAGATGAACCCCACCTTGATGAGTTATTCATTCTTCTCCTTGATAATCTACTTTAGTTTGGGATTAAACCCTCACTATGGCTACCTCTTTGGTTTAATGGAAGCATCTATGTAGATGCAATGCTAGCATATTCTTGGATCAATTTTAGTTAGCTCATGATATGACCAACCAATGATTGTTGGTCATTTGTTGACCACCTCCAATAGCTTCTTTTTCTACACAGGAGCAAGGTTGGCATTGATAATGACCAACTTGCCATTTTTCATAAAAGCATATTCCATTCTAGCGGTAGAGTTTTAAACTTAAGGGGCTAATGTTTAAATCTTTAGGGATTTCTAACTCTCTCCAATTAGTGTCATCAGGTTCATCGGAGACTTGGTGATGGATATGCTTCCTCTCATCCATACCTTTGATGTAGGCACTTGTTAGGCTCTCAATTTATTCCATGCATAAATTTGAGTTGCTTTTAGATTTAGTTGTCAGTCATTGCATGCCATCCTATTTTGTGGCTACTACATATAGGCATCTTTGGATTTTTGTGAGATATGCATACTACTTGCATGTTGTAATTGTTGTATTTTTCACTATCCATAATTTCTGCACACAGTGACATCCTGTGTCATTATTCGCAATGCATGGAACATGCTTCCTCTCAATTTTTTCAAAATCATTTTTCTTGAAAATTTCCAAGGAGAGGTCTCTAATTTCCGGCTACAAATCTATTGTACTAAGCCAAGCCCTTTCCATGATAATTGGAAAGTCTCCCTTATAGTTATCTACACAAATTACTATGAAGTCAGTAGGATTGGACCACCCACAAATGGTGGTTACAATATCCTCCACCAATCCCAAGGGAATGATGATGGACTAATCTACTAACTCAAGACAAATATTGCTCTTCTTGAGAGGAGGTAGGTTCTAGGCTTTGTACATTTCATGAGAGATCATATTGACACTAGAACCAAAGTTCAAAAGAGCCTTACAAGGTTCATTTCCATCAGTTTGCAAGAAAATAAGGGGACTTTTAGGATTAGATATTTTCCTAGGAAAGTGACTAACCTTTATCCAATCTATGATTGCATATGTTAACATTATAATGTGCATCTTGGGAGGCATTTGGTTTGAAGGGATCTTGAAAGATGTTGTAAAAGAGAAAGGAGAATTAGGGTCAATAGCTACAGGTATCTATGAGGGCTTGGTAGGACTATTGGTTCAAAAAAAGGATCATTTTAAGGGTTTAGTCTCCTAACCACTTGGCTAGGGAGCTGACTGTAAGTTAAGAACCCTTGTGGTCTTTCTTTACTGCAACTAGGCTGGAATTTCATCCTACATGAATGGAGCTGGTGATAACTGAGTTGAGGGTGAAGGTACAAGTGTAGAAGAATGAGAAGAGTAATAAGGAAATGGAGATTCTCCTCTTGAAGATTATTCTCTATAATACTCAGAAGGGTAGGAGTGGTGTTGAAAAGAGGCGTGACTAGAAGAGTCACATAGAGAAATTAGCTACTAAACATAGTACCCATATGGATTTTGTTGCTGGTAAGGGTACTATTTCTTTGGTGGTGGCATCCCCCATGACTGTGGGTGTTTCCAATGCTACTACTACTCATGAGGTTGAGGTGGAGCTCCACTTAGATAATAGGCTTGTTGTTGGTGGAATTGCCTATAGTTGCCTTGAGGATAAGGAAACCTCTTGGGTGCTTACCTTTGCTTACCTTTTCGTCAATCTAGGATTTAGCACATACACCCCAAATTCCTACAAGCATGACACAACTGGACAACATCCCTTAGGATACTTATATTAGCAGATGTCACATCCACCATCATCATCTATCTCAAAACCTGCAACATCTTTAATGACAACAGCTTTGCCCTTACCCCTTTGATGGGCACATTCATCTTCCTTCCTTCTTCTTCAATCATGATAACTACTTTACTCTTTGGACTCTTTTGCAATTCATAGAGTAGTTTGGAACTTCTTATCTAAAGAGTCCCACATTTTTTCTACCTTAGCTAACATTTCAAAAATAGATTTTTGTATCAGTAAGGTTATATGTTGCATGACTTCATCATGTGGTGCCTCCTCCTCATTATCACAAAACTAGACCTTCCTTTTGCAAATGAAAGGATCCTAGTTGTACTCCTTTGTACTTTCCTTTTCCTTAGCTTACCTCCTTCTTTGACCACCTACTCAATCAACCTTTGGATCTGATAGACTCTTAGTTGTAAAAGTCTCCCTTGGGCATAGACCTCAAGAGTTCTCCCTTTTTTTGTCCTCAGCCCATCTATGGAATGATGAAGCTACTCCCTTTGAGAAAAGCCATGGCCTAGGCATCTATGAAATAGATAATGATATCTATCCATGGTCGCATCTAGGGACTTATGTGTTCCTTGCTTCCACCCTTGGATCTACTTCCTTAGGTTAGATACTCAAGAGTACATTTGATACTTGTCATCGAATAGTTCAAGCATCATACTCCATTATCTAATTGATTTCGGTTCTAAGGACTGGTACTAGCTTTTAGCCTCCTTGATGAGTGTCCTAGGGAACAACTTCAATTTTTTCCATTTGTTCTCAACATTCTGTAAGGCACATGCATCGTGAAGGGCTTGGAGGTGGTTTTGTAAATCAAAATTGCATCCCCCTTTGAACTTAGGGATATTATTCATGTCCAATTGTTTAAGTTAGTTTTCTTTCACGTGCCTTGTTGGAATCCTTACGGCCTCTATAATGTTTAGCATATTTTTGGTTGCAAGACCCCTGTGATGGCCATGATGCCTATGATGCCCTTTACTATCCCTTTGTTCATGGTGGTGGGCCTCCCTTAATTGCCCATGCCCTTGATCTTTATTGTTCTGGTAAGGTCTACAATCATCTCTATTCCATCTATCAACTCCATTATGGTCTCTTCCTCTGTAGCTTCAATCAGAGCTAGAGGAGGAAGAAGATGAGGATGAATAAGGCAAAGAGAAAGGAGACATAGCACTAGAACGATGCCTACTACTTTCTCTCCTTTGGTTCCAACCACGATCACCATGTTTATCTTTATCATGGTGCTTATCATTGTTCTTATCTTGACTCCGTCCTTTGGAGCCTTCATGGTAATGGGACCTTTTCTTTCCCAAACCAAGATTATTTATGGTTGACTGTAAATTTTGGTTAAGGGTCCCTTCATCAAAGAGAAGGGGAGGAGAGTTAATGTTTTGAGAACCCCCAGAGAAGGGATCCTCTCCTTCCTTTTGGCTAAGGAAAAACAAAGGGTTTGTGAACCATTTATTCTTTAATGCCTTGTAGCGTGCCTTCATGTGCCAATCTTTCTTTTGCTAAGCCTCTATGGGATGATAATCTCGATAGTTATGATATTGCACAACATACTCAACACTGAGCCTTGTGATGCCCAATCTCATGAGACTATGGAGTAGCATCGCAAGAAAGGATTAATCAAGTGGCAACACAATGCTGCCCTTCATGTTCCTCCATTGCAGTTGTTCATCCTGGTGCAGGATGAAGGTGAAATCTAGAATATACTCATCTAGATGAGTATAGACTACCTTGCATTATTGGGACATGGCTGGTTTTGAACCTTTTTGCCTTTAATTGGAAGTGTACTTGAATAGTGGCAAATATTCCTTCCTGTGGGAAGAAGCCATGCTAGTTCTTGCGAAAATCAATGTGTTTTATTGTTATTATTATTTTTATATATTTTAATGATTTTAACTTTAAGGTCTATTATAACATCATTATATAATTTTACTAACTCCTAGGTAGTGCACATAGCTAACTAAAGTCCTCAACAATGATGCCAATGATGGGCAGCAAGCAATCCCTATGCTCGACCATATGAATCCCTAGCATTCACTAAGTGATAAGGTCAAATTTTGTAAACTTTAGCTTTCTAAGTACACTTTTCCTAGGCAATTAATTTCAAAGACATGTTCATTATCTTCCTAGTTCCACTTGTGGCGGTGCAATGGTATGGTTAAGTGTAATTGAGGCATATGATTTTTATCATTTTTATGTTTTTTATTTAATTTTCCTATGTGCAAAAAAATAAATTAATCTAATGTTTAATTAATTTAATAACTAATTAATACCATAACTAATCCTAACACAAGTATCTGTTCCCACCTTTTGTACACATCCTAAACATGTTTCAACACTAAAGGGTTACCAAGCATTAAGCGCTACTAGGATTACCAAGTGTTAACGAATGTTCAAGGTGGTCATACTTATGTGTGTTAATTATCTAAATTTAATTAATTACTTAAATTATTGAACATAAATTTTATGAAGAATAAATGCATTAAAGTAAATATTACACTAAGTCTAAGTGCTACAAGTTTTATGAAGAAAGTTCATCTTTATTGTTGTTCACACTAAGGTGTCCAAGTACATTGATGCTCAAATAAAGACCTGTACACTTCTCACTCCTATTGTGGGCACTTAGAAAATATTCTAACTCTGGAAGAAATAAAATGCAAGAGTTCAGCTAAGCTATCAATCCTCTATTGTCATAGATGTGGTGGGTACACCCATTTATATAGGCAAGACAAGATACTCTATTGACACATGAAATCATGCATCGATGGGTATGCATTGATGGGATCACGTACACATCAATGAGATCACATCAATACAGTCAAAACTGTGATGACTCCTCATATCTTAAGAAAATATTTCTACTAAAATGAAGAAGTGGAGGCATGCTCTAAAATTAAAAAACTTAAAAATTAGCAAAAGTAAGATAGAAAATATGTAATGCAATTTTAATGATAGCATAAACAGTAGTGAAATAGAAGTGACCATTCAAGGCAAAAAAGTCCCTCGTTGCAAATAGTTTTGCTACCTAGGATGAATCCTCCAATCAAATAGTAAAATTGATAAAGATATGAGAAATAGAATTGAGGCAGGATGGTCAAAATAGAGACATGCTAATGGTGTTCTATATGATAAAAGAAAACCAATATAATTAAAGGATAATTTTTACCTAACAACAATTAGGTTTGTTATCTTCTATGGTATTGAATGTTGGGTAGTACAAAAGAGGCATGAACATCAAATCAATGTGATAGAAATATGAATGCTTCGATGGATGTTGAATGGTACTAGAAGAGATAAACTACATAATACATACCTTAGAGGAAGACTTGCAGTAACTTCTATTTTAGATAAGCTACAAGAATAATGGCTTAGATGGTTTATACATGTGCAAAGAAGATTAGACAATGATCCTATAAATAGAGATTGCTACATCATTATTCCAAGAAAGCCACCAAAAGAAAGACCAAAGAAGACATGGGGAAAAAATGATCAAGATGATTTGAAGAGACTACAAATTAACAAAGATCAAGCTCTTCATAGAGGTGAATGATGAAAAAGAACTTATGTAAACTTATGTAGTTGACCACATTTTGTTAAGACAAGGCTAGGATGATGATGATGAACTAATAATGAAAAACCTCCCCTTTGGTGTAGAAAAAGAATTAGACCTTGCTCGCATTCAAAAGCATCCAAATGAGTTTTCACTTCCTACTAAAGGCTTTCCATTAATAAAAAGAAAAAACTAATCAGAGAAACATTTAGGAACTTAGCTAAAGCATCAACTATTGAATGATATCAACATGAATTAACAAGGAAAGAAAACTAGCTAGAGAATGTCAATGAAAAATCACATTATATCAAAACTTCTAGATGACATAAAGAAGTAGATCCATTGTAACCATGGTAAGGTATCTTCTATCCCATTTCTTCAATCCCCTCTAGCTTCATTCATATGATTGTGTATTTGATGATCTTATTTAGCATTATACAAGATTTTATCTATGATAATTACATGTGTGTATTGGAATACAAATTTATTTTTCTAAGTGACCATGGATACTTTTAGAAGTGGTTATACAAGGGCATTAAGGGAGGCCACCTACTTTGTGGTGGATCCACTTGTATAACTGTTAGATATCATGTTTAAGACTCAATTCCACACCATCAAGACCATGACAAGTTGTCATTTGACTTCATTTATTATCCTATAAACCACTTATCTTCAAATTTTGATTGAATTTTTTACAAGATCCTCACTATTTCTCAAACCTTCCAACTTCATCTAGCTATACCTAAATAAAATTCTTTGATTAAAAATTGATGAGTTGCCATTTAGTGCACCACAATATCGTGTAAGCGATATTGCAGCCTCGTCACGATATCGTGTACATGATAGCGTAGTCTGTCTCCTCATCTATAAATAAGAGGAGTGAGTTGGGAGATAGAAGTCAATAAGTAGTTCTTAGTTTAAGTGTTTTAATCTCTCTCTCTCCCTTAAACTCCTATTAAATGCAGAATGAGTACAACTTGATTATGAGCATTTAAGTGTGACTACTTGGTAACCCAGTGGCATACCTAGGATTTGCACTTGGTAATCCCAGTGGTAGTCATGCACAAAGTCCAAGATGTGTATGGATAATCAAGGAACGGATGCTCATTGCATTTAGGCTAACTAGATGACTTCTCACCCTTTCTCCCTTAGCTTAGTTAATATTATCTTCCATTTCCTTCAGGAGTAGCATTAGGTTATAAACACATCATACACCTCACTCTAGACTAAACCATACGTGACAAAGCTAATACTAGTCGAAGTGTGAAGATAGGAAACTACAACCTAAGGCTAACTATCTAGATGCCACAACTAGTCCATCTGCAGAGTTCGACCAGATCACACATGTAATGCTCGTATTCATATGGTTGAGTGTAGGGGTACCTCACCACTCATCATAGGCACCGTTGCTGAGGACGGTGCTAGTTATCTAGATTAGTTATATCATACAAGGTCGCTCTAAAGGAATTAAAAATACATATTTTAGAAAATAAATAAAAATATAATTATAAAAAAGTCACATATAAATTCTCACACAATTTCACAACCATGCCTCTCCTACAAGATTACAATAATGCCACACCTAGTGAGGAAGTTCATTGGATAACCAATGAATTATATGATAATGAAGATTGGAGTACGCAACCTAAGGTGGGGGTTTCTTATAAACATAAACGGAAGCAACGTCATCCCAACGCATAAAAGCATAACTTACAGAATGACAATGAACCCCTACTAGCCACTACAAGCCTAACGCAAATACAAGAGGCTATTCGAATCTCCCGTAGGCATCGTAAAGAGAGCCGTCTACCCAGGCTCAATTTAAACAAGTTCCCTAATTTTTCAAGAGGCTATGACTTAGATCCGCATCAACATTTACAAGCCTTCTACGATGCCTATACATGAAACAAGATTGATAACGGTTGGCAAAAACTCAAGCTCTTCCCTATGACACT
>MNCI01023519.1:10199-58160 GCA_015680685.1 Gnetum montanum | reverse complement strand
ACCTTGCAGTGCATGGAATAGGATTTATTATTTGTTATTTCTTATNCGTAATCAAGTCGTACTCATGCCGCGCTAATGCAGGTAATAAATAACACATAAGAAATAACAAATAATAAATCCTATTCCATGCACTGCAAGGTTTATCCACAAAGCTCATCTTTATTGCTGTACCCAACTTGCGTTCAGGTACAAAGCTGCTCGAATAAAGATCTGTTCACTTGGGGACTCCTACTGTGGGCACATGGAAAATATTCTATCTCTAGAGTGATCAAACTACCAGAGTTTCCCTACTTTAAGCCTAGGATGGGAAATAAGGGGAGTGCCATTTCTTATTTATAGATTTGGCGACGGACCGCGATATCGCGTACGTGATATCGCAGGGGACGACGTGATATCACGGCGGCCGCGATATAGCGGCCCATGCGATATCGCGTCTCATCACGGCCCAATGAACATAGGAATGGAGAGCGACAACCTGATCCTTGCATACCATCTTCTAGTCACAAACATCATAGTGGGTCAACTCTTTACCCAAGAACCACATCTTACAAATTGCCCCACTATGCTTACTATAATCAAGTGTGTAAACCCCAATGGGTTAAATATGACCAAGTCCAAATATTTCCAACATGTAAGGATCCTCATCTTCCATTTATTAATCCTTGCCATCCTCAACCGTTTAGTTATGGGGGATATCCCCCATTTTAATAACAAGTAGGATTAATAAATATTTTTCATTTTCTTTAATTTTACAACTTTTTGTTTTCCAGTGTTTCAGTTTTCAATTTCTTGTTTTATCTTTTTATCTTTTTTTCTTTTTACAAGTAATCTCATCTACGAATAAAACACTCATGTGGCTCATTGGTTGAGGTGTGTTTTATGTTATCAAGTCTCGAGTGATCAATTATTTGGATAGTGAGCCCATTACACCCACTCATCCACTCTACAAATAAGAGGTTTTGTTCAAGGGTACAGTGATATTCTTAAAATTCTTAAAAACTTAAAATTAATTTTGTGTTCATTGTACCTAGAATGAAGAAGGATGGACCAATAGGGAATGGTTAGGGTGTGACATCAAGGGGACTTGAGGATTCTCTTTGGTGACATCTGTGAGAGTTATCATGCAACGTGGTTGTACTAAGATCCTTGTAGATCTAATGAAAAATGGGAGTAAGAGTAATCAAAAGGGCACTCGAAAATCCAATGTTGTTCTAGGGGGTCCCACTAGAAAGACATGCACCCATGCTTGAAGGTTGGCAGCTTCTCTAGATTCAGTATTCAAAAAAAAGAGAAAAAAAAACAGGAGAAGAAAAGAAGGAAGTGCCACAAAACAAAAATCACTCCTCCCTTGAACAAAATGACAAGTGATCGTACGCCTTGTTGTTATGGTACTCTCATAGTTTCTCATCATGAGATGAAACAATGTGATGTCACTGATTAGAGGAATGGATTTGTTCCTGATCTTGGAACAACAGGTTAATGACACGTTAATCATGCTTTATATGCAGGATTCACTGTGCCCTAGGTCAGTTACCTCATGTCCCAATCTCTACAATCCCTTTCTATAGTTCGTCTCATCTCACTGTTCATGTAATTGTAGCTCATGTCGTGTGTAACATAGAATTCTTACCTCATTCTGGTGATAATTACATGTGTGTGTTTTGTGGAATCAGTGCGGATTACATTTAACCCTTCTAGTGCCCACGGACACTTTTAAGTGTGGTTAGACAAGGACATTATAGGTTGAAACCTGCTTTGGGGAGGATCCACTTGTGTAATCTTTTGTAATCTTCACTTATGACATAGCTCACACCCACCATTTCTTACCCTTAGCCTATTTTTCATAACATTCTTTCTCTATTATTATTACCCCTCTGAATTCCAACGTTCCTATGTACCATCACATAGCCTTTTTCTCTACCACCCGAGGTTTTATTGATCATTTCCACACCATCATAATTATTCATGCCTTCAAAACCATATAATTACCTTAGAACCCCTTAACAATAGCCCAATGTCCTAAGTTTACAATGTTGATTTCAAGAAAATCTTAAAAAATTTGGTATTTTTCCTTGGGCCTACACATCGATAGGCCGTGATATCGCGCACACGATATCGTGGCCCATAAACTTATAAATAGGTGACCCCCCCATAACACTTAGCATCATTTTTCACAATTCACGTTGGGGAGATTTTCAAATTTTTCTCTATGACTTGCAAGTGTGACACCCTTGCTTTTCTACCTATATCTCGCTCGCTGGTACTCTGATTTTCATTCCGTCTGAACTTGCTTGAACCTGGAGTGTTTAGCTTAGTCGTGGGGGAGGGACACCTACTGAATAATGCCTAAATTTTTTGGAACTTATCATCGCCCAAAGGAAATTATCTAGGGTAATTAGCTATAGCATTTAGAATAATTGTACCAAGAAATCATTTAATCCCTTTAGGTACACCGGGAAATTAAAATTGGAAACCACCTAACTAAAATGGAATCATTATTACAATCTTTCGGGCAATATCACACGAAGATAAAATAAATTAATTAATTAAGGCAAGTAGTAAGGTTTAACTTAACTTCAAAAACAACCTTACTAACGCTTGCCCCATGTGATTGCAGATGGCCTCGAAACATGGACAAAAGGAAGGTCCCACTGGAGGTGGAAGCAAATGACCTAGGAGAGGTGAAGGATAAGTCCCTGCTGGACAACATGTAGAATAAGAGGAACAATCATTTAGTATTCATCAAGAGGACCCTCCTATTGTATAATTCGGGCAAGCAAAAGGAGGAGCTACTGCAGCGCCTGAACAAGGACAACATCTCACGTTGCCCTAAGATTACGTTCAGGCCATCCATGAAAAGTCCACATTCACTGCAGTGATTATGGAATTAAACTTTGAATCTTTTGCAAAGTTCACTCTTGAGGCTATTAGGGATCACCTCAAAGGATCTCCCTTATGGCCTATCCTCTCTAAAAGCGGTGCCTAGTACCTAGGGAAGACGTACCAATTCTGGCACAATAGAGAGGAAGGCACCACTGTCAATATTTGTGGTGCGACAGTTGATTTCTCCATGCAGGCCATTTTAGAAGTATTAAACCTTTCGAATATAGGGCCCAAGGTTACTCAGTTATCCACCAATTCAGACCCCAATGTGCGTTGGAATTGGTTGGAAAGGATGTATGGCAGAGATAAGACATTTGGTGAGTTGACGATGGAAGAGAGGATCTACTTCAAAATTGGAACTTATCACCTCTTCCCCATGAAGGGCTTAAAAATAATTTTAACATATGTGGCAAGAGGATGTGCAGTGCTAATGGGAAAGGTTAATGCTAACCTACCCCATCTATACTTAACGAAGATCCTAAGGTGGTTCGAGGAACAGAAGATAGGGAAGATGGTGTTGCCCTTTCCCTGCCTTATCAGGAAACTATGTCGACGTGCTAGTATCATGAGGTACACTAATGATGTCCTCCAAAAAGCCCAAAATGCTTCATATGCAAAACTGTTAAAGCCACCAGCCGCAAGGAAAATCACTCGTGAGACGCTGGGGCTAGAAGAAGAACAACAACAAATGACTAGACCAACTACAACTCAACTTGCAGGACCTAGCCAACCTCCAAGTATAGGATCCAACCAACAACAGGAAGTAGAGCCTAACATGGGCCAGGATCAGCCGTCACTCCTGCAAGATTATAGACCGTCGATGAGCCATCTCAGGTCCATCGCTAAGATAGTTAGTTGGGGAAGTCGTGATGACGTAAATCTCTTCTGCATCATTGATGATGCCATACAACCCACAATTTCTTTGGATTGCACAAGGGGTGAAGTGTCTATTCATACAGGAGGAGGGGAAAGTACTTGGTCACAATAGATCTCAGGAAACGTGGCATCTTTCCAAGTGTAATTAAAAACTGGTGAAGGGGCCACTGTGGTGGTCATGCAACACCAGGATGTTGTGGGAGCTACAGAGGTGGTCGTAGACCACATCAAAGAATCATTCAATGTACCTGTTGTGCCACCGGCAGATCTCACATAAGCATGGGATGCTCAAACTTTGGCCGGAACCTCAATGACTCCTACAGAACATGAGGATGTGCTTAATTGATTGCTACAAATAAGACAAGTAATGACGTCCCCGTTTGACAGCCCCTAGGATGTTATGGCAATTCAGTCAGACCTCATTTCCATGAAGGGGAAGCTAGTTTTAATAGAAGTGAGGGCTGAGCATGCTGAAGCAGAGGTGCAGAAATTACAAGAGTAGCTCGTGGCCCTACAAGTAGCACAATGGGATCCTTTACAATTTGTTCCTGCAAACTAGCTGGACNTTTTCCTCCTGTAAGGTGTTGAGTGCTTTGAGATGTGCATGAGTTTGTGCCTATGCTGCAGAGGCATCCCAAATAGCCTTCTCTTTTTCTTCNTCATGTGCATCTCAAAGCACTCAACACCTTACAGGAGGAAAATAAAAAACTTGTTGCCAACAACCTTCGGTTGACCTTTGTGGAAAAGCAAAAGAATGTTCTCAAAGAACATTTTCATTAGTTACGAGAACAATTCATCTGGGTCAACCAAGACATAAGTTGTTTAGCCAGGGAGAACTGAACTCTCTCAATGGAGGAGGTACGCGCAATTCGTCAAAAGAAAACTATTGAAATAAGCGCATGGCAAAATGAGGCTAAATGGCATGAAAAGCTAAAGGAGCACTTCCGAGATTAGGTGGGGATGTACAAACAGATCCTTGAGAAGGAGATCCATATGGCCAAGGCACGCATCAAAGCTATCAGTGCTCAACACACTAACTGGCAGGCCATATTGGACACATATGCCTTTGTCCACCAAGCAGAAGTTAAGAACTGGGACCTACAAATTCAGGATTTCACAGAATACATGGAGTTGGCAAACTTATGATATGCCAACCTTGCCATGTTAATAGTAGGGTACCTGAGAACAAAGCTCGAGCAACAGGTAGCTACCACCTATGTCAAATACAAAGCAGAATTTGCAGAATGCAAGAAGTTATTGGAAAAATTAGAGATTGCAAATTCTAAACTTGAGGTGGTGAAAGCAAGCTACCAAGGACAAAAAGGTGTTGCAACAGATCTGGCTCGATGGCTTGTGGATTTCCAAGAATACAGAGATAAAGCCAGAGCCTACGAAGAGGAACGTCGAGTGTTTGCGACTTGGTATGTCAAGGCCAATCAAATGTTTCTGCAACTACCCTACCCATGGGAGGTGCCGACTCCATCAAACATCGAAACATTAGCATGGATGGCATAGGATCCCTAGACCGAAGAGGAGAAACTCTAGGCCATACTTTAATGCCATCAAGTCCTAAGACCTAGAGCACAAGACAAGGGGAAAGCACCTATGGAGGAGCCACCGCCACCAGGAACTACATGAGTTCCACCAATTTTGTAGCTATAGCACATTTCTTGTGTTGTGTCTTTATTTTGTTTTCATTCCACACTGCGGCATAAACCCATTTCCACCATCTAATAATTCCATACCTATTCATTGTGTAATCACTATAACTCAAGGATGAGTTTTCACTTAGTCGTGGGGGTATGATGAGTTGCCATTTAGTGCACCGCGATATCGCAGCCTTGCCGCGATATTGTGTACGCGATATCGTAGTCTGTATCCTCATCTATAAATAAGAGGAGTCAGTTAGGAGATAGAAGTTAGTAAGTAGTTCTTAGTTTAAGTGTTTTAATCTCTCTCTCACCCTTAAACTCCTATTAAACGCGCAATGAGTATAACTTGATTACGAGCATTTAAGTGTGACTACTTGGTAACCCAGTGGTGTACCTGGGATCTACGCTTGGTAATCCTAGTGGTAGTCGTGCACGAAGTCCAAGATGTGTATGGATAATCAAGGAACAGATGCTCATCACATTTAGGCTAGCTAGATTCCTTCTCATCCTTTCTCCCTTAGCTTAGTTAATATTATCTTCCATTGCCTTCAAGAGTAGCATTAGGTTAGAAACACATCATACATCTCACTCTGGACTAAACCATACGTGACAAAGCTAATACTAGTTTAGGTGGGAAGACAGTGAACTGCGACCTAAGGCTAACTGTCTAGATGCCACATGTAACGCTCGTATTCATATGGTTAGATGTAGGGGTACCTCGCCACTCATCAACAACCTTAATGAAGCCTCAAGACTCCCATGATTTGAAGAAATGGTAAAATTTTTAAAGAAATACAACAAAAAATCCAATTTTGAAGTTAGTGGTATCATATATACGATATTGTAGGTCTTGTTGTTTTCTTATTTCAGAGACTTCTATGCTCCCAAACTCCTAAACAAGGCACTTAATTTTTACCATTCAAACCTCTTTAAACTCCCAAAGCTAAGCTCTTTTTAGTAGGGAAGACATAGCATGCTATGCACTATGTAAGTTTTTTGAACATTTTGTTTCTAAAATGTTAAGGCAATAATGATTTGCCATTTCAAAATTTTAGGAATTATTGCTATTTTTTTTATTCTTATAATTGTGCAAAATTGTCAATTTGTTTAATTGCTAATGACTTTAGGCCAATTTGTTTAAATCATTGATTTAGGATCTAGAATCAGATTCAATTATTTGATGATTTAAAATTGAGAATGCTTTTCTAATATGGGAAAATTTTCAAATCCTTGATTCCATTACTATGCATGCCTATCAATTTCTCAATCCTACAAAATAAAATTTCCATCATTAATAATGTTCATTTGCAACTACATCTTAATTTGGGAATTTTTGGCTAGTTACAAGTTGGGGGGTTTTACTAATTTTGAACAAATCCCTTTTAATTTTGCAATCATAATTACACTCAACAGTTAATTTTTCTATAATTTCTTATCCAATGTAGAAAATTGAGGAAGGGTAAAGAGTTAATTTGAATTCTTAATTTTTTTTTTGAAAAATTTCAAGAATCCTTAGTGATTGTAGATGGCTCTAAAGCAAAGTTGTGCATGGTAGAGGAGAGCATGGCAAAGGATGTGGTAGAGACTAGCCATAGGAATCTCATGCAAAATAATAATAAGCTAAGTCTTCATTAGTATAATAGCCTACACCTCAAATACAACAACAATTAGTGTAGGCTAAAGCATTAGTACCACCCACTCCAGAAGTAGGCATGTAGTTCACTTTATCAAAGGATTGTGTGAAAGTAATTGGCAATAAAATCATCATGGCTAGTGTTATCATCGAGTCAAATTTTGGGCCATTTTTAGAATTCATTCCACAAGAGGTTAAAGAGTAGTTGTAGGAATTAACATTTTGACCCACTTTTTCTACAAATGGTGAATGACATTTAGGTAAAAAATATCATTTCTTACATGATAGATAGATGGTTGCACTATTAAAATTGAAGGGATATTAACGTTTATATGCAGTTGAAGCCATTATTGTAGCATTGGAATTGCCCAATGTTGTAACAAAAAAAGAATATATCATATTAACTCATTTACATCTAGCAACACAAAAATTATGGTTGGAAAGAGCTTATGAAGATGCCAAAAAGAAATATGATTCATTGTCATTGCTATAACTGATTTATTTCAAGATAGGAACATATCATTTGTATTCCATAGTATGTCTTAATAGGATATTTACATATGTAGCAAGAGGAAGTGTCATTATTAGTGGCAAATATCAAACAAAGTTGGCATATCATCTTTTTTTGAATATAGAACCAAGATTCAAGGAGAAGCAATTAGGCAAACCCATGCTACCATTTCCTTACTTGATTGAATGTACTTGATTTTTGTAGTGAATCTGATATTTCTTCAGTGAATCTAATTTTTTTCAAGGGATCTGATTTTCTCTCTTTGGTTTTCTGTAGTGGAGTTGATTTCTTTAGAATTCCCTTATGAGAGATTCCATATTACTCTTAACTTCTTTAACCAATGTTGCAATTTCTACTTCTTTTAACAATGCAAAACTTTCTATTGATTCAAAAAATGCAGATTTACAAGCTGGTAAGACAAAGTTTGTGGTACATTCTAGTAGTGATATTGATCTAACTGAAACACGTAATTTTGTTCTTTCTAATAATGCATATGGGTTATTGATTGCTAATTTTTCATCACAATTGTGTTCATTCAAATGTTGAGTTATCTACCTCATAATTGAAGTTTTGTTTCACAATTAAATAATGCGATGAAAAAACATAACATCCAAGTCCTTCATGCTAGGTTTTATTTTCATGTTTTCTGCTTGTTGAGTTAGATAATGCTTTGATGGAGTAATGTGTTCTATGTATAGGGTCTTTTAAACATAAGCATGCAATGTTGATAATTTGTAAGTGGCTCCAAATTTTGATGTCCAAGCTAAAGACTACCCTAAATTTTTATATTTTGTTGAGTTGTATAATCTTTCATTGATTTTTTAGAAAGCTAAGTAGGAAATCATTAGTTTTCTTGGTCACATTAAGCATGTGGAGTCTTTTACAACTTTTGGTTTTAATAGAAACTTTTTTTTTCTTAAGCGTAAAAAGGAAATGGTATTACAATTAGGAGGAATGACTTATATTTAACCATCATGAAGGACATTTGTTTAATGTTTGTCTTTTTTAGTTAAAGAAGAGAAAAAATATATTGAAGTTGAAGATAGAAAAAACAATATGAAGTTGAAGATATGAAAAATCAAGTTAATATCAATTATAGTAATGATCAAATGGCAATAAAGAACCCAAAGAAGACATAAGTTCTTATGTATATTGTTACTAGTATTAGAGAAAATATTAAAGAAATATAACGATGTCTCAATTATATAGCCAACATGATACTTTAGGAGGATTATAAAGAAATATAAAGATGTCTCAATTATGGGGTGTTGGAACTTGAAATAAGTGAAAGATAGGTACACCCCAAGTTATATAGTCTAATTAGAACTTTATATATCTTAGCATTACACATAAAAATCAAAGACTTGTAGTTTCCAAATCAAGTGTCTTACCACTAGGCTAACACCTTATTATATGACTTGAATTAAAAATCTCTTATCTAACAAGACAATGATATAACCACATAAGTCACCTAGGAGAACTTAAAACAATTTGACTATAAGTATACCCAAGACATATAGCCAACATGATACTTTAGTTTGCTAGCTGCTTCCTTAGTCAATTGATAGAAATTATAGAAGAATATGTTAATGCCTCATGTGTGACTATAACTGACAATCTATTGCTATCATTAACATTACAAGCAACCCCAATCTTAATTTTTTGAAAATGATGTAAACTTCCTCCAAAGTTAATTAACCTTTCATTTCTAGTGATAGGTGGCTAAAGTGGTTAGCTCATTGTCTTATTAGGTAAGATGTTGTCTTCTATTCTTTTATAATCACATTGTCATGAAAATGTTGGAACTTGAATTAATTGCAATATAGGCATACTCCAATATATATAGTCAATTTTATAACTCAGCATTGCTCACCAAACTGGTGATTTGTTGCTTTCAAATCAATGATCATACCACTAAACTAACACTTGACTCTAATGTATCATGTTGCCTATATAATAATTCTAAAGTTAACCTTCCGTTATTTCAAGAAAACAAGAAAGGCCAACTATTACAAAAAACAAAAAAATCTCGACCAAATTTGTGATTAGCTAGTAATAGACCCCCTCGCTTATCGAAAGGTTTGAAGTGTACCATTTGCCATACTTTCAGCACCCTCACCGCAAGACCCTCGCCTCATTGTGAAAGCATTAACCAGTTATTTTTTAGCTTCTGAAAATTAAATACACAAAGGGTCGAAAAATAAATCGATTGTATTTTACGTTGTCTATATATACCCTATCCAAGAACCCTAAAACCCCAGATACAGGGCTCTATATAGCGACGACAGGGCTCTGGTCGTTGGAGAGGAAGCAGAAGTCTCTGGAAGGGTTTTGGCAAACTGTATCGGCAAGGGATTTGCGCAGCTTTTCGTAGTCGCAAGCAATGAGAGCCAAGGTACTCCTCTTTCATCTCAGTTATTATTTCGATGTTGTGATTTAACGCGATTCATTTTTAGACTGCTGCTTCTTTGATCATGTTTCGTCGTATCTTTGATAAACAAGGACAGATATGGGCTTTTTCTATCCTCTATTGGTTTTTAGTTTAACTTGTAGAAATGTTAGGCTTTGCCATTAGTATCTTTTGTAGTTAGGGTTTTAACTTTCAAATTTTTAATATTTGGTAAAGAACGAGGTCTGTTTATATGTGCGATCTTAAGGCCTTCTTTTTTCCTGTTAATCATTCGCTTTGCTTTTTTTTTTTTTTTTGGATGTACCTTGTGGATCGTTTTGGTCTGTTTATAGTTTTCTTTCTGAGTGGTCATTTTGTGTTTTATCCGCTCGGGGATGGGTTTTTTCTGAGCGGATTTTGGTTTTGAGGTCTATTTGATTGTTGAAGGTTTCTCTTTTGGTGTAGCCGGTTTTGCACCGTGATGAGAAGTTTATTTCTTTGATTTTTCCCCGTACCCGCAATGTACCATATGCGCACCAGTCGGTTTATCTTAAATTGAAGGAAATTTTGTTTTGTCACAAATTTCATACGTATTCTGTTGAATTTCTGTTGGGAATTCGCTCTATTTTATCCTTTTACGTTGTCTTGTTAAGGTGTTGAAGTTTTTCTTTGTATTGCAGTGGAAGAAGAAGAGAATGAGAAGACTGAAGCGCAAGAGGAGAAAGATGAGACAGAGATCGAAATGAGGATTCGATTTCCATTTTTCTGTAGTTCTCCTTTTTTGCCCTGAATGTAAGGACATTTAATTATCTGTTCAGATAGGGACATGGACGTTTTGTTGTCTGTTTTGAGTACATCATCAGCTTGTTGTGCTGAGGATTTGAATTTTAAAATTACATAAATTTGGAGATTTTACATTTCTTTACGAATCTAAGGATTTACCCAAGTTGGATCTGTTAATGTTGTCAGCAGATTTCTGAGTTGGTTGGATTATATGCAGAACCATCGAATTCTGTTTACGTTCTAATTATATCGTATATTTGGTTTTTCGCATGACAGTGTCATCTTTTTATTACATGTCGTTTGAATGCGTGATAATTGTTGGAAGATTTATGTAGCTTTGTTACTTTACACATTTGTATAGCTGTACCGATCTCCGAAAAGTCATTCGTATATGTTAATACTCGGTTTCGCCGGCCTTGTTTGCTTGAGATTTCAACGTTGTTACAGTAGTAAAAATGTTTAAGGATGAACCAGATCCTATTATGTACTGTAAATTCAATTCGTTCGTAGCCTACATTAGCATTACAACATTTGGGCCTCAGGCTTTTTGAGTATATACTGTCTTTATGATAACGAGCCCTTTTCTTTTTGTTGTTATTTATTGTGTTCTGTGTTTTCGTACGACTTCCCTTTTCTCCTTAGGGCCTGTGTATCATGGCTGTTTCCAACGTTGGCTTGATTTGATATAACCATTCATTGTTTCCTGTTGGCTGATAATTTGAAATCGTTGATTCGGTTTTTGTGGATCTTGACGTGTGGTATTACTGTTTCAATAATCATTTCTTCTGTAAAAACTGATTGTATCCCATTCCGGTAGATGTTTCAATTTTTGGTTATTGTGCAATGTCAATTTTTGGTGTATGCTTGTCTTTTCCATAATGCAGATGCAACCAATGTATCATCATTGGGCCTGAAAATGATCGGTAGTTATAGGTTGCAGGCTTACCAGAGGAAGCTCAGGCTTTTCCGCTTTTCTTAGCAACGTCTGCAACTCGAATGTTCGCTAGCAATGGTTGCTGAACAGCAGTTTCAGTGGTAACTTTTTGAAGCTTTTAAACATATGCTTATTGCTGTCTAGTGCTTCATAGGGATGACTGGATTTTCATGTATAAGACACCGTTTATGACTATTTGTGTACGTCTTCGGTATTTTCTTTATCAAGAGCGATCAAGCTGAGAGTTAAGTGGCTTTTTGATAAGAATTGCTTTTTTTTGCGGGGTTTTAAATTATAGTTTTTCTTTTTGTAGCTTTTCGTAAATTAACTTGGTAACTTGATTTTTAGTCTTTTGAGGCCATATGGAGATTATATTTTTTGCATCTTATGCATTGCATTTGTTCGCAGTCGAGTGGCTTAAGAAATTTGTGTTTTTAGGCTATAATAACTTGTTTGTTCATTAGTTTAGTTGACGAAGGAAATGGTTGTAAAGATATATAACTAAGCAGCATTATCCAGCAGAATTGTCCTTCAGAATGATTTGGAATCCAACTTCCAAATCAAGTCTATCACTAGGCTTCCATGTCACTACTTGTGGTACGATTTTCAGTTGTAGCTATTCATTACCTTTAAGATGAGATTTTCAGCTGCAGAGATTGTTGGAACTCAACATCTTTGCAATGATGGAAAGCGTTTGGATCATTTCAGTAAAATAGAAATATGTTCTAAACTCTCCAATGAAAACTTGGAAACAAAGACTAGAAATATGTTCTAAACTCTCCAATGAATTAGAAGATAAATATGAATTGAGATTTGAAGTCAACTTATTTGTGCAAAAGAGCCAACATAAAAATGCCTAGAACTATCATAAACATGCCTGAAAATCTTAAATCCACAATTATATGACTTTAGATGCCTTTTAAACTTTGAGACAAACATGAGGAAGGACGCCTACAAGCTAATTAAGCCTGAAACAAGCACATGCAAAGAGAGGGTTTTACATCATATTATCATGAAAGGGTTGAAACACACTAACTTGAACATGAAACCAGAGAGAAATTTGCATGAACTTGCAAATGGGAAGTGAACCCCTTGAATTAAACCTTAAAGCCACTTTTAAATTCTTCAAATCTTCACTAGAAACATGATAAAAAATAAATTTAACTCTACAAATTTGAGAGAACTTGTAATTGAAACATGCATATATGAAACATGTGAGAATGCATAAATTGGAAGAAATTATGAAATAAAAGCTTGGTAGAACTTGGGAGAAAAACCAATGAAAAGGGATTCACTCAAATTGAGAGTTGTATAGCAAGAATACGAGAAAAGAAAAGGGAAAAAGCTAGGAGAGCTTTTCCAAGGTACAAAACTTGTACATGGACACTCAAGAAGTGAAACAAAGTAGAACTATTCACTTTCTCAAAATGTAAGGCAAGTTACAATGGACTACACATGAAGGGTTTTGCCTCTTGAAGCATGGACTACACATGAAGGGTTTTGGCCTTCTTTTTGCTCAATCCCTAACCTTTTTAAGATCCTTTTCTTTTAAACAAACACTTTTAATACCTATTACATCCAAGTAAACACACCAACATAAAAAGAAGACTCACTACTTTCTACTCTACTCACCATCAAAGTAAATATGTATGGAGAACTTGGGAGAAACACATTCAAATTATAAATAAGAATCAAATTATAAATAAGAATCTTGGCCTAGTAATCCAAGTCATAGGTTTGATTGTATTGGGCAACATTAAGCATTAAGGTTTTGTCGACGTAGTTAACATTAAGCATTGACGTAATGTTTGTCTGTTTATAAATACGCATATACTAGTAGTGAAGCTTTTGCATTTTTTTCATTCAAAAGTTAGAATTTTTTCCCCTTGGTGCCCATAGGAGTCATTGAGTGTACAGATCTTCATTGTTGAACTTGAGCATGATAGTGTGTGTGATAATAAAGATGAGCTTTTTGATAAACCTTGCAACATAAATTAGCTATTTTATTTATGTGTTCACTGTTTTCAATTAATTATCAATTATTTTCTAATTTCTATGTTAGATAAGCAATTAAGCTAGATAGATTACACACATTGCTTCGAGCATAACACGTATTCGCTTAGTAATCCCAGCAATGTTATTGCTTGGTACATCTAGTAATGTAGTGCTTGGTCATCCAGCAGTGGATACATGGGTTCAAGATGTGTACAGAATGTGGGATTGAATGCTTATGTTAGGATTAGTTAAATATTAGTTAATTAGTTAATTTAGATTAGTTAATCAAACTCCTTTTATGTACATTTCGAGCACCAAAATATAAAATACAAAATGATAAAAATTGGATGCTTCAATTACATTTAACCATACCAACGTACATCACAAGTGTAATTGGGAGGACAACGATTGACTTTAGGGTTAGATCCACTTCCTAAAGTACAAGTGCATTGGAAATGATAAAACCTACAGAATTCAATTAGATTGCCCATGAACACTTTGTGATTCATATGGTTGGCGTAGGGGTAACTCGTCGCTCATCACTGGCATCGTTGTCGGGGACTTTGTTTGTGGAATGTGCGTTATTTAGGTTTAAGTGGATACCACTTGATGAGCGGTGAGGTACCCTTATGCCCAACCATATGAATCACAAAGTGTTCACGTGTGATTCAATTGAATTCCATGGACTTTATCGTTTTGAGTGCACTAGCCCTTTAGGAAATGAATCTAGCCTTAAGGTCAATTGTTGTCTTTTCAATTACACTTGTGATATACGTTGGTATGGTTAAGTGTAATTGAGGCATTTGATTTTTATCATTTTGTATTTTATATTTCGGTGCTCGAAATGTAGAGAAAAGGAGTTTAATTAACTAATCTAAACTACTAATTAACTAATCCTAACATAAGTATTCGTTTCCACTTTCTGTACATGTCTTGAACTTACATATCCATTGTTGGGTGACCAAACACTACGCTGGGCATACCAAGTGATAACGTTGCTAGGATTACCAAGCGAATATGTGTTATGCTCAAAGTGGTTGTACTTATGTGTGTAATCTATCTTGCTTAATTGTCTCATTCACGTAGTAATAATTGGAAAATATTTGATAACTAATTGAAAATATTTAATAAATAATTAAAAACATTAAATGCATAAATGAAATAACTAATTTATCTAAAGTGTTGCAAGGTTTATTAGAAAGTTCATCTTTATTGCTGCACATACTGTCGTGCTCAAGTACAATAATGCTCGAATAAAGATTTGTACACTCAATGACTCTTACTATTGGCACTTGGGAAAAAAATTCTAATTTTTGAATGGAAAAAATGCAAGAGCTTTGCTACTACTGAAATTTGGATTTTTCATAAATGCGATTGGTAGGTGTGTATTTATAGGCTATAGAAAGACACTGTGTTGACAAGGCTTCATCGACATAGGATAAGATGCTTTGACGAGGCCTCGTCGATGCGGTCGACTACATAGACAAGGCCTTGTCGACGTAGCTAACCAACGACAGCTCATCATATTCCCACGATTGAATGAAAACTCATCCTCGAGTTCTTTTACAAAATTGTGAAGGTATGAGATTATTGATTGACTTTTCTTAATAATAAACTTATTGACTTGACAAAAAATAGAGTGCCCGAGTGTACGGATCAACACATTACAAAAAATGATGGTGTTTAGGACACAAAATTGAACACCATGATACAACTTTTTAAAAATTGGACAACACATTCATTGATGATGTGAAGCTTATTGGAGAAGATTAAACAATCCTAGATGATGGTGCTTCTTGAGGCTTTGAGAAACCTTCATCAACTTCACGCACTGGCAGTGGTTGAGACAATTGTGGTTGTCCTGCTGCTATTGCAACTTTAGGTGGAAGGCAGAAAGCATCTAGTAGTGCTTTTATTTTCTCCTCCTTACTTCTAGGATCATGCACTGTCTACGTAGCTTCCCCAATGTGGGTTGAAACGAGCACATCCCAAGGACATGGGATCATTGGAAATAACTCCTTGACATTGATGAACCAGGCAGTGAACTGTTTGCATTTAATATCAAATGCTCGCATTGTGTTTTTTAGCTCCTGGTAGTTATTCATCTGTTTGGCTAGGTCCTCAACGATGGATCGTTGATTTGTAAATTGCCCTTTGAGGACTTTGAGTTCAGCGTTAGTAGTCTCAAGCTTTTGTTTGGTGTCCTTGTGGTGTTTGAACTCGACTTCGTATAGTAGATACGAGCTAACCACCTGTTTTTTCAATTTTGACTGTGGTCATCCAGCTGTCAGCATTACCAAAGTTATGTAACGGAGATTGGCCAACTCCATATACTCTGTCATCTGTTCAATATGCAACTCCTTCAAGCGGATCTCTACTTTGTTGTAGGCATCAATCCTATCAAGGATGGGCTGCCACACCTCTCTTCCTTGTTGGAGTTGCTAGAGGGCTTCATTCACTTCAGCTTTTGCTATATGGATTTCTTTTTCATTAATTTCCTTTTGCAAGCCAACCTGGTTCCTATGGTGATTTTTCACTCTCTCAAATTTGAGAGCTTCGTTCTTCCAGGCAATGATCTCGATAGTAGACTTTTGTCGCAAGGTGCGTACCTCCTCCATTGACAGAGTGTAGTTCTTCGCGGCTAATTTTCTCAGTTTAGTGTTGACTCTAGCAAGTTGCTCCTGTTGTTGATGAATGAATTCTTGTATTTGATCTTTTTGAGCATCAACATTTCGCAAGTGATGATTTTGTGTGATTATGCTTCATTTTCTTGGTGCATCTGATTCAAGTCCTTTTTGATTGAGTGCATTTCAGCTTTTGCCATAGACTATTTGAAGATGGCCATTAGTACTTCCTCCTCAGCCTTGTGAAACCGTTCTTAAAGCTATTTGATAGCTTCATCTCTTATTGTTGTTGGGCTAAGGATTTTGCTTATTTTGCAAGTCGGGCATGAAGTTCAGCAACCTTCGCACCCAAGCATCATTTCTCGTTGTCCCTCCAAAATGATGCATCTACCCCTTGCATTCAGTAGCTCCAATTGGGTTGCAGTGATGTTCTTCGGAAGATCAAAGATATCCAGAGTCGTTTGCCCAGTTCCTACTAGTCATTCCAATAGTTTTTTGTGTTGGGCTACATTCAATTTCCTGCTGACTGTGCCTACGAACGTCTACACATCTTGGAGTGCAGATACGTCTAGTAGAAATGTCGTAGGCGCATTTAGTGCTTCAGCTACATAGTTAGGTACCACTTCTGCCGTTGTCTTCTGTCCTTGCTACTGCATCACCAAGACAATTACCTTTTCACCTTCCTCCAACCTCACCAAGAAAGTGGTGGCATTCTCATAGATTTCTGAGAATAGATGATGTGTTGCTAATGATATCATCACCTCCTGAGTGTTGGGATTCGACCTCAAAGGCAGATGCGTTCTTTGAATAGAGAAAATGGAACCACCCCTCTCCATTTGGCTAATTATATGGGCCACCTCATTAAGGTGACTTATTACTGGTTGATACATAGATGGATCCGCCCCACTCATTTCTGCTTGCTGCTCTTGTTCACTCAAGAGCTGCTCTTGGATTTTCCGTGGATGTTTAAGGCTTGTGCGGGCCTTCAATGTGGTTTCCTGAGTGGGTGGTGGTGGCAGTAGCTCCTCTTCTTGAGTGGTTGTTGGCATCTTATCCTTTATGATTTCTACCCACAAGGCCAAGGGAGCATGCTTGAGAGTGTCATTTGAATAGCGAACAATACTTGCCCTCTTGCAAAGTTTCTTGATAAGGCACGGAAAGGGCAAGGTCTTCCTTCCACGTTCGTTCTCCTTGAAGCGCTTCTCAATCTCCAAATAAATTAGTTGTGGAAAGTTAACGGGAAATTTCCTACTTAGAGCGGTGCATGCTTGAGTGGAGAAAGCAATCACCTTGCTTGGCCTCACTATTGGATTGAGGTGATAGACCACAATCTTGAAATAAATCCGCTTTGCCATTGTGAGCGTACCATACTCCTTATAGTCCACCCTGTAGCATCGTTGGGTCCACTCGCTTTTTGCCTCAGGATTACCTTTTGTTGATATCTCTGTCGACTATGTTCCAATGTTTGGCAACCCTAGTGCCTGTGCTATGGCCTTTGTCGAGTAGGACACTTGATTGTCCTTGATTTTTACAATGGACTTTAACCTTTGGCTATTCTAGAAGAGATAGGTCTCTCCCATGTACCACTCCCCATTGGATGTGATGACTAACCACATGGAAGAGTCTTGCAATTGTGTCTTAACATCCTTTGGAGCTTTCTCCAAAAATGGTCCAAAGTTTATCTCTTGAAGAATTGATCTTTGGATCTCTTGGGACTTGATGATGTCTAGGCAGGCTTGAGTCAGAGTGACCTCAAGCCTTGGCACATGTCTAGGTGCTTCTTCTCATTGGGATTGTTTTGTAGGCACTTCTTCTTCTAGAATCTGTCGAACAAATTCCACTTCGGGCTCCTCATGAAGAGCTCCTGTTCCATGGGTTACCTCTTATTGTTCTTGGCCTTGTTTCTGCTAGCCTCTTCTACCTCTAGGTCTTTTCTTCCGTGGTTTTGAGGGTTCTTCTTCCTACCGATGTTTTTGTTTCGGTGTCATCTGTAATCATAATAGAACCATGGATTAGCAATCATTGTGTAATCCTAAAACAATTGGGATGCCTTAACTCTTGAGGGTAGTTACACTTGGCTAAGTTGTAATTATGGTTGATTTAATTAACTCAATTGTTAATCCTATTTATGCCTTATCATTGATAAATCATCTTGGAGATTGTTGGAAGGATTAACTTGGAAAAAGTTGATGTTTATATATGATTAAGGTTACTAACCCTTGGGGGAGTTAGAAAAATTTTTCAAAAATTGCATTGGAAACCTTAAGGTTTGTGGCCCCCACGATAAAGATCTTACCTTTGGTAAGTGCAGGATCGAAAAATAGAGTGATTTGGACAAATGGTTTGAAAGTTATGGACTCTAAAAGGTTGTGGGCTTTGAAAAATTGCAAAAATTCCTCATGTGTTATGAGCAAATTTCCAAAAATTCCAAAGTGTCTAGCGGTATATATAGTATTTTTGCACTGTGTTGACAAGGCCTTGTCGATGTAGCTGTTGATCATCGTTGACTTTTATTGACTTTGGTTAAACTCTCAAAATACAAGGAATTTTTTGATGAAATTGGGGTCAAACGAAAGCTTAGAAGACTAAGAATAGTATGAAAGCATGAGAAGAGGGTGTTGAAGTTCATAAATTTGAAAAAATGAAGAAAAATTAATTTAATGGATGAATGCAATGAAAGATTAAGGAGTACTGAGCAGTTTACACAATGAAAAATACGAAATATAAGATTGTAGTGATGTCAAAGGTAAGGAACCTTAACTAATCAAGCCAAAAACTATGCAAGTGGATCCTTCCCATAGCAGGCTCATGCCCTTTTTGCCCTTACATAACCTCAGCTAAGGAGTCTATGGACCCCATAGTCGATTTAATGATCATGACAAGTCAAGGACCAACCCAAAAGAATCCACTCAAGAATCCCAATACATTAGACTAAGACATAGAGCATAACATAGAACCTAGTAGTGAGGTGAGTTATGGTAGCATGGATGGATGATCGAGAAGGTGGAATGAAGTCCCAAATTGAGGTCATAACAAGTCCCTTATGGAATTGTGGTTAAAATGACTCGAGAAGTTCCATTCTCAATCTAGACCAAAACCTTCTACTTTGAGTGACTTCGCATCCCCACTTTAAAATCGATCCATCCACTCGAGATAGAAGAGTGTCCCCTTAAGATAACCACTATTCCACAAAGAGGAGAGAGAAGTAGAAAGTGAGAGAAAGAGGGCCTTAGTTAGAGGAGATCCTCAGGCATAGGTGTATGTCTTGAGTCCATAACTAGTGCTTATAGCCCTTTTATTTGTCCAAGGGATGTGCTTTGAATTTCTATTTATTTTTTTTGAAATGGAAACCACACCATGTGAGGACTTATTTGTGTTAAAGGGGTGTGCTTTAAATTTCCATCATTTTTTGTTTTTTTTTTGAATGATGGGAACCACACCATGCATTGATGTTATTTGTCTTCCTATGATTGGGTGGTATGGAACGGTAAGAAGTCCACAAAAAAACACTCAAGCACTCAAGCTAGAAGAAGAGTACAAAGAGTATTGAGTTTCCTTGAAGTCACATTTTTTACAAACCTTTGGATCCTTCGTAATTCTGGAACTACCAAGGTCACTGATTGATTAAAAGTTTCTTTAATGAAAAAGGGACCTTAAATTCCTAGAACAAAGAAAACCATAAGGCTCATTGGATGGGCGAATGATGTGGACTCACTACCTATTCCATGAAAAACAAATCATGCCAAAGTCATTAGACATTAGAATTCAAAAATAGAAACTAGACATCGACAATCACACATTAAGCACAAACCATCATTAGCAAACAACAACAACAACATTGTGTCCTACGACAAAAAAAGCAAATTTATTAGCAAAAATGAGAAAATATCACACTTAATCAAAAGAAACAAAATGAAGTAAAATATATAAGAGAGTGTAAAATAATCAAGAAAGTTTAAAGGTACTAAAGATGATGTAAAATTTAGAAAAATTTGAAAATAAAAAAATTTGTAAAATTAAAAATGTGAAAAATAAAAAGGTAGAAAAATTGAGAGGCCAAGGTAATAGTCAGCACGGATGGCCATCTCCCTTATGATTGAGTTTGAAAAAGGAGATCCGAAAAATAGAACGTGGATGTTCATCAGTTGAAGAGGTATTTACACTAGCCAATCTTGGTTCTAGGAAAGGTTTAATTTGTTGGATATTAACCAACTACTTTTATTTGGGTTGTCAGGTTTGTAAATTATCATGACCCTAGAGGGAAAGGTTTGATCAATTATATAAGGTCCCTCCCATAATGTTTGAAATTTTGCCTTTTGAGGTACATGTGTGGGGTTCTAGTAGAGGACCTTCTCTCTTGGTTGAAACCTTAGTTTCCTAATTCTAAGGTCATGGTGTTGTTTACTGAATGCCTTGTTCACCTCATTCAAAGATAGGACCACTAAGCAATTTTTGTCTAGCACGTTCAAATTAATTAATTTTTTCTTTTGTGCTAAACTTAGGTCAAAGTTTAGATCATAGGTCGTTGAGAGTGTATGGAGCTTAGATTGAATTGGGAGTGTTGGAAGTTTCCTGTACACTAACTCATATGGAGAATATCCAATAGGAAGTCTCCAAGTTGATCGGTAAGCCTAGAGAGCATCATTATGTTTTGTGCTCCAATCCTTCCTATATTTGCTAATGGTTCGTGTTAATATTTTTGTGATCTCCCAGTTGGTTACCTCTACTTGACCATTGGCTTGGGGGTGGTAAGGTGTTGTTAATTTATGTTCTAACCCCAAGCATTGCATTAATTTTCTAAATGTGGCACTTGTGAAATGAGTACGATTATTAGAAATTAGTGAACGTGGCACCCCAAATCTATTTACAATATGTTGTATAAATCTAGTAGTAGTGAATGACGTGTAATTTGTAATAGCTGTCGCTTCAGCTCATTTTGTGTAATAGTCAATTGCTACTATAATATACGCTTTCCCATTAGACATGGGTGTGATGGGACCCATGAAGTCAATGCCCCATATGTCGAAAGGTTCTAGTGGTTGAATCCATTGTTGAGGACCTTCCATACAAGTGGTCATCCCCCTATCATGTTGACAACATTCACAAGACATGACAAATTGGTGGGCATCCCTAAAGATTATGGATCAATAGTATCCTATCATTAGGATTTTTATGGCCATGCATCTCCTTGCATAGTGGCCACCGCAAGGTCCTTTATGAGACTCCTGGAGAACACATAGTTGATCTTTGTTAGAGACACACTAATAAATCAGGCCATTGATACATAACTTGTAAAGGTGTTTGTTGATTTCCATGAAGTATTTGACCTGATAAAAAAATTGTTGCTTTTTCCAAAAATCCAAGTCTTATGGCATCTCTTGAGTGAGAAGATATGTGAGGATGCCATTATACCATATTGCTTTTTTAGGTGTTTGTTCATTTATTGCTCTAGTAAACAGAAGTTCATCAAGAAACTGATCAGAGAGTAGGCTCTCCTCCTCTTTGTTATTCCATCTTAAGCAAGAAAGATGATTAGCAACCACATTCTTAGTTCCTTTTCGATCTACCATAGTAAGATCGAATTCCTGCAATATCACAAGCCACTGTATAACATGAGGATTCATCATTGGCTTATTCATAAGGAAGCAAATTGCACTATGATTCATATGTACAAATACTTTGTAACCTCGCACATAATGTCTAAACTTTTTTAGTGCATATACCACTACCATTAATTCTTTCTCCATGGTGGTGTAATTTAATTGTGCTCCCACAATGCTTCGACTTGCACAGTGGATATAATATGGATGTTTCCTATTGTCCATCTATGTGAGCATTGCTTTCAAAACATAGTTAGATGCGTCTGTCATGATATGGAATGGTTTGGACCAATATGGTGCTCATAGGATTGGTGTTTCTACTAGTTTCTCTTTTAATTGTTGAAATGCATTTTCATATTCCTTGGTCCAAATGAAAAGTGCATCTTTCTTTAAGTTCTACCAATGACGTTGCAATCTTAGAGAAATTCTCAATAAAGTGACAGTAGTAACCAGTGTGTCCAAGGAATGACCAAACATCTTTAATAGTCTCTAGTTGGTGTGTTATTCCTTGGATGACCCTTATCTTTTTTAGGTCTACTTGAATTCCTTTTTGCGAAATTTGGTGCCCTAGCACAATGCCTTCTTGGGTCATGAGATGGCTCTTTTGCTAGTTGAGCCATAGGTTTGTTTCAAAACATCTCTTCAGTACTTGCTCAAGTCGGTCCAGGGCTTGCTTAAAGGTAGCTCCATAGGTGGAGAAGTCATCCATGAAGATTTTAACATCACTATCGATCTGTTATTGAAAGATACTAAGGAATAAGTGTTGAAATGTTGTAGGGGCATTGCATAGGCCAAATTATATCTTATAGTATGCAAAAGTTCCCCAGGGACTTGTGAATGTTGTCTTGGCCTAGTCTTTTGGTGCAATTTGGATTTGGTTATAGCCACTATAGCCATCCAAGAAACTATAATAACGATGCTAGGATATGGTGTCTAATACTTGATGCACAAATGGCAAAAGAAAGTGATCCTTAAATGTTGCCATATTTAACAACCTAAAGTCAATGCAAACCCACCATTTACCACCCTTCTTTGGTACAATTACGAGTGGGTTAATCCACTTACTATCTGCGATTGGATAGATAAAACCCACCATGAAGAGTTGCTGTATCTCCTCCTTAACGATTTGCTTCAATTTGGGGTTTAGTTGCCTTTGCGGCTGCCTTTTAGGCTTCATGGTCAGGTCAGTGTAGATGCAGTGCTAGCATATCCTTGGATCAATTCTTGTTAGCTCTGGATATGACCAAGTAAAGGTTGTTGACCATTTATTTACCACTTTCAACAACTTTTTTTGTTCAAAAGTAAGTTTAGCATTAATGATGACTAGTTTACCATTCTTTAAAAATGCATACTCCATTCCAACTAGTAAAATTTTTAGTTCTAAGGGCTCCTGCTTGAAGTGATTAGGGATCTCTAACTCTCCCCAACAGTTATCATCATCTTCATTAGAGAGTTGGGAATGGACTTGTTCAATTTTGCCCATGCCTTCAACATATGCGTAAGTTAAGCTCTTAGTTGGCTCCATGCATATTGTGCTACTATCTGAATTAGCTATTAGCCATTGGGTGCCCTCTTGCTTTGTGGCTGCTACATACAAACATTGTTGAATATTAATTTCTTACACACATTGATTGCATGCCTTAATGTATGTGCTTTTGATTGACCAAATCTTTTGCACACAATTGCACCCATTATTGTTATACACAATGCATGGAATATGCTTCTTCTCAATTTTTCCTAACTCATTTTCCTTAGATATTTTGAGAGATCGGTCCCTTTTACCCATTCGTGCATTAACCATGCTTAACCAAGCCCTTCCCATGATGATGGAAAAGTCACTTTCGTAGTTGTCCACCTTGATTACTAGAAAATTAGCAACATAGGATCACCCACAAAATGTGGTTACAATGTCCTTTACTAATCCCAAAGGGATTGTAATTGATTGATTTGCTACTGCTAGATAGATATTGCTCTTCTTAAGAGGTGGTAGGTTTTAGGCCTTGTACATATCATGGGAAATGAGGTTACCTTTGGAATTTCTGGAGAAAGATGAGCAGACTTCCTGGATCAAATCTTTTTGTAGGAAGGTTGCTAGCCTTGATCCAGTTAAAAACAACATGAGTTAGCATTACAATGCAGATCCTAGATGGCATTTGTTTTGAAAGATGCTCCAAGGTATTTGATGCAGAGGATGAGGGTGTTGGAGATGTAGGGCGATCAGCTAAAGTAGGTTGTGAGGGTTGGAGAGGACTGCTAGGTCAGAAGAAAGGTCGTTTTCTTGATCAATTATTCGAATCACTTGGTTGAAAAACTAGTTGTGAGTGTATAGCCCTTGTAGCATTTCGTTGTTGCGACTGTGGAGGAATCTCACCTTCCAGAGATAGAGCAGGAGGTAATTGGGTTGATGGTGGAGGTGTAGGTGTAGAGGGATGTGGAGGATGATAAAGATATAGATATAGGTTTTCTCCTTGAGTAGATGGTGAATGTGTTTGGTGGTACTCTGGAGGGTAATAGTGATGCTAGAATGATGCATAACTTGCCAAACTTCTAGGGGAGATAGGTTGCTAAACATAGTACTCGTATGGATTTGGTTGCCTATAAGGGTACTACTGCCTTGGCGACGGCATTCCCCATGATTGTGGTTGGTACCACTGTTCATACTATTCATAAGGTTGTGGAGGAGTTCCACTTGGATAGTAAGCTTGTTGCTGTTGGTGGAACTATCTTGGACTGCCTTGAGGGTAAGGCAATCATCTTAGAGCTTGTCTATGTGCTAGGCGAGGATTTAATGCGTCACTCCAAACTCTTGTAAGTGTGACATCATAGGGAAACATCCCTTTGGATGTTTATATTGACATATGTCACATTTAGTTTCATCATCAGAGTCAGATTCCACAACTTCCTCTACTGTAGAAGCTTTGCCCTTACCTCTTTGGTAGGCACGTTCAGCTTCATTTTGCTATCTATAATTATGATCACTATTTTGCTCTTTGGATTCTTTAGCAATTTTCAAAGCAGTTTGAAACTTTTCATCCAAAGAGTCCTATAACTTGTCGATCTTGGCTAAAATGTCAGAAATAGATTTTTGAATAGGCAAGGTCTTTCTGTTCATCACTTCATCAAGTGGTGACTTCTCCTTGTCACAAAATCGAACCTCTCATTTTTTGATGGATGGATCCCTATTATGCTCTTCAGCACTCTTCCTTTTTTGTAGCTCATCTTCTTCTTTTGCTACCTGCTCAATTAGCCTTTTGATCTGATGAGCTCTCATTTTAGACAACCTTCCTTGGGCATACACCCCAAGGGTTCTTCTTGTTTTTGCTTTGAGCCCATCTAGGATGTGGCAAAGTTGTTCCCTTTGAGAGTAACCATAGTCAGGGCATCTATGTAGGAGTGAATAGTATCAGCTCATGGTGGCATCCAAGGGTACATGTGCTCCTTGTTTCTAGCCTTGGATTGCCTTCTTAGGTTAGGCACTTTAGAGTACGTTTGATATTTGTCATTGAACAGTTCTAACATGGTACTCCATCTTCAGATAGATTTTGGTTTTAAGGACTAGTACCAACTTTTAGCTTTCTTAATGAGTGTCCTTGGAAAAAGCTTGAGTTTCTACCACTCATTCTTGATGTTCTGTAAGGCATAGGCATCTTGAAAAGCTTGTAGAGGTGTTTGCAAATTAGAATTGTATTCCTCCTCAAATCTTGGAATATTATTCATATCTAGGCACTTGATCCGACTATCCTTCATATGCCTAGTTGGAATTCTTATTGCCTCTGCAATGTTAAGTATACTTCAAGTCGTCAATAAAGGTTCATCATCATCACCGTGTTGATGACGCCGATGATGGTTTCAACCACCCCTTCGATTTTGGCAGCCTTCACGGTCATTGTTATTTCGTCAATCACCTTCATCATGGTTGTTTTGATGGTGGCTTCCATAAGAATTTTCAAATGAAGAGAAATGTTTTGAATCGGATCAAGAAGATGAAGAGGAAGGTGGACCGCCACCGCCACCATAGTGTTCGTCACCACTTTTACACTTTTTACGATTACCATCATTAGATCCCTTGTTATTGTGATGTTCACCTAAGTCCCTACCTTGGCTATCACTCTTCCTTAAACCCAGTTTATGAATAGTTGATCGCAGGGTCAAGTTCACACCCTCACCATCAGTAATAGGGGATGGAGAATCTTCATGTTGAGAACCTTCCAAGGAAGGATACTCATTGTCCTCTTGATCTAGTAAGAACAAGGGGTTAGTGTAATGTTTTCCCTTTGTGGCTTCATGAAGTTTCTCTTGATGTTTATTTTGCTTACATTGTGTTTCAGGGGACAATAGTTCTGAGTGTCATATCCATCCACAACGTATTCTTCGTGAAGATCTGCTATGTCCAACTTCTTAAGGGTTTTAAATAGCATTCCAAGCACAAATTTATTGGGGGGTAAAACAATGTTGCCCTTCATATCATGGCATTGCATCAATTTATCTTGATGTAGGCTAAAGGTAAAATTCAGTAGAAACTTATCTAGATTGGTGTATACCACCTTGCATTCCTGTGGGACTGGTGGTTTAGTATCTTTAGGCTTACGAGAAGAAGATGAAATTTTGTAAAACAAAACAAAATGAAATTGTCAGTGTGCTTTTATAATTTATGTATAGTGGGAATGTTATTGACCTTTAGGTTCGTACAACGATATTGGTGGTATCCACTTAGATCTAAATAACGCATGTTCGACAAACAAAGTCCATTGGCAATGGCATCCATGATGAATGATGAGGTACCCCTACATACAACCATACAAATTGCAAAGCGTTCACGCACGATCTAATCAAATTTTATAGACTTCATCGTTTCCAGTTTACTAGCCCTTTAGGAAGTGAATCTAGCCTTAAGGTCAATCATTGTTCTCTCAATTACACTTGTGATGTATGTTGGTATGATTAAGTATAATTGAGACATCCAATTTTTATCATTTTGTATTTTATATTTTGGTGCTCAAAATGTAGATAAAAAGAGTTTAATTAACTAATTTAAATTACTAATTAACTAATCATTTAACTAATCCTAACATAAGTATCCATTTCTACTTCTCGTACACGTCTTGAACCCACGTATTCACTGTTGGGCAACCAAATGCTACGCTATTGGGCATACCAAGTGAGAACGCTGTTTGGATTACCAAGCGAATATGTGTTACACTTGAAGCGATCGTACTTATGTGTGTAATTTATCTCACTTAATTATCTCATTAATTTAATAACTGGAAAATATTTGATAACTAATTGAAAACATTTAATAAGTAATTGAAAATATTAAATACATAAATAAAATAGCTAATCTATTCAAAGTGCTGCAAGGTTTATCAGAAAGCTCATCTTTATTGTTGCACACACTATCGTGCTTAGGTACAACAATGCTTGAATAAAGATCTGTACATTTAATGACTTTTGTAGCAGACATTTAGGGAAAAAATTCTAACTTTCGAATGGAAAAAATGCAAGAGCTTCACTACTACTAAAATCTAGATTTTCCATAAATGTAGTTGGTAGACATGTATTTATAGGTGATGGATAAACACTGCATTGACGAGGCCTCATCGACGTAGGATGAGATGCATCAAGAAGGCCTTGTCAACGAGGCCTCGTCGACATAGCCAACCAACGACGACTCATCACCACTAATATCGTTGTACAAACCTAAAGGTCAATGTCATTCCCACTACACATAGAATTATAAAAGCACATTGATAATTTCATTTTATTTTTGCAAAATGTCTTCTTCTTCTCGTAAGCCAAAGATACTAAACCATTGGTTCCACAAGAATGCAAGGTGGTATACACTCATCTAGATGAGTTTGTGCCAAATTTCACCTTCATTCTACATCAGGATGAACAGATGCAATGGCGTGATATGGAGGGCAACGTCATCTTGCCCCCCAATTAATTTGTGCCTGGGATGCTATTCAAAATCCTTAAGAAGTTGGACATAGTTGATCTTCACGAAGAATACATTGTGGATAAATACAACACTCAAAACTACTATCTCACTGAAACACAACATAAATGAGATTAACGTTAGGAGAAAATCCATGAAGCTACAAAGGGGAAACATTACACTAACCCCTTGTTCCTACTAAATCAAGAGGACAATGAGGATCCTCCCTTGGAAAGTTCTCAACATGAATATTTTTCATCCCATGCTACTGATGACGAGGGTGTGAACCTAACACTATGATTGACTATTCATAAATTGGGTTTAGGAAAGAGTGATAGCCAATGTAGGTACTCGGGTAAACATTGCAATAATAAGGGATCTAAGGATGGTGAACATAACAACCGTAAGATTGATGGTAGACGCCATGGTGGTGGTGGCAATCCACCTTCCTCTTCATCCTCTTCATTGAATTTTAAACATTCCTCTTCATCTGATGGTTCTCATGGAAGCCACTGTTCAAACAACTGTGATGAAGGTGATTGATGAAATAACAATGACTGTGATGGCCACCAAAATCGAAGGGGTGGTCGAAACCATCATCGACGTCATCAACACAACAATGATGATGAACCTTTATTGACAACTCGAAGAATGCTCAACATTGCAGAGGCAGTTAAGATCCTAACTAGGCATATGAAGGATAGTCGAATTAAGTGCCTATATATGAACAATGTTCCAAGATTTGAGGGGGATACAATTTTGATTCATAGACACATCTACAAGCTTTCCAAGATGCATGTACCTTACAGAACATAGAGAATGAGTGGCAAAAACTCAAGCTTTTCCCAAGGACACTCATTAAGGAAGCTAAAAGTTGGTACTAGTCCTTGGAGCCAGAATCTATCCACAAATAGGGTACCATTCTAGAATTGTTCAATGATAAATACTAGATATACTCTAGAGTGTCTAATATGAGAAGGCAAATCCAAGGCTGGAAACAAAGAGCACATGAACCTTTGGATGTCGCTATGGGCCACTACTATTCACTCCTGCACCGATGCCCTAGCCATGGTTACTCTCAAAGGGAACAACTTTGCCACATCATAGATGGGCTCAGAGTAGAAACAAGAAGAACCCTTGGGGTGTATGCCCAAGGAAGGTTGTTTGAAATGAGAGCTCATCAGATCTAGAGGTTAATTAAATAGGTAGCAAAAGAAGAAGGTGAGCTCTAAAAAAGGGAAAGTGCTGAAGAGTATAATAGGGATCCTTTCATCAGAAAATAAGAGGTTTGATTTTGTGATGAGGAGGAGTCACCACTCAATGAAGTGGTGAACAAAAAAACCTTGCCTATCCAAAAATCTATTTCTGACATTTTGGCTAGGGTTGACAAATTATGGAACTCATTGGATGAGAAATTTCAAACTACG
The DNA here is from genome assembly GCA_015680685.1 of Gnetum montanum. Taxonomy (NCBI): domain Eukaryota; kingdom Viridiplantae; phylum Streptophyta; class Gnetopsida; order Gnetales; family Gnetaceae; genus Gnetum; species Gnetum montanum. The sequence continues at coordinate 28,918 of MNCI01023519.1, read as the reverse complement.
TTGAAGATTGTTGAAGAATCCAAAGAGCAAAATAGTGATTGTAATCGTGGGAGGTGAAAAGAAGCTAAGCATGCCTACCAAAGAGGTAAGGGCAAAGTTGCTGAAGTAGAGGAAGTTGTGGAGTTTGACTTTAATGATGAAACTGAATGTGACATATGTTAATATGAACATCCAAAGGGATGTTTTCCTATGGTGTCACACTTACAAGAGTATGGAGTGTATGCATTGAATCCTTGCCTAGCACGCAGGTAAGTTCCAAGGTGATTCCCTTACCCTCAAGGTAGTTTAAGGCAGTTCCACCAACAGTAATAAGCTTACTACCCAAGTGAAATTCCTCCACAACCTTATGAATAGTACCAATAGTGGTACCAACCACAATTGTGGGGAATGCCATCGCTAAGGTAGCAGTACCCTTATAGGCAACTAGATCCATACAGGTACTATGTTTAGTAGCCCATTTTCCCTAGAAGTCGAGCAAGTCATGCGTCATTCCAGCATCACTATTACCCTCCAGAGTACCACCGAACACATTCACCATCTACTCGAGGGAAAAAATCCATATCTGTATCCTTATCATCTTCCACATTCCTCTACACATACACCTCCACCTTTAACCCAATTACCTCCTACTCCATCTATGCAGGGTGAGATTCCTTCATAGTCGCAACAACAAAATGCTACAAGGGTTGTACACTCACAACCAGTTTTCAACCAAGTGGTTTAGACACTGGATCAAGGAAATGATCTTTCTTTTAGCCCAACAGTCTTCTCCAGTCCTCACAACCTACTCTGGCTGACTGCCTTGCATCTCTAGTATCCTCATCCTCTACATCAAATACCTTTGAGTGCCCTTCAAACCAAGTGCCACCTAGGATCCACACTGTAATGCTAACTCATGCTATTTCTAATTGGATTAAGGCTGGTAATCTTCCTACAAAAAGATCCGATTCGGGAAGTCCACTCATCTATCTATAGATTGCTGGAAAAGAGCCATGCAAGGCTTTTTTTGATTATGGTTCTGGAGTTAACCTCATCTCACATGATATGTACAAGGCTTGGAACCTACCACCTCTTAAGAAGAGCAACATCCATCTAGAATTAGCAAATCAGTTATTTACTATTCCTTTGGGATTAGCAGAGGACATTGTGACCACAGTTTGTGAGTGGTCCTATCATACTAATTTTCTAGTTATCAAGGTGGACAACTGCAAAAGTGACTTTCCCATCATTATGGGAAGGACTTAGTTAAGCATGGTTAATGCACGAATGGGTATAAGGGATCTATATCTAGAAATATCTAAGGAAAATGAGTTAGGAAAAATTAAGAAGAAGCGTATTCCATGCATTACGTATAGTGATAATGGGTGCAATTGTGTGCAAAGGATTTGGTCAATCAAGAGCACATACATTAAGACATGTAATTAGTGTGCATAAGAAATTAATATTCAATGGTGTTTGCACGTAGTAGCCACAAAGAAGGAGGGCATCGAGTGGCTAATAGTTTATTCAGATAGCGGCACAATATGCATATAGCCAACTGAGAGCCTAACATATGCATACATTGAAGGCATGGACAAAGTTGAACAAGTTCATTCCCAACTCTTTAATGAAGATGATGATACCTATTAAGAAGAGTTGGAGATTCCTTATCACTTCAAGTAGGAGCCCTTAGAGCTAAAAACTTTACTGGTTAGTATGGAGTATGCATTTTTAAAGAATGGTAAACTGGTGTCCTTAGAGCTAAAAACTTTACCNGCAAATTATTAAGGATGAGATAGAGCAACTCCTCAAGATGGGGTTCATGTATTCAATCGCAGATAGTGAGTGGATGAGCCCACTTGTAATTGTATTGAAGAAGGATGGCAAATGGTAGGTTTGCATTGACTTTAGGTTGTTAAATATGACAACATTTAAAGATCATTTTCCTTTGCCATTTGTAGATAAAGTGTTAGACACCATATCCAGGCATTGTTATTATAACTTTTTGGATGATTATAGTAGCTATAACCAAATCCAAATTGCACTTGACGATTAGGCCAAGATAATATTCACGAGTCCTTGGGGAACTTTTTCATATTGTAAGATGTCATTTGGCCTATGCAATGCTCTTACAACATTTCAACACTTGGTCCTTAGTATCTTTCAATAGCAAATCAGTAGTGGTGTTAAAGTCTTCATGAAGGACTTTTCCACCTATGGAGCTATCTTTGAGCAAGCCTTGGACCGACTTGAGCAAGTACTAAGGGGATGTGTAGAGACAAACCTATGACTCAATTGGCAAAAGAGCTATCGCATGGTCCAAGAGGGCATTGTCCTAGGGCATTGAATTTAATAGAAAGAGATTGAGGTAGACCTAGAAAAGATAAAGATCATCCAAGGTATAACATGCCAACCACAGACTGTTAAAGATGTTCGGTCATTCCTTGGACACATTGGCTACCACCAATGTTTTATTGAGAATTTATCTAAGATTGCAAAGCCATTGGTAGAACATACAAACAAAGATGCATCTTTCATTTGGACCAAGGAATGTGAACACGCATTTCAACAATTAAAAGAGAAACTCGTAGAAACACCAATCCTATGAGCACCAGATTTGTCCAATTCATTTCATATCATGATAGACACATCTAACTATGCTTTAGGAGCAGTACTCACGCAGATCAACGATAAGAAACATCCATATTATATCCATTGCACTAGTTAAAGCATTATGGAAGCATAGTTAAATTACACCATCACTAAGAAAGAATTAATGGTAGTGGTGTATGTGTTAGAAAAGTTTAGGCACTATGTGCTAGGTAACAAAGTGTTTGTGCATACAGACCACAGTGCAATTCACTTATGAATAAGCTGATGATGAGCCCTCATGTCATACGGTGGCTTGTGATCTTGCAAGAATTCGATCTTACTATGGTAGATCAAAAAAGGACCGAGAATGTGGTTGTTGACCATCTTTCTTGCTTAAGATGGGATAACAAAGAGGAGGAGAGCCCACTTTCTAATCAGTTTCTAGATGAACTCCTCTTTATTGGAGCAATAAATGAACAAACGCCTAAAAAAGAAATATGGTATAATGGCATCTTCACATATTTTTTCACTCAAGAGATGCCACGACTTGGATTTTAGGAAGAAGTGATAATTTTTTTATTAGATCAAATACTTCATGGAAATCAACAGACACCTCTACAAGGTGTGTGCTAATGGCCTAATTCGTTGGTGTGTCCCTAACGAAGATCAACTGCATGTTCTCCAGAATGCTCATGAAGGGCCTTACAGAGGCCATTATGTAGGGAGACGCATGACCATAAAAATCCTGATGATAGGATACTATTAGCCTACAATCTTTAGAAATGCCCACCAATTTGTCAAGTCTTATGAACATTGTCAACATGACGAGGGGATGACCGCTCACATGGAAGGCCCTCAACAATGGATTCAACCACTGGAACCTTTCGACATATGGGGCATTAAGTTTATGGATTCCATCACGCCCATGTCTAACGGGAAGGCATATTTTATAGTAGTAGTTGACTACTACACAAAATGGGTAGAAGCAGTAGTTGTTACTAATTGTACATCATCCACTGCTACCAAATTTATACAACAAAATATCGTGAATAGGTTTGGGATGCACATTCACTAATTTCTAATAATGGAACTCATTTCATAGATGCCACATTTAGAAAATTAATGCAACACTTGGGGGTAAAACATAAATTAACAACACCTTACCACCCTCAAGCCAATGGTCAAGTAGAGGTAACCAATTGGGAGATTACAAAAATACTAACATGGACCATTAGCAAATATAGGAAGGACTAGAGTATAAAACTTAACGATGCTCTCTAGGCTTATCGTTTAACTTGGAATATTCCTATTGGTTATTCTTCTTATGAGTTAATGTACAGGAAATTTCCAATGCTTCTAATCCAATTTGAACTTCGTACACTCTCAACAGCCTATGATCTAAACCTTGACCTAAGTCTAGTACAGAAGGAAAGATTGATCAATCTGAACATGCTAGATGAAAATTGCTTAGTGGCCCTATCCTTGAATGAAGTGAACAAGACATTCAACAAGCAATGTCATGATCTTAGAATTAGGAAAGCAAAACTTCAACTAAGAGATAAGGTTCTTTACTAGATAAAATTCCAAACATTATGGGAGGAACCTTATATAATTGATCAAACCTTTCCCTCTAGTACCATGTTGATTTACAAACCTGACAACCCAAATAAAAAGTAGTTGGTTAACATCCAACAAGTCAAACCTTTCCTAGAACCAAGACAGGCTAATGTAAATATTGCCTCAACAAATGGACACCCTCGTTTTATTTTTTGGGTCTCCTCCTTCCAACTCAGTTGTGGGGGAGATGGCCATCTATGCTAACCATTACCATGGCGTCTCAGTTTTTCTACCTTTTTGTTTTTCACATTTTTGATTTTCGAATTTTTCTAATTTTACACCATCTTTAGTACCTTTAAAATTTCTTGATTATTTTATACTTTTTTATATATTTTACTTTATTTTATTCAAGTGTGATATTTTCTCATTTTTGCTAATAAATTTGCTTTATTATCATAGGACATAATGCTGTAGTTGTTGTTTACTAATAATGATTTGTGTGTAATGTGTGATTGTCAATGTCTGGTTTCTATTTTTTGAATTCTAATGTTTGATGACTTTGGCATGGTTTATTTTTCATGGAATAGGTAGTAAGTCCACGTCGTCCACCCATCCAATGAACTCTATGGTTTTCCTTGTTATAGGAATTTGAGGTTCCCTTGCATTAAAGAAACTTTTAATCAATTGGTGACCTTGGTAGTTCTAGAATTAGGAAGGATCCAAAGATTTGTAAAGGGCGTGACTTCAAAGGAACTCAATACTCTTTGCACTCTTCTTCTTGCTTAAGCGCTTGAGTATTTTTCATGGACTTCTTATTGTTCCATACCACCCAATGATAGGAAGATAAATAACGTCATTACATGATGTGGTTCCCATCATTCAAGAAAAAAATGATGAGAATTCAAAGCACACCCCTTTGACACAAATAAGTTCTTGCATGGTGTGGTTCCCATTAAAAAAAAAAAAACAAACAATAAAAAAACAAAAAAATAAAAGACAAAATAAAATTGGGAATTCAAAGCACATCCCTGGGACAAATAAATGGGCTACAAGCATTGGTTATGGAACTTGAAATATATGCACCTATGGTTAAAGGTTTCCTCTAACTAAGGCCCTCTCTCTCTCACTTCCTACTTTTCTCTCTCCTCTTTGTGACATGGTGGTTGTCTTGTAGGGGTATTCTTGTGTCTCGAGTGAGTGGATCGATCTTAGAGTGGTGATGCAAAGTCATTGAAAGTGGATGGTTTTGGTCTAGACTGAGGATGGAACTTCTCGAGTTATTTTAACCACAAATTCCACAAGGGACTTTTTATGACCTCAATTTGGAACTCCATTTCACCTTCTCTATCATCTGTCCATGTTGCCGTAACTCACCTCACTGTTGAGTTCTATGTTATGATCTATGTCTTAGTCTGATGTGTTGGGATTCTTCAGTGGATTCTTTTAGGTTGGTCTTTAACTTGTCATAATCATTAAATTGACTATGGGGCCCACGAACTCCTTAGCTGAGGTTATGCAAGGGCAAAAAGGGCATGAGCCTGCTATGGGAAGGATCTACTTGCATAACTTTTGACTTGATTAGTTAAGGTTCCTTCCCTTTGACATTGCTATAGTCCTATATTTCATGTATTTCATTACATAAATTGCTCAGTACTCAATCTTTCATTGCATTTATTCATTAAATTAAAATTTCTCTATTTTTTCAAATTTATGAACTTCAACGTCCTCTTCTCATGATTTCATACTATTCTTGGTCTTCTAAGCTTTCATTTGACTCCAATTTCATCAAAAAATTTCTTGTATTTTGAAAGTTTATCCAAAGTCAATGGTGGTTAATAGATGCATCGATGAGACCTCATTGACGTAGTTGACTGTGTCGATGAGTCCTTGTCAACGAGGCCTCGTCGATGTAGTGTAAAAATACTATATATACCGTTACATAGTTAGGAATTTTTTGTAATTTGCTCATAACACATGGTGAGTTTTTGCAATTTTTCAGAGCCCAAAACCTTCTAGAGCCCATAACTTTCAAATTGTGTGTTCAAATCATTTCGTTTTTTGATCTTGCACTTACCAGAGGTAAGATATTTATTGTGGGGGCCGCAAACCTTAAGGTTTTTGATGAAATTTTTGAAAATTTTTCTAACTCCCCCTAAGGGTTAGTAACCTTAACAACATAAAAATATCAACTCGTTTGATAGTTAATCCTTCCAACAACCTTTGAGATGATTTATTAATGATAATACATAAATAAATGATAATTGGATTAATTAAATTAGTCATAATCACAACTTAGCCAAGTGTAACTATCCTCAACAGTTAAGGTATCCCATTTATCTTAAAGCTACACAATGATTGCTATTCCACGATCTTATTGTGATTATAGATGGCAGCAAAGCAAAACTGTCTATAGGAAGGGGAACCCTTACAACCACAGGAGAAGCAACCTAGAGCTGGAAGGGGCTAGCAAGAACAAGGTGAAGAATTGCTAGAGGGGACCGATGTAACGAGGCCTCTTTGAGAGGAGCCCAAAGTGGAATTTGTTCAACAAATTCTAGAGGAAGAAGTGCCTACAGAATAATCCCAACAAGGAGAAGCACCAAGACCCATGCTAAGGCTTGAGGTCACTTTGACTCAAGCCTACCTAGACATCATTAGGTCCCAAGAAATCCAAAGATCAGTTCTTCAAGAGATAAACTTCAAGCCATTTTTGGAGAAAGCTCTAGAGGACGTCAAGACATAATTGCAAGCCTCTCCCATGTGGCCAGTAATCACGTCCAGTGGAAAATGGTACATGGGGAAGACCTATCTCTTCTAGAGTAGTCGAAGGCCAAGGTCCATTGTAAAAATCAAGGACATTCAAGAGTCCTACTTGGCAGAAACTATTACACAGGCATTGGGGTTGCTAGACATTAGAGCACAGTTGCCAGGGATATCAACAAAAGATAATTTTGAGGCAAAAAGGGAATGGACCCAACAATGCTACGGGGTGGACTATAAAGAGTATGATGTGCTCACACTAGCGAAGTGGACTTATTTCAAAATTGCAACCTATCACCTCAATCCAACGGTGAGGCCAAGCAAGGTGATTGCTTTCTTTGCTTGAGCATGCACTGCTCTAAGTAAGAAATATCCTGTTAACCTTCCACAACTGATCTATTTGGAGATTGAGAAGTGTTTCAAGGAAAGTGAACATGGAAGGAAGATCCTACCCTTGTTGTGCCTCATCAAAAAACTTTGCAAAAGGGTAGACATTGTTTGCTATTCTAATGATACTCTCAAGCATGCTTCCTTGGCCTCATGGGAAAAAATCATAAAAGATAAGATGCCAGTGACCACTCATGAAGAGGAGCTACCGCCACCACCATCCACTTAGGAGACAACACCAGAGGCCTACACAGTCCTTGAGCGTCTGTGTCAAATCCAAGAATAGCTCTTGAGCAAACAAGAGCAACAAGTAGGAATGAGTGGGTCGGATCTATTTGTGTATCAGCCAGCGATGAGTTGCCTTAATGAGGTGCCCCAAATAGTTAGCCAGATGGAAAGGGGTGGTTTCATTTTCTCTACCCAAAGAACACAACTACCTTTGAGGTTGGATCCCAATGCTTGAGAGGTGACGGTGTCACTAGAAACACACCATTTATTTCTAGAAATCTCTGGGAATGTGTCACTTTTTCGATGAGGTTGAAGGAAGGTGAAGAGGTAATTGTCTTGGTGATGTAGCACCAAGGGCAGGAGACAATGGTAGAAGTGGTTGTTGACCATGTAGTAGAAGCATTGAATGTACCTGCAACATCTGTACTAGATGTATTTGCACTTCAAGATGTGTAGACATTTGTAGGCACGGTCAGGAGGAAAATTGAAGTAGCCTAGCACGAACAGTTGCTAGAACTATTGGTAGGAACCAGACAATCGACTTTAGACATCTTTGATCTCCCAAAGAACATCATTATAACTCAGTCAAAATTATTGAATGCAAGGGGTAGATGCATCATTTTGGAGGGGCAACTAGAAATTTCCGAAGACCAAAATCAACACTTGGTCATAGAGGTTGCTAAACTTCATGCCTAACTTGCAGAATAGACAATCCTCAGCCTAGTAGTGATAAGAGATGAAGTTATTAAATAGCTTCAAGAACGATTTCAGAAGGATGAGGAGGAAGTAGTAATGGCCATCTTCAAATAGTTCGTAGTAGAAGCTGAAACCTATTCCATAAAAAAGAACTTGAATTAGATGCGCTAGGAGAATGAAGCATTGACTACACAAAATCATCACCTGCAAAATTTTGATGCTCAAAGAGGTCAAATGCAAGAATTAATTCATCAATAGTAAGAGCAGCTTACCAGGGTAAATACTGAATTGAGGAAATTGGCCGTAGAGAATTGCAATTTGTCAATGGAGGAGGTATGCAGCTTACGTCAAAAGTCTGCCATCAAGATCACCGCTTGGAAGAACAAAGTTCTCAAATTTGAGAAAGTGAGAAATAACTATAGAGACTAGGTTGGTTTGTAAAAGGAAGTGAATGAAAAATAGATCTAGATAGTAAAGGAAAAAATAAATGAATCTCTCCAACAACTCCAACAAGGAAGAGAGATGTGGCAGCCCATCCTTGATGGCATTGACACCTACAATAAAGCGGAGATATGCTTGAAGGAGTTGCAAATTGAGGAGATAACAAAGTACATGGAGTTAGCCAATCTCTATTACGCAAACATAGCAATGCTGACTGCTGGATGACCGTGGTTAGAGTTAGAAAAATAAGTGGCTAGCTCGTATCTGCTATACAAGGCTGAGTTTAAACACTACAAAGACACCAAGCAAAACCTTGAGATTGCTAACGTTGAACTTGAAGTTCTTAGAGGGCAATTCAGAGATCAATAATCTATCATTGAGAACCTAGCCAGACAAATGAATGACTACAAGGAGTTGAAGGACATAGTTAGGGCATTTGACATTGAATGTAAATAGTTCGTTACTTGGTTTGTCAATGCCAAGGAGTTGTTTCCAACGATTCCGTGTCCTTGGGATGTGCCTGGTCCAACCCACATTGGGGAAGCTGCGTGGACAATGCATGATTCTAGTTGTATGGAGGAAAAAATGAAAGCACTGCTAGATGCTTTCTGCCTCGTGCTTGAAGTTGTAATAGTAGCAAGATACCCGCAACCACCTCAACCATCGCCCATGTGTGAAACCGATGAAGGTGCTTTGGAGCCTTTGGAACCACCACCACCTAGGACTGTCTAATTTTCTCCAACTAATTTCACATTATCAAGAAACATGCTATTTAGTTTTTAAAGAGTTGCGTTATGGTGTTCAAGTTTGTGTCCTGAACACCACCATTTTTATAATGTGTTGATCCATACATTTTGGCACTCCACTTTTTGTCAAGTTAGTCAATTTGTTTTGTTGAAGAAAAGTCAGTCAATAATCCCATACCTTTCCAATTTTGTAAAAGAACTCGAGGATAAATTTTCATTCAATCATGGGGTATGATGAGTCATTGTTGGTTGGCTGCATTGAGGAGGCCTTGTCGATGCAGTTGACTACGTCAATGAGGCCTTGTTGAAGAGGCTTCATTGATGCATCTTATCCTACATCAACGAGGCCCCATCGATGTAGTATCTATGTGTCGCCTATAAATATGTGCCTACTAGTTGCATTTATGGTAATATAGATTTCAGTAGTAGCAAAGTTCTTGCATTTTTTTCATTCAAAAGTTCGAATTTTTTCCCCCAAGTGCTCATAGCAAGAGTTATTGAGTGTACGAATCTTTATTTGAGCATTGTTGTACCTAAGCACGACAGTGTGTGCGGAAATAAAGACGAGCTTTTTGATAAACCTTGTAGCACTTTGGATAGATTAGCTATTTCATTTATGCATTTACTGTTTACAATTATTTATTAACTTTTTTCAATTAATTATTAGTTATTTTCTAGTTACTATGTTAGATAAGCAATTACGCCAGATAGATTACACACATAAGTACAACTATTTTGAGCATAACACATATTCGCTTGGTAATTCTAGCAGCGTTATTGCTTGGTACCCCCAATAGCATAGCGCTTGGTCGCCCAGTAGTGGATACGTGTGTTCAGGATGTGTACAAAAAGTGGGATCGGATGCTTATGTTAAGACTAGTTAAATGCTAGTTAATTAGTTAATGTAGATTAGTTAATCAAACTCCTTTTATCTACATTTTAAGCACCAAAATATAAAATACAAAATAATAAAAATCAGATGCCTTAGTTACACTTAACCATACCAATGTACATCACAAGTGTAATTGGGAGGACAATGATTGACCTCAGGGCTAGATCCACTTCCTAAAGTACAAGTGCATTGGAAACAATAAAGTCCATGGAATTTGATTGGATCATGCATGAACACTTTGTGATTTATATGGTTGGGCATAGGGGTAACTCATTGCTCATCAAAGAATAATGGAAATGGAAATGGTTAATTACCTATGACAAAGAGTCTATAGAACATATTTTTTACAAGGCTTTAATATGATTATGATGGGTTTTGAATACCTAATTAAGAGAATGATCCAAAAATAATTTATCAAGAAAATGATTTAGAGTTCATACCTCATGCTCAAACAAGTGTGACAAAGTTTTTATTAAAGATATTTCTTTGTACAAATGCATCATTATGTTATGTATATATGCTACATTGTTTCACATTGTGTACTTGTTAATCCATGAGATGTTAGCTTAGTGGTACAGGTCTTGGCCTAGTAACCTTAGGTCACAAGTTTCATTCTACTAGGTAGCACTGAGTTATAAAGTTCTATAAATCTTCGGTTGTACCTATGTTTCACTGATTTTGGGTTCAAACACACTTCACATTGTGAATATAATGTTTTCAATGTTATGTTTGTTAACATTCTTTTGTAACTATTTTATATGCTTATGATTGATTTTTCTTTTAATGCAATGGTTTAGATATCTTAAATATTGATGAAGTGATGTTTGAATGTTTGTCTTTTTTGTCTTCTAGTGTCTAGCCACTGAGTTTGCTCGTATTTGGTCTTGTAAACATCACATGGTATCAAAACAAGGTGGTAGTTGCAATCCTAGAAATTAGACACAACCATGATTAGAGTTAGAAATTATGTTCCATTGTGTGACATTCAAGTGCTAAAAGCCTCTAACTACCATATCTGGGTCCTTCAAATGTGATTTCTATTGTGAGGAAATAGCCTGGAAGGAACTCTTGCTGCAACTCTCATGGTGGATGATAATACCAAGATGGTGCAAATGTTGATAACATTAAGTATGTTTAGCAAATTTGTACAATTCATGGAGAAATAGGATTTTGCATATAAGATGTGAAAAAAGATGGAGGAAATGTTTGAAGTTAAAAAATAAGTCAAAACTAGTATCATTTCCTGACATTAGTCCCAGATGGAAGTCCTAGCACATTGAACCTGAAGAACCCTTGCTACCTCCTACATCCAATACCTCTCGAGCAGTTTTTGAAATTGAAGAATTACCTGAACCTGAACCAACCCAAATCGAAATCCCAATTACCCAAATTGAATCCATCGATAAATATGGTTATAGCTATCTGTACCCTCAAACAACCTCAACCTCTCGTGTTATTCCTGTCGTCCCTGACCTAAACCTTGACCCAAGTCCTTTTGAAGAAGAGGACAGAATTCTTTTGGAAATAATTTCTGAAGGATCAGTTAGATGTTATGATCAAGAAGCCAGTCCGGTTTATGATGAAGAAACTGAGGCACGAATTCAGAGAGAAGAAGATCTATGGTTCCAATTTCAGCTCTTCAATATGATTGTCTAGCAACAGATAGAAGACCAGGGTGAAATAGAAGTAGAAGTTCAATATGATGAAGACATGGGTGATGTAGAAGATTATTATGAAGAAGATGGAGAAATCCACCATCAAATGGATATGTTCAGATCAAACAACGTTCAACTAGCTGAAGCCAAGCCGTCACAATCTGGCGAACTTTCAACTGCTCAATAAGACATCCTACCTTTTGCTGAAGCAATGAAGAAAAAGAAGTCCTTTTTGCCCTCTGGACAGAAGGATATTCAACTTATAGAAATCCCAAAAGATGCCATTTACAACTTCGCCAACACCTTTTCGGCTAGGTTATCAACATCCATCAAGCAAACTGAAGCCCTCCTGGATATAAAAGGTAAAGGAATTCACCCAGTTTTCCTACCTATGTTTACTGAAGACAAAATAGAAAAATGGAAAAAGCAAGGTCACAATTATGTGCACTTAGGACAAATTGACATAATGGTTAGTCCAAAGTTTAATTATGATATTGGTGCTGAATATGTAGTTACGCTATTAAATAGTAAAGTAATAGGAGATGGAATTTCTCAAGATCTAGAAATTGCTTGGGATAAAGCAAAAATTTGTCAGTTTCAAGGAAGGTTAGACACAAATGCCTTATGCACGGTACAACCGAACTATCAGTTGGCTTTAGCAGATGATTTTATTACTAGTGCTCTATTGCTTTGCATTGAAGTCCACAAAGTCGAGTTACTACCTAGTTCAGTTTATGCAGCAGTAGCAGCTAGAGGCACATTTCAATTTTCAAACACGATTCTTATGAATCATAAATTAAAATGGGGAGTCCAGTTTCCAAAAGGAAGTCAACATCTCATTCAGTGTGGCAAAAGTATTCAAACTCCTAGATATGTTCAATCTTTTCCAAAAATACAACACCTTCCGCAGGAACAAGAATTCAAGACATATGAGAATCCCAAATTAAGATGGAGTCAGTATCCAATGCAGCAGTTCAGAAGATCAGCAGTTATTACATTAGAAGCCATTCCATCAGTCCTACCTCCACGAAAGTTGTCAGAAAATTCGAGTTCATCCAAACAAGAGGAAAGAGAAGGAGCTACATTGCCTAACTATGATACTAGAGGTACTTTGTATAAATTTCAGCATAGAATGAATATGTTTACTCCTACAACCTATCGTTAGTATGGAGATCGCAGATTGCTTAGTGGCAGAAGATGGTCGCCCCAGGCTGCTTATGCAACAATAACATTGCAAGCAGATCCTCCTCAAACCAGAGTAGATTCCAGTTATTTGCTTGAACACACTCTAACTAGTGCAACCGATCAACAGTTAGAGATACGTTAATTGAACTATTTGGTTCATTGGACGTCATACGCATCAAGGCATATAACACATTGAAGATTAGTTAGACACAATTGAAGGTGCTGTTGATAAAGTTGGTGATCAATGTAGCTAGCTTTCAAAAGAAATGTCTGACCATCTAGAAGCCTACGATGCAATTTGGAAAGAAAGAGAGGATGCTAGAAGCAGAAATCGACAGCAAGCGAGTGAGAAAGTTTTAAAGTTTCATGAAATCTATACATTAGAAAATTAAATGAAGTTGCCTGTTCAATCAGCTAAGGTCACTACTCCTGTTCAACCTACTCCTCAACCAACTACCGATGCCAGAGATAAAGCATTGCTAGAAAAGATTAAAAGACTCATGGAAGAAAAGAAGGGAAAACAAGCTTCTACAGCATAGCCTACAACACCTCCTTCAACAGAACAAGAAGAAGAGAAGCTGGAACAACAAAAAACGCTTAAATCGCCAAGGATTTCCTCAGAAGAATGTCAGCAGAGAATTATGATGGCTAGAAGACAACCAACTAGACCATGGCAACGACCAGCAGTAAATTCGCCCCAAGCCTTTTTAGCCTTTCAACAATGGCCTGCTTCAACAATCACAGTAATTGACATCGATTATTCACCACCTAAAGAGGTACTACATGCTTTGAGATTATGGATTGATCAATTAAGAATAGCCATGAATATACTCAACATAGATGAAAGGACAACCATCATTGATGCCTTCACAAGAGCCGCAAGAAAGATCAGACATTGGTGGGAAAGTGCTATTCATGAACAACAAGAACAGATACTCCAAACAAGTTTATATGGTGTATTTGTTGCCCTTGTTATAGAATTCATAGTTGATTTGTCTTCAAAGCTTAGATTTAAAGATAAGCTCCTTATAGTCAAAGAAAACTAGGAGATTTGCGCTATTTTGAATAGTTTAGTGCAGAATATGCTAATGAAGTATATTGTCTGGCATTGCACTGTGATCAAATGATAAATTATCTTTATTTAGGGAGTCTACCAGCTAAGCTCGGTCAAATGGTCTTGTACAAAGCATTAGAAAAGGATATAGATTTGTCTTTAACATACTCTACAGATGTAGTGCATATGGTAAGACAAGAATTGCAATGTGCCTGCTACAATGTTTCACTACAGAAGCTCTTACCATCAGTCGAAGTATGTACAAATTTAGACGGAGTGGATTCTTTTGGTCCTCCTCGAGCTCCCTCAAGACATCCAAAGAAAAGGTTTACAAAAAGACGAAGTTATCATCCCATGTTTTCAAGAAAAAGATGGTCTGCTAAGAGAACATTCAAGCCCAGAAAAAGAAGATTCTTTGCCAAGAGAAGAAGTGGTCCAGTCAGGAAGAAATCCATTACCTGTTACACCTGCAAACGTCAAGGACATTATGCTTATGAATGTCCAGATGGATCGAGAAAAGACGGTGGAAGGATGAAAGCTTTTTTTGATACTTATCCTGAATGGGAACTAGTAGATGATCCGCAAGATCATATAGAACAATGTTCCGCCATTTAACTCATGTCAGGATCAGAAAATCAATCATCAGAATCAGAGTTTTCATCAGAATTTGAAGAAAATCAAGACGAAGAATAAGCAGCAGGAAGAAGTAATATGATGCAAGGATTGTTAGATATGAATCTAGATGATGAGGAGTGGTTTTCTAATATTTCTCTTGAAGAATTTAAGACAATAGAAAACAATGAAATAGATTGCAACTGGCAAGAATTAGAAGATTGACTTGAGTTAGATATTTCAAATGATGATCATAAATGGGATACAGACAAAGAATTAGGAGATAAAGAGCCTAGCATATCTTCAACATTTGGTTGCAATAAAGCGCTACCAAAAGCGGGTACTTAAGAAGATACATCAATGGATGATGAACTACCGTCCAAAATTGTGCAAAAGGTCCCAAAGTTTCTGATAACACCCTATCAGAAGAAATTTTCAGTCACTTTAAAAGCTAAGAAAGCCAGACTTAAGAGATCGTCCAACAAAAGGCCAACTCCAGAAATTCAGCATCAAATCAAGCATCTGCTGTCCTTACATAGTGTATTGTTAATTCCTATCAAAATTGTAGTAGATGGAAACAAGAAGTGGAGAAAGTATCAAGCCTTCATTGATATAGGTGCGACTCTTAATTTTTATCATAAAAATGCTCTGGAAAAATGGGAAGAAAATGCTAAGCCGGTAACACTAGAAACGATGAATGGAGTAAGAAGTCTTTCTCATTTTGCTTTAACATCCCTATCTCATTAAATGATGAATATGTGGGCACTACTAATTTTTTCCAAGTGTCGGATAGTGGATTTGATATTGGCTTAGGAGCACATTTCATGGATAGCATTGGTTCTTACACTATTGGTCAAGATATGATTTTTTGTTCATCACCATTATAAGATCTAAGACAAAAAATCATCATTGTAAGGATTCCAGCAACGATGCAAAGAAATAAGCATCCACAATTGAAGTAGTTCAAGCAAAATCCAACAGTATCAGAAATCATCTCACAATATGAAATGGAAGATATTGCACGAGGCAAATACCAGCATCTCCAATAACTAAAGAAAGCACACATTGATTTGAATCAGAAGAACACATGTTAGTTCCATGTTTTCAAGAACTCCAATCATGTTGTTGTGAGCATCCTTTAGAATTTTTGGATAAGGATAGTCCAGTTGCCTACATTCCAACGGTACACAACATTTCAGTACAAAGAAAAACGATTTTACTCAATCCTCCAGACACACAAGAAATGACCAAACAAATTGAAGAATCTTTGAAGAAAGGTTTGATATGACCTTTACAGTCTAATTACTCTTGTGCTAGTTTTATTGTGCAAAATCATACAAAAATCAAAAGAGGTAAAGCTAGAATGGTCATAAAGTATATTTCACTAAATGTGGTAATTATCGACATCAAATGGCCACTACCTAACAAGGAAAATTTGATTCAGAAAGTTGCAGTAAAATCCTACTTCAGCAAATTTGACTGTAAGAGTGGATATCACCAAATTAAGATATTAGAGGAAGATATTCATAAAACTACCTTCAGTACTTCGCAAGGATTATACGAATGGACAATCATGCCGTTCGATTTAAAGAATGCTCCTTCACAGTTTCAACATTGCATGGATGCAATGTTTGAGAAGTATCATGAATTTATTGTAAATTACATTGATGATTTTCTTATATTCTCTGAATCAATGGAAGATCATGTCACCCATTTGAAGCAATTTGCCAGCATGTGTAAACAACATGGAATAGGATTGTCAAAAGATCCTCATAAGTTCCAAATCGAAAAAAGGGACAGAATTTCTCGGAGTCCAGATAAAAGATGGAAAGATTTACATGCAGCCGCATGTCCTTCTGAAAATCAACCAGTTTCCTGATCGCCTTGAGAATAAGGAGCAATGTTTAAGGTTTTTAGGTTGTGTGAATTATGTTTATAAATATATTAATAAGTTTTCAGATAAAACTACAGAGATCAGATGGTGCAAAAACCAAGTCCCTTTTGTGTGGACAAAGAAGATTTCAGATCAAGTAATTCAGTTAAAGTCAAAATGTTAGAATTTTCTGTCGCTCAATCCTATAATCAAAGGTCCGTTTGTTCTTAATACTGATGCAAGTTTTGATGCATGGGCCACTATTTTATTCAAAAAAGGTTCAGCAAATGAAGAAGAAATTTGTGCTTACACATCTGGTGCATTTCACAAACATGAGTTAAATTACTGGCCAACAGAAAAGGAAATATTAGCAGCAGTTAGAGGTTTAAAGAAATTTCACATCTACCTAATTGAAGGACCATTCATTTTAAGAATTGATTCAACTAATCTAGCAGCATTGTTAAGAAGAAAAATCACACCTTTTCCTAAGTTACAAAGATTTTTCTGGTGGCAATTCCTACTAGCTTAGTATCAATTTTCTGTATAAAAGGATTCCTAATTCAATAAATTTTTTACCTGATGCCTTTACCCGAGAACTAAAGCCAGAAGCTCAAATCAAGATGTTATAGCCTGAAAAAAGTAGCAGTTCACAGAACCCTTTTTAAGATGTAGACGATTGGTTATCATGGCCACTTACCAGTTTAGAATAACGTGTTAGATTATGTCGTCGCATTACAAGGTTTTTCCCACAAGACTCAACTATGAGTGTAAGCAAACAGTGTCCAACACTCGATCTATTCATAAACATGGTAGGAAGAATAAATTGTGTTAGCAATTTACAATGGAGCTGCCTCGAACCACAGATCATGACACACTTGTCCCAGATGGAAGTCCTAGATAATATCTTGCTGATTTGAATGCCTTGATTTGCAAACGATAATGCTAGAAACTACATCAACCACGTCATCGGATCAAATGGATGGGAAGTCGAACTATGCAGTTTGTTTCAACGAATCAATCTTTTCGAAGAAACCACTTGGTATGAAAATGAGCAACTTGTTATAAAACAGTTACCACCGCCTGAAGAAGTGTCGTCATCAACGTCAGCTCATGTCTTATCTGAATTGTCGAAGCTCATCAAGGAATGTCTTGATTAAAACCAAGCATGTGGGAAAATTTGTTCTATTCACCGTGCTATCTTAAACGCCATCTAATAGATAAGGATGACGTGTCATGTCTGTAGTAGTTATCTAAATAAGTGTGAGTAAAATCTAGATAAGTATGGTGAATCATTGGCGTGGCTTGTACGCCAACCTCTGCCTCAAATCCTATAAATAAGAGGCAAGCCCTTGTAGTCATTATGCATGTATTGGCAATTAGTAGAGCTTTGCAGAAGCATAGAAAGTCTATATGCAACTAGTTCTGTGATAATGTATGAAGAAGTGGAGTTTGTGCTTATGGTTCTTGCTTTGGCAATATCATTTCTGTGCATCTTCATTGGTCTTACTTTGATGATTTATTTAAAGCGCACTGCTATAGCACTCTAAAATCCACTTGCGTTGTGTTTTCTGTGAGAAACTCTAGTGTCACAGCAAATTGTCTCTTAATTAGGTGTACCCTGATCAGTTGCTGCCCGAATCGGTTGCATTTTGCTAAAGAATGGTTATGTTGGCGACCGTTTGGGATGCGATCGCTAATGAGTGTCCTCGAACAGGATTTAGGTGCCTGCTGGTGTTGAAAATAAGTTGCCAACATTTCTGCAGAAATCAATAATCTTCTAGAAATTTCCTCCCCAGCAGGATTTAGGTGCCTACTGGTGTTGAAATATTTAAGGTTAATAAGTTGCCAACCAATTAGGAGATTATAAAAAGGCAGTGTTGAAAACAAAATTTGTACACTCCAAGAAAATGAGAATTCATTTGAAAGGGTTAGAGGTATGAGGATTCCTACCAGCAGAATCCTCCCCATTCTCTTCCCATCTCAAGAATAGTCCATGAACAAAGGACTTAATAATGTACAGTTTGTTTGTTTTGATAGGAATGAGGTTTTTATACCATCAAAC
>MNCI01023517.1:1050-36487 GCA_015680685.1 Gnetum montanum | reverse complement strand
TTCTACTTGGGGCTCTCACAATAAAAGTTATTTTTGGACATATTTTAAATGTTTCCATTGCATTGCAAGTAAATTAGTTCCCAAAGTTTCATAATTGTATAATAGAACTAGCTGAATAAGTTTATTGTACATTTTCTTATGAACATCCCATGTCCAAATCTATTCTTGTCTACATTTACTATAAATAGAATATAAAGCATGGATACTATTTCAAACACTCTAAGTAATACAATTTTTCCAAGAATATCTATTTGAAACTAAGATGCCTAAATACTTATACAAGGAGACAATTTCCCTTTTCTCTACTGAATATAAAAATCATATGCAAAAGATCTTCTACCACACATCATCATTTTGGTTTTGTTAACATTAAATTTTATCCTTGAGATAGTACAAAAATAATCTAAAATTTAATAACAACGAGGTATTAACTTAAATGTGTTTAATTGTAATAGGTAGTGGTGAGTGGGGCAAATAGCATAATCAAAAAAAAATAGATACTTTTATCAAACTTAAGAGCATTTCAAGTACAATGTTTGGCATGGAGAAGGTGTTGAAATTTCATGACTAATATTGTAATATAGTTATACCTCAAGATATATAATTCAGCATTCCCCACTAAAATTGAACCCATGACTTGGAGCTTTCAAATCAAGTCTTACCACCAGGGGCCTCAATTAGATGACTACTTAAATCATATCACACCAGCTCAACTTTGATAAAGCAATGTCTTTTAAAAGGTGCACTATATAGGTTTTTTTATATATACCAAACCATCTGAAACAGCTTTCTATAATTTTCTTACTAGAATACTCATCCTTTTAAAGAAAGAAGAATTGATTAAATGTTACATAATCACATCCGAAATCTACCTTAGCATTCATATCTTTGTACCTTTTTCTTTTTCTTTTATTTTAATATGGCAAGTATTATGCCTTAAAAAATAGTTAAAGTTAATTGATTGGTCATTTCAACACTAACAATTTACCTTCACATGTACAAAAGCATCATCTTAATCTTCTCTTCTTGGGTGGAAGATGCCCACCTATAAAGACCAGCTACAACCGTGAGTGCTAGCAAGATAGGATGAAAAAGCACATACAACATGGCAAGTTTTTAGACTCAAAAGCTTGTTGAATATGGAAACCTTTGAGGTCGATCATAACTACAGCCTTAAGATAATTCTCCTATGATCATTAAATGTGGTAGTAATTGAATACATGGCTCTTTGAGATCGTAAACATAGCCTTGGCTTGTTTGGTAGCGACAGTTGATTCAGACCATTTTAAACTAAAAAAAATGTTTGATTTTATGGAAGTAAATCAATGGATTTAACCATAAATCCATAACCCACCATATGCACATTTTCCTTAGATTTTCTGATATTTGTTAAAGTGTAAGCTTCTCTAGATCAAACATATCTATGAATTTGATGTGAGGTTTAGAACTAGTTAGCAGATTCAATATTTGGTAGATGAATGATGTTCCAAGTTATGTAGATTTAGGATTCATATTCATTAGATGGGTAAGGTTCAAAGTCAAGTTCCTCAAAAGATCATTAAAACACATTGACTATGTTAAATGTGTTTAAGGATTGATTGTTACAAAAGTTGAAG
Source organism: Gnetum montanum (assembly GCA_015680685.1). Lineage (NCBI taxonomy): Eukaryota > Viridiplantae > Streptophyta > Gnetopsida > Gnetales > Gnetaceae > Gnetum > Gnetum montanum. Next base: position 34,871 of record MNCI01023517.1, on the reverse strand, counting down.
GGTCGATCATTACAAAAGTTGAAGGCTTAGCTATTGTAGAAGTTGAAGGGTTGACCATTATAGAAGTTGAAGGGTTGACTATTATAGAAGTTAAAGGGTTGACAATTATAGAAGTTGTTATTTTCCATTGATGTATTTTCCTATTTAAAGGTCAATATCAATTAAATAAAAATTTGAAATTTATTTACCTCTATTTTTCCTAATTTTTATTCTACTTTATTTTTTTTATTTGAGGATAGCAATGCACAACCTCAGAGGCTAATAGTGGTATCGGAGCTCAATTTAGACGGCTAGAGAGAAAAGCACAGTAGTGCACCTAGATTTAGGAGGCTCAAGCAAAGAGCACAGTAGTGCACAAATGGCCTTTCAAAATTTTGTATAGCTTGCCATCTCATGTTTTGATGGTCACTATGACCATTGGAGCATGTTGATGGAAAATTTCTTAAAGTCTAAGGAGTAGTATCAAGTTGTTGAAGATGGTGTAGTAACACCCACAATTGAGGATGCACACAAATGAACAAAGAAAGAAGCTAGAGGGACTAAGGCTAAAATATTTAAAGGAAAATAATTATTTATTTCAAAAAATTAATCATTCTTTCCTAGAGACTATTCTTGGCAAAGAAACTTTCAAGGATATTTGGGATTCTATGAAGAAGAAATATCAAGGGTCTTCGAGAGTAAAGTGCCAATAGCTTGAAGCTTGAGAAGGGATTTTGAGACTTTGTAGATGAAAAATGTGGAGTATGTTACCAGCTATTGTTTAAGGACAATGGGAATAGCCAATAACATGCAATTGCATGGTGAGAAGATGGAGGATGTGATTATTGTTGAGAAGATATTACGTTCCCTATCCCCCAAGTTGGATTATGTTGTTTGTTCAATTAAAGAATCCAAAGAAGTTGATGAAATTTCCCTTGATGAACTTCAAAGTTCTTTGTTAGTCCTTGAATAGAAGATGAATTGAAATTCAACTTTTGAAGAGCAAGCTTTGAAGGCTTCTACTTTTACTTATTCCTCAAGAGGAAGAGGTAGAGATAGAGATAGAGGAAGAGGAGATTGATGTAATAGAGATAGTAGCAAACATTTCAAAGGGTATGGTGATAAATTTCAAGGCAAAGATAGAGGACAAGTTGAAAAATCTAAGGTGGAATCCTTTAGATGTCATAAATACGAACACTATCATTCCCAATGCTACACTAAAATACCTAATGACAAAGGAGAGAAATAAAATTTTGTAGAAGAGAAGGATTCTAAGATTTTGTTGATGATGGTTCAAGCCAACTGAGAGTCTCAGTCAAATGTATGGTATGTGGTTACTAGCTGCAGAAACCATATGTGTGGATGTAAGTCTTTTTTTTCTTACTTAGATGAAATTTTTCATGTTTTGGTCATTGTTCTACTATAAATGGAATGGGAAAAGGGGGTATTAACATTAGAACTAATAATGGTTTTGTAGAAAAAAATTCCAATGTTTTTTATGTTCCTGATTTAAAAAGCAATTTTTAAGTGTTGGTTATGTAATAATCATTCAAAAGGATGCTTGTGAAACTTATTATCTTTCAAGAGGAGCTATTGCAGTTTTTCAAATGAGCTCTAACAAATTATTTCCACTTAGGATTAAAAGTGCTCAATCTTGCCTAAAGTCTAAAGTAAAAGACCCAACATGGCTTTGGCATTTTTGCTATGGCCACTTGAATTTTGGAGGATTAAAGGTTCTACAATAGAAAAATATGGTGACTAGTCTTCCTCAAATTACAATTCCTTCTAGAGTCTATGAAGAATGTGTTGTTGGTAAACAACATCATTCTTAATTCTTTCAAGGAAAATCATGAAGAGTAAAGAATGTCCTTGAGTTGGTTCACTTTGACATTTGTGGGCCAATAGAACCATCTTCAAATGGATGTAAGAGGTACTTGATCACATTCATTCATGATTATACTTGAAAAATTTGGGTTTATTTTTTACAAGCTTTTAATGCATTTAAAAGCTTCAAGTTGTTTTTTGAGAACAAGTTTAACAAGATCATTAAGACTCTTCGTACAAATTATGGAGGAGAATATTGTTCAAAAGAGTTTGATGTTTTTTGTAAGAATCATGACATTTGGAGAGAGCTCACAACCCCCTATACACCACAACAAAATGGTGTATCAGAGAGGAAAAAGAGAACCATCCTTAGTATGGTGAGAAGCCTCTTGGAAAGAGGAAATATTCCAAAGAGTTTCTACCTAGAGGCTGTGAATTGAAGCATCCATGTCTTGAAAAAAAGTCCCACCTTTTTTTTCAAAACATGACACTAGAAGAGGCTTGAAGTGGAAGGAAACTAGTAGTGGATCACTTTATAATCTTTGGTTGCATTGCCTATGCATACATCCTTGATGAGAAAAGGAAGAAGTTGGAGGATAAGAGTGAAAATATGTCTTTTTTGATGTAAGTGAAGCATCCAAAGCATATAAATTGTATAATCCTATGACAAAGAAGATGGTGACTAGCAAAGATATCATCTTTGATGAAGAGAGCACTTGGAATTGGAATGGGCAGCAACCTACTTTAATTATTTTTGATAGTGAAACTATAGACTCTGCAACACCCAAAACTACATAACCTAGAACTACAGACTTTGAAGCACTAAGAACTGTGAAGGCTAAAATCCCAAAAACCATGAATGTTGAAGCATCAAGAATTGTGGAGGGTGAGACTTCACCAGTAGTAGCAGTAGCTAAATCTCATCATATTTGAAAAAGACCCTTATGGATAATGGATTATAAGGTTATTGGGATTGACCAATCTTATGATCCAATCATCCACTTTGCTTTTTTTGAAGATTATGATCCCACAGCTCTGGAAAGTGCTATTAAAGAATCAAAATGAAGAAAGGAAATGGAGGATGAAATTGAATCCATTGAGAGAAATGGTACTTGATAGTTGGTTGATCATCCAAAAGTGCACAAAGCCATTGGTGTGAAGTGGATCTTCAAAACAAAACTAAAGGAGACTGGTGAAGTTGATAGGTATAAGGCATGATTAGTGACTAAGGGATACAAGCAATAATATGGGATTGACTATAAATAAGTATTTACTCTTATTGCAAGACATGATGCAATTAGATTGTTGATTGCATTGATAGCAAAAAATTCATGGCCTATCTTCCAAATGGATGTTAAGTCTACATTCTTGCATGGAGACTTGGAGCAACAAGTATTTATTGATTAGCCCCTGGTTTTGTGAAGCTTGGTAGTAAGTACAAGGTCTATAAATTAAAAAATGCTTTGTATGGACTAAAACAAGCTTCAAGACCTTGGTATAGTAATATAAATACCTATTTTTCTAAGGAGGGATTTTGAAAATGTCCATATGATCATACACTTCTTACAAAGATTAATGAAGGAAAAGTGCTCATTGTATGTTTATATGTTGATGATCTTATTTTTACTGGGAATGATAGTGATTCATTTGAAAAATTTAAGAAGTCAATGATGGATGAGTTTGAAACGATTGATCTTGGAAAAATGCATTACTATCTTGGCATGGAAGTAGTGTAATCCCCCATTGGAATATTTATGTCTCAAAAGAAGTATGTCAAAGAAATTTTGAAGAGGTTTAAGATGAAGGATTGCAATCTTGTAAACACTCCAATTAAGATTGGCTTGAGGATAAACAAAGATCCTAATAGAAGCACGGTGGAGGCTATACTTTGCAAGAAAATTGTTGAGAGTTTAATGCATTTGACTACAACCAAACCCAATATAATGCATGCTATGAGTCTTATCAATACATACATGGAGTCTTCAAAAAAGATGCATTTGTTGGCTGCTAAAAGAATATTTCATTACTTACAAGGGACTAAATATTTTGGGTTATTTTACAAGAAAGGTGAGAAATCTGATCTTGTGGAATTTATTGATGACCATTATGTAAGAGATCAAGATGATAAGAAGTGCACTTTAAGATATGTCTTTATGATGGGCATAGAGGCTATTTCATGGCCATACAAGAAGCAATTAATTATCACATTATCAACCATAGAGGCTGAATTTGTTGCTACAACATCTTGTGCTTGCCAAGCTATTTGGCTAAGAAAAATTCTTAATGAGCTATATTTCAAGCAAGAGGGGGCTACTAGAATTTTCTATGACAACAATTCTACCATAAAGTTATCTAAAAATCCTATGCTACATGGAAGAAGAAAGCATATTAATGCAAGATTTCACTTTTTATGTGATCTATCCAATGATGGTATTATTGATTTGGTGTTTTGTAAGAGTGAAGATCACCTCATTGATCTTCTAACCAAACCCCTCAAGTTATCAACATTCTGGAGGTTGAGAAAGCAGCTTGGAGTTTGCACATTGAATGATTCTTGTTAAACTAATAGTTTGGAAATGTTGATGTATCAACCTCATTTATGCTAGGCACACAACCATAATCAACACGTGTGTATCATTCTTCATTGTGGTGGTCTTGATCATTACGAGAGTTATGTAATAGCCTAGGTGATTGATGAGTCGCCATTTAACCTAGCTGTGATATCGCATCAGCCATGATATCACATGCACGATATCATAGCCTATCTCCTCATCTATAAATAAGAGGTAGATAGTTCCAATAATAAGTCAATTAGTAAGTCAGTTTTAGAGTTCGTTTGATTTTAGTTTTTATTTTTACTCTCAACACTTGTCCTCCCAGTGTATGCCCGCAGTGTGGTGATTGTAATTGTACAGCATCCTTATTCGAGTGTGACATACTTGGACATGCACATGATCAAAAATAAAGATTGAGATTACTTCATCATTACAACATTCAATTAGTTTAATTAATTAATTGTTATTATTATTTATTGCTTTCGTAGTTAATATCTCTTCACCCTCAACTCCTATTAAACGCGGAATGAGTACGACTTGATTACGAGCATTTAAGTTTGAGTACTTGGTAACCCAATAGCATACCTAGGATTTGCGCTTGGTAATCCCAGTGGTAGTCATGCATGAAGTCCAAGATGTGTATAGATAATCAAGGAACAGATGCTCATCGTACTTAGGCCAGCTAGATTTTCTCTCACCCTTTCTCTCTTAGCTTAGTAAACATTATTTTCCATTGGCTTCAGGAGTAGCATTAGCATAGAAACACATCATACACCTCACTCTGGACTAAACCATATGTGACAAAGCTAATACTAATTTAGGTTGGAAGATAGCAAACTACGACTAAGGCTAATTGTCTAGGTGCCACAACTAGTCCGTCTACAGAGTTCAATCGGATCACTCATGAAATGCTCATATTCGTATGGTTGAGTGTAGGGGTACCTCATCACTCATCATTGGTGCCATTGTCGGGGATGGTGCTAGTTATCTAGATTAGTTATATCATACAAGGTCACTGTATAGGAATTAACGATATATCTTTTAGAAAGAAATAATTATAAAATGTCACATATAAATTCACACATAACTTCACAACCATGGCTCCCCTCCAAGACTATAACAATTCCACATCTAGTGGGAAAGTTCATTAGATAACCAATGAATTATATGAAAATGAAGATTGGAGTATGCAACCCGAGGTGGAGGTTTCTTATAAACATAAACAAAAGTAACTGATGAGTTGCGATATCGCATACGCGATATCGCAGCTTGCCATTACATCTATAAATAAGAGGTGGCTTTTCCTTGTTTTGACATCTAGATCTAGACACTTAGCCAAACTATAGCAGTTTTACCATTTTAGAGTTAGAATAATTTCCATGTGCCTGTAGTAGGAGTCTCAAAGTGAACAGATCTTTATTCAAGCAAATTATACCTGAGCACACATTTTTGTATGGCAATAAAGATAAAATTTTTGATAAACCTTGCAACATGTGGACTAAGCTAAATAGGATTTAAATTATTTTTAAATTTTTAAATGCTTTCTTAGATAATTAATCCTTCTCAAACCTTAACTCTCCTAGTTAAGTGCATTCAGTACAACCGCTTTGAGCATGTGTGCAATGCTTGGTAACCTACTAACTAATAGCGTTTGGTAATCCCAACAATGTTGCACTGGTTCAAGGTGTGTGCAGCAAGTGGGAATGGATACTGGTGCTAGGATGATTAGAACTCAGTTAGTAAGTAGTTAATGAAAGTAGTCACTTAGTCTCTTCACCCTTCCCTCTTAGCATAAGGTGTCAAAAAGATAAAAGACATAAAAATTATATACCTCAAACTTACTTAACCATACAACCGTGACAATATAGGTAAGTTTGGGAAGATAGAGATTGATTAACCTTAAGTGTTCTATTAGGGCATGTAAGCACTTAGTCCTTGGAGTTCAACCGGATCACGGGTGAGATGCTCGTATTCGTAGGGTTGAGTGTAGGGGTACCTCGTCACTCATCATTAGCATCGTTGCCGAGGACTTAGTTGTTTGTGCGCTACGTAGAACATAGAAAATCATTCACATCATTGGGAGCTTGAATGAACCCTTAGGGTTGATCAAAAGAAAAATAAGATAATGGTAAATGACACACCAAACAAGACAAAAATGTCTTCTTCTTCACACAAAAGCACTTCATCGTGTAGGAACAACACAAGAGACAGTTGACAGCACAACACACATAACCAAGAACCATCAGTTCCTCAAAAATTTAGTGTGGTATATATTCATCATGATGAATATATACTTGGATTTACCTTTATCTTCCATCAAGATGAACAATTACGTTGGAGAGACTTGGAGGGTAACATAGTGTTGCCTCCATATAGAGCAGCCCTCAACATGCTCCTTCATGCCCTTGCACGAATAGGCATGTCACAATTATATGTAGAGTACATTGCATGTGATTACCATGTAAGGGACTACCATCCCACAAAAGTGCAACATCAATGGGACTTGCAACAGGAGAGTTACTATACATCATTGAAGGGCAAAAGACCCCATAATGCTCCACCCGTCTTAAGCGAAATTGTGGGTGGTGAACTTATTTGGATGGGTTCTCCACAAAACGATGTTCCTCCTCCTAAGAATGGTGAGGAGCTAGTGTATCATAACCTTCACTCCACGATTCACAACCCTGGTTCTGATCCCTACGAACACCAAGTGTTCAACGAGGGAACACAAACACAAGATAAGGGTGGGCATTCTAATTTTCATCACGATCGGGGCTGAGATCACAAAAGAGAGGGTAGGAAACATCGTCATGGCAACGGTTCTCCTTCTTCTTCACCTTCATCATGACATTCACCCTCTCCTTCAACATCAGGATACAATCATAAGGAACTTAACTATGAGGATAAGGGTAAACAAAATGAGAAACCTCAATGAGAGAGTCAAGAGTGAGGACGAGAGCATTCTAGAGAATCATAGCATGGTAGAAGGGAAAGTAGGGAACTATGTAGACATCACAGATGCTATGAGAGAAATGACCATGAAGAACCCCTACTTGCAACCTGAAGCATGTTAGACATCATGGAGGCCATCGTTAGAATACCCATAAGGCACCAAAAAGATAGCAGGATTAAGAGACTAGACATGAATAATATCCCACGATTTGAGAGGGGATACAATGCTAATCCTTAAAATCACTTACAGGTATTTCATGATGCATGTTCCTTGCAAAAAATTGAGAATGAATCATAAAAGTTAAATTTGTTCCCAAGGACATTGATAAAAGAAGTAGAAAGTTGGTACTAGTCCTTAGAACTGAAATCCATTCGAAGGTGGAGTACAATGCTAGAACTGTTTAATGATAAATATCAAACATACTCCTGAGTGTCCAACTTGAGAAAGAAGATCCAAGGATGGAAGCAGGGAAATCATGAACCCTTGGATGCTTCCATGGACCGATATTATGCACTGTTAGATCATTTCCTGGGCCATGGTTACGCACAATGGAATCAACTATGCCATCTTGTAGATGGACTTAGGCATGAAACTAGGAGAACCCTTGGAACATATGCCCAAGGGAGATTATTATAGCTTAGGTTCCATCAGATCCATTGATTACTAGAGCAAGTAGCTAAGGAAGAAGGAGAGCTACGCAAGAGAGAAAGCGCAGAAGAGTACAACTGTGATCCTTCCCTCTGAAAAAGAGGAGTGAGATTTTGTGAGGAGAGGATGAGTTACCACTCAAAGAGATGGTGAATAGGAAAACCTTGCCACTTCAAAAATTAACAATAGAAGTGTTAGCTAAGGTGGATAAAATATGGGACTCCTTAGATAGTAGATTTAAAATCGTTCTAAAAATTGTAAAGGAGTCTAAGGAGTGAAGTAGTGACCATGATAGAAAGAAAAAGAGGGATTTGGACCATGCACATAACAAAGGTAAGGATAAAATGGCTATCACCAAAGAGATTGTGGATTCTAATATGGACAATGACGATGGATGTGAGATATGCCAGTATGACCATCTTAAGGGATGTTGCCCAATAATCTCACATCTGCAAGAGTCTGGGGTGTATGCACTTAACCCATGACTTAACACATGGCAAGCACCCTGATGGTTACCTTATCCCCAAGGTAACCTAAGGCAGTTCCACCAACCATTAACGTATTATCCAAGTGGAACTCTACCACAACCTATTGAGCAACACCAATAGTGGTAATACCCATAGTCATGGGGGATGCCAACACCTAGCCAACAATACCCTTACTGGCAACCGGATCCATATGGCTACTACATGCAGTAGCCAATCTCTCCACATGACTCTATCAATTACGTGACCCCACAACATCATTACCAAGCTTAGGAGTATTATAGGACTCCTTCTTCTAGAAGAGATACACCACATGCATACCATCCTCCGAACCCATCTGCGACTCTCACACCGATAGCTCCACTACCACCCACTCTAGCAATGCAGGGGAAACTCTCCACTCAACCGTAACAACATAATGCTAAGAGGGCTGTAAACCTTCAACCTGCTACTGGTTTTGACAATCATACAAGGAGAAGACCTTTCTTCAGAACCAATAGTCCAAACAATCTCTCACAACCACAAGCGGTTGAGCCTTCAAACATTCCTCCATCAACTAAGGCTTCGAAGCTCCCTTCAAACCAAAAATAGAGCTCAATGTATATGGTTGTGTTAACACATACTGTCACTGATTGGATTAAGGAGGGTCACCTTCTTAAGAAATTCTCTAACCCTGGAAGCCCTTTAATTTATCTCCAAGTTGCTAGGAATGAACCTTGTAAGGCTCTTCTGGACTTAGGTTCTGGAGTCAACTTGATATTGTAAGAAATGTATAAAGCCTAGAACCTACCTCCACTAAAGAAGAGCAATATTCACTTAGAGCTGGCTGACCAGTCCATCACTATTTCCTTGGAACTGATGAAGGACATTGTTACCACTGTGTGTGGTTGGTCATACCCAGCTGATTTCCTAGTGATACAAGTCAACAATGACAAAGGGGACTTCCCAATAATAATCGGAAGGGCATGGCTAAGTACTATAAATGCATGCCTAGGAATTCATGGTCTTTTCCTAGAAATATCTAAGGAAAAAATTTGTGGGAAGATTAAGAAGAAGAAAGTTCCATGGATCACATATAGTGATACAGGGTGTGATTGCATACAGGAATGTTTAGCATTGCCTGCATGCAACTGGTGTGCACTAGAGGTTAACATACAAAGGTGCCTATATGTAGCAACCACACAACAAAAAGACACCTAGTGGTTGATAGCTAATTGAGAGAGCAACTCATCAACATGCATGGAACTAACTAGGGGACCAACTTGCGCCCACATGGAAAGCATAGATGCATTGGAGTAAGAGTGTCGTCAACTTCCAACCCTTAACCTGAAAACATCAATTGAGGGAAGTTGAAAACTCCTAAATGATTCAAACATATTCTTCGATAGGAGAATACTAGTCTGTGTGCAATAGACCAAACCTTATCATGAACCTAGAATGGTCTATGCACATAGCATATTAAAGAAAGGATGACCTCGCTCATCATTTCAGATCTCTCTCTTCCAACTTAGTCATGGGGGAGATGGCCACCTATGCTAATCACTCAAGGCCCTCAGTTCCTTTTTATGTTTTTGTTTTACAAATTTCTTTAATTTTTTTTGTTTTTGTTTTGCAACATCGTTCATAATCTTTCATTTCTTTGTGTGTTTGTTTATTTTGTCCAGTTTTTCACCTAATAAGTGCTCCTGAAGATGGTATGAACTGTATTCCATTGATTACTAACGTTTGGTTTTTACCTTTGAGTGAAAATGTTGATACTAAGGTATGGTTCTTTTGATATAACAGGAAATGAGTCCACATCATCCATATGTCCATAAATTTCTACAGTCTCTCTTGGCTTGGAACTGTGCAGTCACCTTTCTCAATAATAAGAACTATCAACGAATTGGTGACTAGGTATTTCTCAAACTAAGGAAGAACTCAAGGATTGAAAAGGGTGTGACTTCAAGGGGATTTGATGCACTTGTGCTGGCCATTTTCTTGGGTGCTTGGATGTTTTCTTCTTGAGTTTTCCTTCCCATTTTGACGTTACTCCATTATCGAGAAGCTGAGCCAATAAAAATAATAAGTCTTTGCATGGTGTGGTTTTCATGCAAATAAAATAAAATAAAATAGTGATAATTCAAAGCACATCCATTAGACGAATTAATCATCTGGGTTACAAGCATTGGTTATGAAACTAAAATAAACATGTTTCCTCTAACTAAGGCCCTTCTCACTTCCTATTTTTCTTCTTTTTCGTTTCGTTGGAATGGTGGTGGCTCTTTGGTGGAGGCATTCATGTTACTTTAGGTGGATGGATTGGACACATGTATTAATATGAAGTTACTAGATGTGGTTTTTTTGAGGCTGGATTTGGAATGAGATCTACTAAGTCACATTAACCATTAATACACAAGGTGTTGTACACCACCTTGCTCTTCAGACTCCATTCCATTCTCTTTTTGTCATCATTCTTTCTTCATTTTTCACCTCATTGCTGGTTGTATTAGTAGTCCATATTTTGGTTGATTCACTTTTTTCTTTTTGGTAAACTCTTTTGGCTAAGAACTTAACTCTTATTTCCAAATGACATTTCTAGATCCTATGGACTCTTTGAATGTGGGATTGTTAGAGCATTAAGGGCATGAACTTGCTTTGGGGAGGATCCATTGGCATTCCTATTTGGTGCATCCATTAATTTATTTCCCTTAAAAATTTCCACAATCACCATTTATTTTGTTCATCTCCATCTTTGACATCCATTTTTATCGACATTGCCATTGTTTCTTTTTCTTTATCTTTCTTGTTCTTTTTCTTTTTCTCCATTCTCTCGCTACCTAAGGTTCACTCTCAGTCATGGGGGTCCTGGTCCAATTTTTTCGATTTTCTCTAAACCTCTACACTTCGGCTAGGCACCAATATTATATGTCCAGATCTATATTAGCCATATCACAACTTAGCTAATGGACCTTACATCGAAGCAAGGTATCAATTGCATTATGATGCATTTAACCTCGCTAATATAAGACCGTGTTGTGTGTGCAGATGGCAATCATACACCAATAAATGGGATTTGGAGGAAACACTTGGAATGGGTTGGTGTTGAAGTAGTTATGGAAGAAACAAGATCGATGGCATGGTTATGGATGAATAAAAAAAAGTGAAATCTTGGCATTGGAAACAACAGACTTTTTATTTTCTCTCTCTCTCTTCTCTTTTCTCTCTCAACTACCAAATAAGGCTGGATGTCAAAGGTGTATAGTGTCCACTCTTATTGTCATGAACACTAATTTTTTCATGTATTGTACTGATGATCTGTTCACATGTCACTCCATTCACCATTAGTATCATTCAAGTCAATAACCCCATACCTTCCCAATATTTTGTAAGGAACTCGAGGATGAGTTTTCATTTAGTCATGGGGGTATGATGAGCTACGATATCATGTACGTGATATCGTGACCTACCATTACATCTACAAATAAGATGTGTCTTTCCCTTGTTTCGACATCTCGATCTAGACCCTTAGCCAAACTTTAGTAGTTTTACCATTCCAGAGTTAGAATAATTTCCATGTGCGCACAGTAGGAGTCTCAAAGTGAACAGATCTTTATTTGAGAAAATTGTACCTGAGCACACATTTTTGTATGGCAATAAAGATGAACTTTTTGATAAACCTTGCAACATGTGGACTAAGCTAAATAGGATTTAAATTATTGTTAAATGTTTAAATGCTTTCTTAAATAATTAATCCTTCTCAACCCTTGACTCTCCTAGTTAAGTGCATTCAGTACGATTGCTTCGAGCATGTGTGCAACGCTTGGTAACCCAGTAATGAATAGCATCTGGTAATCCCAGCAGCATTGTAGTGGTTCAAGGTGTGTGCGGCAAGTGGGAACAAATACTGGTGCTAGGATGACTAGAACTTAGTTAGTAAGTAGTTAATGAAAGTTAGTCACTTAGTCTCTTCACCCTTCCCTCTTAGCATGAGGCATTAAAAATATAAAAGACATAAAAATTATATACCTCAAACTTACTTAACCATACAACCATGATAATACAGGTAATTTTGGAAAGACAACGATTGATTAACCTTAAGTGTTCCATTATGGCGCATAAGCACTTAGTCCTTGGAGTTGGACTGGATTGCGCATGAGACGCTCATATTCATATGGTTGAGTGTAGGGATACCTTGCCACTCATCAACAATGTCATCCCAACACACGAAAGCATAACTTACTCAATGAGGATGAACCCCTACTGGCCACTACAAGTCTAATGCAAATACAAGAGGCTGTTCGAATCTCACATAGGCATCGTAAAGAGAGATGTCTACCCAGGCTTGATTTAAACAACTTCCCTAATTTCTTAGGAGGCTATGACTTAGATCCACATCAACATTTACAAGCCTTATATGATGCCTGTGCATGGAACAACATTGATAACGGTTGGAAAAAGCTCAAGCTCTTCCCTATGACACTCATTGGCCAAGCAAAAGTATGGTATAGATCTTTAAAACCAAATTCAATATGATGTTGGCCAACAATGATAGAACTATTTAGTAAAATATATCAAACCTACGCAAGAGTGTCAGCCTTGAGGAAACAAATCCAAGAGTGGAAACAAGCACAACATGAACCCTTGAATCCAAGAGTCCATAAGTTCTTTGAGAAAAGGCTAATGTACCATATCATTTATGGGCTACATGATGAAACAAGATAGACCCTAGGGATGTATGCCCAAGGTCAACTATATGAACTACAAACCCATCAAATCCAAGAGCTTATTAAATAGGTAGCAAGAGAGGAAGGAGAAATGACTAGATGGAAGAGTGTTGAAAAACATCAATGGGACCAAAATCTCAACTTAACAAAGGTCCATGATCATAAAAATGAGAAATCAACCTATCACAAGGACAAAGAACCATCTTTGCCAATACAAAAATCGTTAGAGGAAGTTGAGGCAAAGATCAATAAGATGTTGGAATGGACACATAAAAAGTGTGGAGAATATATCGATATAATTGGAGATAGAGTTTTGACAACCTAAGAAGAAGGACAAAATAACATTAGACAATTAGAAAAAAGGGATGAAGGAAATAAGAGCTCAACCGCTGATCATACATATGAATGTAACATTTTCTTGTACGATCACCCCAAGGGCCAATGCCTAATCTTGTGACATTTATATGAGCATTGAGAAAACACGTTACACCCAGAGTTCATATAGAGATATTGTGTTTGATCATAGTGGCAACAATCCCATTCATGGGGGAAGAAAACCCTAAACTAGAGACACCCTTCGTATCATCCGAATCTAAGCGCTTACCTAGTTCAACATCTTGTTTCCCCAACTGGGTCAACATACTCTATCTTGTTGCATTATCATTCTCCTTAACACCATTAGCCCATGTCCTCAACACAACCACTGCCTTTTGCACCTTACACTTCTCCTAATTTTCAACATTCTCATCATTTCCCTCCTTCTACATCACCACCAACTATTCCTAAGGTGCTTGCACCATAGCAACAATCCATGAACGCTACTTGTGCTACTATTGCCAATAGTAGTGAGAGAACTCAGCAACATTGAAGGTGTCCCTTCTTTAGAAATGACGCTAGGAAGGGACAACACAATTTCAAGGCCACTGCATCCTCCAACTTAGCACAAGTCCAACACTTTCGTGCACCCTTATCTTCAAATCCAACGCCTCATGTTACTTCATCAGGGCCACCAACTAATACTCCAACAACCATACGACCCAATGAATATAGCCATGGAGAGCGACATCCTGATCCTTGCATACCATCTTATGATCGCAAACATCATAGTGGGTCAACTCTTTATCCAAGAACCACATCTTACAAATTTCCCCACTATGCTTACTATAATCAAGTGTGTGAACCCCAATGGGGTAAGTATGACCAGGTTCCAATATTTTCAACATGCAAGGATCCTCATCTTCCATTTATTAATCCTCTCCATGCTCAAACATTTAGTTATGGGGGATATCCCCCATTCTAGTAATAAGCAGGATTAATAACCACTTTTCATTTTCTTTAATTTTACAACTTTTTTGTTTTCCAATTTTTCAGTTTTCAATTTCTTGTTTTATCATTTTGTCTTTTTGTCTCCTTATGTTTTTATAAGTAATCTCGTTTATAAATAAAACACTCATGTGGCTCGTTGGTTGAGGCATGTTCTATGTTATTGAGTCTCGAGTGATCAATTATTTGGATAGTGAGCCCATTACACCCACTCATACACACTACAAATAAGAGGTTCTGTTTGAGGGTACAGTGATATTCTTGACATTCTTAAAACTTAAAATTAATTTTGTGTTCATTTTATCCAAAATGAAGAAGGATGGACCAAGAGGGAATGATTAGGGTGTGACATCAAGGGTACTTGAGGATTCTCTTTAGTGACGTCTGTGGGAGTTATCATGCAATGTGGTTATACTAAGATCCTTGTAGATCTAACAAAAAATTGGAGTAAGAGTAATTAAAAGGGCACTCAAAAATCCAATGCTGTTCTAGGGGGTTCCATTGGAAAGACATGCACCCATTCTTGATGGTTGGAAGCTTCTCTAGATTTAGTAAAGAGAAAATAAAGAAAGAAAAGAAAAGAAAAAGAAAAGAAAAGCAGACAAAGGAAGTTCCACAAAACAAAAATCACTCCTCCCTTGAACAAAATGCCAAGTGATCGTACGCCTTGTTATTCTGGTACTCTCATAGTCGCTCATCATGGGATGAAACAATGCGATGTCACTGATTAGCGGAATGGACTTGGTCATGATCTTGGAACAATAGGTTAATAACATGTTAATCATGCATTTCATGCAGGATTCACTATGCCCTGGGTTAGTTACCTCATGTCCCAATCTCTACAATCCCTTCTATAGTTAGTCTCATCTCATTGTTCGTGTAATTGTAGCTCGTGTTGTGTGTAACTTAGAATTCTTACCTCATTCCAGTGATATTCACATGTGTGTGTGTTATGGAATCAGTGCGGATTACATTTAACCCTTCTAGTGCCCACGGACACTTTTAAGTGTGGTTACACAAGGGCATTATAGGTTAGAACCTGCTTTGGCAAGGACCCACTTCTGTAATATTTTCTAATTTTCACTTATGACATAGCTCACATACACCATTTCTTACCCTTAGCCTATTTTTCGTAACATTCTTTCCCTACTATTATTCCTCTGAATTTCAGAATTCCTATGTATCCATTACATGGCCTTTTTCTCTCAATTACCACCTAAGGACTTATTGTTCAAGTCCACCCACATATCATTATTCATGCCTTCACAACAAGCTAAATTACCCTAGAATCCTTTAACATGTACCACATGTCGTCATTTTCGTTTTTTATTCCAGACAAAACTTTCCAAATTTGGTATTTTTTATTGTTGTGCCCAATGTCACTAGGGCCACGATATCACGTCCCATCTGCCTATAAATAGCAAAGAGCCCCCGCAACACTTAGCATTATTTTTCACAAATCAGGCAAGGGATTTTTTTGAATTTTTCTCTCTGACTTGTGAGTGTGACACCCTTGCTTTTCTACCTATATCTCCCTCACTAGTACTCCAATTTTAATTTTGTCTAAACCTACTTGAACCGGAGTGTTCAGCTTAGTCGTGGGGAAGGGACACATGTCAAATAACACATAACCTTTTTGGAATTTATCATTTCCCAAAGGACATTATCAAGGGTAATTAGCTATAACATTTAGAATAATCGTGCCAAGAATAATTGAATCCCCTTAGGTACATCGAGAAACTAAAATTGAAAACCACCTAAGTAAAAAGGACCTACTATTATAATCTTTCAGGAAACATCACACAGAGATTAAAAAATTAATTAATTAAGGCAAGAAGTAAGGTATAACTTAACTTTGAAAACAACCTTACTAATGCTTGACCCCGTGTGATTGCAGATAGCCCCGAAACATGGACAAAAGGAAGGTCCCACTCGAGGTGGAAGTAAATGACTGAGGAGAGGCAAAGAACAAGTTCCTATTGGAAAACATGTAGAGTAGGAGGAATAATCATTTAGCATTCATCAAGAAGACCCTCATACCGTACAGTCTGGGTAGGTAGAAGGAGGAGCTGTAGCAGCACCTGAACAGGGACAACATCTCACGTTGCCCCAAGATTGTGTTCAGGCCATCCACAAAAGGTCCACATTCACTGCAGTGATTATGGAATTAAATTTTGAATCTTTCACAAAGTTCGCTCTTGAGGCTATTAGGGATGACCTCAAAGGGTCTCCCTTATGGCCTGTCCTCTCTGAAAGCTGTGCATGGTACCTAGAGGAGATGTACCAATTCTGGCACAACAGAGAACAAGGCACCACCATTAATATTTGTGGTGTGACAATTGATTTTGCCATGCAAGCCATTTTGGAAGTATTAAACATTCTAAATACAGGGCCCTAGGTTGCTCAGTTTTCTACCCGTTCAAACCCCGATGTACAATGAGTTGGCTTGGAAAGGGCATATGGCAAAGATAAGACATTTGGAGAGTTGATGACAGAAGAGAGGATCTATTTTAAAATTGGAACGTATCACCTCTTCCCCACGAAGGGCTTAAAAATAATCTTGACATATGTGGCTAGAGGTTGTGCAATGTTGATGGGAAAGGTTGATGCTAAGCTGCCTCATCTATACTTAACGGAGATCTTGAGGCGATTCAAGGAATGGAAGACAAGGAAGATGGCATTGCCCTTACCTTGCCTTATCAAGAAGCTATGCCGATGTGCTGGTATCAGGGGAAACACTAATGATGTCCTCCAAAAAGCTAAAAATGCTTCATATGCTGAATTGTTAAAGCCACTAGCCACAAAGAAAATCATTGGTGAGATGTTGGGACGAGAACAAGAAGAAGAACAAACGAATGAACCAATTGCAACTCAACTTATAGGACCCAACTAATTTCCAGGTATGGGACCCAACCAACAATAGGAAGTAGGGCCTAGCACAGGCCAGGATCATCTGCCACCGCTGCAAGATTACAGACCGTCAATGAGCCACCTCAGGGCCATTGCTGAGATGGTTAGTTGGGGAAGTCATGATGATGCAAATCTCTTTCATGTCATTGACGATGACATACAACCCATAGTTTCTTTGGATCGCACAAGGGATGAAGTGTCTATTCATACAGAAGGAGGGGAAAGTATTTGGTCACAACAGATCTCAGGAAATGCTGCATGTTTCCAAGTGCAATTAGAAACTGATGAAGGGGCCACAGTGGTGGTCATGCAACCCCAACATGCAGCAAGAGCCATATAACTGGTCACATACCACATTAAAGAATCGTTCAATGTACCTATTGTACCACTGGTAGATTTCATGGGAGCACGATATGCTCAAACTTTGGCTAAAACATCAATGACTCCTGCGGAACATGAGGATGCGCTTGATTGATTGCTACAAATAGGACAAGTGATGACGTCCCTATTTGACATCCCTTAAGATGTTATAGCAATTCAATCAAACCTCATTTTCACTAAGGAAAGGCTGGTATTAACAGAAGCGAGGGCTGAGCATGCTGAAGCAGAGGTGTAAAAATTACAAGAAAAGCTCATGGCCCTACAAGCAACATAGCGGGACCATTTGCAATTTGTCCCACAGACCAATTGGACAATTTTAAAATTGAGCAACTAACCAAGCTACTAACGGAGAATAAAAAGGTGGCTGAAGAAAAAGAGAAGGTGGTTTGGGATGCCTTTGCAGCATAGCGCATATCAAGGCACTCAAGGCCTTACATGAGGAAAATAAGTAGGTTGTTGCTGACAACCTTCGGTTGACCATTGTGGAGAAGAAAAATAATGTTCTTAAAGAACATTTTCATAAGTTGTGAGAATAGTTCATCTAGGTCAACCAAGACATGAGTTGTTTAGCCAAGGAGAATCGAATCCTCTCAATGGAGGAGGTACGCACAATCTGTCAAAAGACCAGCTAAAGGAGCACTTCTGAGACCAGGTGGGGATGTACAAATAGATCCTTAAGAAAGAGATCGATATGGCCAAAGCTCACATCAATGCTATTAGTTCTCAACACACTGATTGGCCGACCATATTAGACACATATGCGTTTGCCCACCAGGCAGAAGTTAAGAATCGAGACCTGGAGATTCAAGATCTAACAGAATACATGGATTTGACAAACCTGCGATATGCGAACCCTACCATGTTAATAGCAAGGTGCCCGAGAATAGAGCTCAAGCAATAGGTAGCTACCACCTACAGCAAATATGAAACAGAATTTGCGGAACGCAAGAAGTTACTATAAAAACTAGAGATCGCAAATTATAAACTTGATGTGGTGAAGGCAAGCTACCAAGGCCAAAAAGGTGTTGCAATAGATTTGGTTCAACAGCTTGTGAATTTTCAAGAGTACAGAGATAAAGCCAGAGCCTGCGAGGAGGAATGGCGGGTATTTGCAGCCTGGTATGTCAAGGCCAATCAAATGTTTCTGTAATTACCCTGCTCATGGGAGGTGCCAACTCCATCAAACATCGAAACACTAACATGGACGACACAAGATCCCTAGACCAAAGAGGAGAAACTCCAGGCCATACTTCAATGCCATCAAGTCCCAAGACCTAGAGTGCAAGATAAGGGGAAAGCACCTATGGAGGAGCCACCGCCACCAGGAAATACATGAGTTCCACCAATTTTGTAGCTGTAGCACATTCTTTGTGTTGTGTCTTAATTTTTTCTTGATTCCACACTAAGACATAAACCCATTTTCACCATCCAATAATCTCGTACTTATCCACTGTGTAATCAATGGAGCTTGTTCTCACTGTAACTTGAGGGAAAGTTTTCACTTAGTCGTGGGGGTATGATGAGTTGCCATTTAACCCAGTCGCGATATTGCATACACGATATCGCAGCTTGTTTCCTCATCTATAAATAAAAGGTAGATAGTTCCAATAAGAATTCAGTTAGTAAGACAGTTTTAGAGTTAGTTTGATATTAGTTTTCATTTTTTCTCTCAACCCTTTTCCTCCCAGTGTATGCCCATAGTGTGGTGATTGTAATTTTACGGCATCCTTATTCAAGTGTGACATACTTGGACACACACATGACCGAAAATAAAGATTGAGATTACTTCATCATTACAGCATTCACTTAGTTTAATTAATTAATTGTTATTGTTATTTATTGCTTTCGTAGTTAATATCTCTTCACCCTCAACTCCTGTTAAATGTGGAATGAGTACGACTTGATTACGAGCATTTAAGTGTGACTACCTGGTAACCCAGTAGCGTACCTAGGATCTATGCTTGGTTATCCTAGTGGTAGTTGTGCAGGAAGTCCAAGATGTGTACAGTTAATCAAGGAATGGATGCTCATTGCACTTAAGCTAGCTAGATTCTCTCTCACCCTTTCTCTCTTAGCTTAGTAAACATTATTTTCCATTGCCTTTAGGAGTAGCATTAGCATAGAAACATATCATACACCTCACTTTGGACTAAACCATACATGACAAAGCTAATACTAGTCTAGGTGGGAAGACAACGAACTACAACCTAAGGCTAACTGTCTAGGTGCCACAACTAGTCCATCTATGGAGTTCGACTGGATCGCACATGAAACACTCGTATTCATATGGTTAAGTGTAGGGGTACCTTGCCACTCATCAGTGATGGACGTAACTATTGTAATAATGGTAAACATGGTGGGAGATATGTCTAGGTGGTGCTAGGAGTTACATGTGGTGGTGGCATAATTGACGACATGGTAGTCTTGAGCGTTACGAAAGTTGCATAATGGCCTGGGTGGTGAAAGTAGCTAATGTGGGATGTGGGCATTTAAACACCTAGAAAAGTGGCTATAAAGGTGGGGGAGAAAAGGGAGAAGATAGGAGGGGCCTTCCTCTCTCTCATCAATAGGTAACATCTAGGAATCAATGAGCCTCTCTCTCACATTAGGGGCTAGCCTTTCTTTCATTGGGGTCTAGCCTCTCCTCTCTCCAACGACATGTGTGAAAGATAGAATAGTGCACATGCCAGGAAATAGAGGCTACAAATAATGTGTCTACAGCATGTAGAGTAGACAATAGCAGCAACATATCCCTGTGTAGTGGGTTTTCATCTTTGCTACCACAAGGGACTTCTACTTGGCAGTAACCACGAACGACAACAGTTGGTAGTAGGATCTCTCTCTCTCTCTCTCTCTCTCTCTCTCTCTCTCTCTGTGGAGATTTGAATTGATGACTCTAGTAGGGTTCTCTCTTTTTTTCTCTTTTCATCAATAGTGAAGCTACAATAGGCAACCTCCCTAGGTTTTCTGCCACCAATTGTAGGTTAGGTAGTAAGCAACGGTGAGGCACATGATGATGGAACACCAAATAGATCTCTCTTTCTTTCCTTCTTTTGGTAGCTACGAGTAGTGTTAGCTACAACAACATCTACAATGACGAGACAACATGAACCAATGGGAGCAACAAGGACTAGGGAAAAGTTTAAATTTTTTAGTTACCTACTATGTTTTTATGAAGTCTTGAATTTCAAGATAGTTCAATTTGAATTCTCCTAACTTTTTAGTTTTATTTATTTTGTTTTGAAATGTCACATGTTCCTCTCTAGCTAAGACTATTCCTGGGTTTTTACACCCATACATGAGGTACCTTAGACAATAGTCTCCTCAAATGAGTTTTTCCCTAGGTGTTGGTGTGACCAAAATTTATGCATCAATAGCAAACTTTCAATTTACAAAAGGGTGTTAAACGTGTTTAATTGTTAAACATGCTTTTCTTTTATTTGTCCTAGTCTTTAGGAACTATCCTTAGGGATTTGGTTACTATTTTCTTTCTTTAGAAGTTGCTTCATATTAGGATTCAGCTTGCTATTTTTTGTTGATGTATTTGCCTATTTAAAGGTCATTATCAATTGAATAAACGTGTGAAATTCAGTTGCCTCTAATTGCCCTTGTTTTGTTTTTTTTCTCTTTATTTGAGGTTAGCAGTGCACAGCCTCAAAGGCTGACATACCCATGTTGAGAGAAAAACACCATGATGATATCATTGTTTTAAAAACTTACTTGAATTGATCCTTCCTTGGTGACACATCTTGACACATTCAAATAATCATGTTCATAAACATTTGACTTGCAAATGTGTGTGCCTTCATAGGAAATCAAATTTTTAACAATCACAAATGCTGATCCATGACTATAGACTAGGCATATTTCCCAATCTAGTTGATATATTATGGGATTTTAAATATTTTTTATTGAAAAGAAAAATGAATAATGTAGACTTATATTAAGCAATTATGGACATTTATATTAATAATGTAATCAAAAACTTATAACCTGGTTAACATTATAGCTCTTTTTCACCTTTAGATGTGGTAGCAATGTAGCCTTACAAGAATCTTTTGTTTAGCTGGCCACATCTACATTGATATATGGATACATGAAGGGTTGGTAACTATGTTGGTAGGTATTATGGTAGCAACCCAACCCTTTGCATTGCTTCTAGAAAAACAAAAACAAAAAAATCATTAAAGTTGATGCTAAAAGAGGATAGGATGTGCAATTTTGTTTGTTATGTTATGTAGACTTGGGTACAATGTTTAGCATTATTTTTTGTTTTGGGATAACAAACGAAACTTAAACACGCTCAAGTTGTAAGTTTAAAATCTATGAAGTTCATAATTTGATTCACTATTATCTAATCTTTTTACAATAAACTTAAAATATAATGATTGATTTAAATTGCATTTTGCATTTGATTGTTTGATCCAATACTGTTTTTCATCGATTTGCTATTAGAAAGATGTGTAATTATCTTTCCTCCTATATTTTAGGTAAGATGAAATGTCTGTTGTCTTGTATATGATTGAAACAAACTTTATTTTTCTTCTATATTTTGTGTAAATAAAATAAAAAAGTCTATAAGTTGAATGATTTGATTATTACTTTGTATTTTTTTTTTTTTAAAAAAAGCTACTAGCTCATTAAAATAAAGATGTAATGATGGACTTGCTATATTGGAACTATATGAGTATATGTCTTAGACTAATAGTCAATTTTTTTCAAGTTCCAATACTCCTTCTTCCTCCTTTCACCAAACTATATGTCAATGTGTCAAATTAGCATACTTGTTAAAACAGAACATATAACTTGCAAATCATAAACCTCACGCTCTAACTAATTCTATAATGAACTTTGACATATTATCACGTTGTTTGATATATAAGATAAGAACATTATTTAAACCAAAGAAATTTCAACTCCCAAGTAAAAATATCCTACCCCCCATATTCTAGGTAATTCAACAATGCCTCACTAACCGGTTTTGGTATGGACGTTTGGAGAGTAAGAACGTTATTTCAAGGGAAGTAATTTCAACTCCCACGTACAAATATTCTAAACGCTAGGCATATGCTCTAGTGATCACGTTAAACCAGTGTTTGAAGAGTTTGTTTTTGAACAAAACACGTGAACCAAAAAGGGCTGTCTTTATATGCTTACAAGTGCAAGAAAATCAAACTCCACGTGGATCTCTTTTGACGAGCTTAAATTTTAAAGTTGATGAGCATAGACGCTCGTTTGGAAAGGTCCTTAGAATGGCACGTTTCCATGACACACTAACTTTTTAAAAATTGCAATTCCATGCCACCGGCAACGTTCTATCTTGAACTTGAATAACAACCCTAGGTTACTCTCGCAACAATCAGTACTTGTTTGAATGTTCGTTGGATTGAATCTCTCCACCGCAAAAATTGATTTTGTATTATGTTCTGTCCTGTGCATCATCAGTTTGCAACCATGGCTTCCATTCATAAACCAACGACGCACAACTTTTCATGCTGTCGGCACACCTGAAATTATTGGTCCTTCTTAATGACAATGTGAGAAATGCCATTGGCTGTCTAGAATGATTTTGTGAACCCTCCCTCTTTCTTAGCCATTTTGAACCCAATAAAAATGGCCAACCAGTTTCTGTCAACTACATTATTTTAAAATTAAATATATAGTTCGAAATATATTCAGTGGTTGTCCGAGGATGAGCTCGCAATATATATTTTAAGTCATCTTCAACGTCAATAATGAGAGTCCAATCCAAACTTGCATGCAGATGCAACCTGATCCCAAATTTGCGGTTGTTCTGTCCTCACTGCATGCGTGTACTTCCTCTTTACCCGTGAAAGCCGCACAGCCATTTAGTTCACGGCTTCGCATGCCCACCAAATCAACCCCGTTTTTCTCGATGGGCAGACAAAGTAAAAGCCAGTCAGAGCAGCTTTCCAAAGCGAACAGGAGAGCCAGAGCCAGAGACAGAGCATCTTTCCAAAGCGAACAGGAGAGCCAGAGCCAGCGACAGAGCATCTTTCCAAAGCAACCTCGCTTCTCACAAGAAGCAGAAGCAGCGCTCCTTTAGTAAGTTTCCTTTTCTATTAAATAAAACAACATATATTATGGAGTGTGCAGAAGCGGTCACATGGGTACCTGCTTTCACACTAGAATATGTTGTATGGTGGAACCTGCGCTCACAGTAGCATATGTTGTATGGTGGAAGCTGCTTCCACCATACAACATATGCGACTGTGAGAGCAGGTACCCATGTGACCACTTCTGCACACTCCATAATATATGTCGGGCCGCAGGGGCAGTCAATTGCAGGCTGCTTTTTGAACCTAGGTGCAGCACCGCATGCGGCCCTCACCCAGTTGGCCCGTCGTTATGGTTCCGTCATGTACCTCAAATTGGGTGCATTTGAGGTACACTTGTTTGCAACATCTTCGGCCAGGCCCCTGATGGATCCGCTCTCCGGAATTCTCAGGCAACTCGGCAAAGCTGGCAGCGCTCTGGGTCTTGTGGAGGGCCAGCAATGATTGCATTTTCAAAGGTGCAGCACTCCCCCTCGAGAGCATCCTTTCAAGAAAGATTCAGAAGCTTTGGAACGAAATTGCCTCCGCAATGGCTCCTCCCACCACCTCAGAACCTTACATCCAGCAGCAGGCGCGAACGGCGGGGGTTCGGGGGGTCACCTTGCAAGGCGGGACCACCCCCCACGACGTTGCCCCAGAATGGATGAGCCCTGGACAGAACCACGAGGAAGAGAGGCAGGAACGTAATGCTGGCATCACTGACTTTCTCGGGGAACAAATCCCGAACCTCCCAATGCAGGCTTGGGTTGAGAGCACCCCAACCATCGCAGGTCTCCCGGCGGTTGCCGACGCGGCTAGACAGGGCGCCCAGGGTGGGGTTTTCTTTGATACGGTTCGGTCTCTGATTCTTGGGGGGTGGGTCGCCTTTTGATAGCCGGGTGTCCTTGGCGGGGAATTCCTTGGCTGCAGTGGGACCAGCGGCCCTGGCCCGCGCTGTACCCATGTATAGCTTCTTTTTTTTTCAATTCCTGCTACAGCAAATTTGGCAGCCGACTGCAGCAAATTCTGGCACCACTGAACACAACAACAACTGAAGTATTTGGCTGCCGACGCTCACGCGATGCAGAACCCGCAGGCCCCGGAGCACCAGCGGCGATTTAAAATCAGATAACTGTTAGCAGGTTTCGCTACGGTGGTTGTGTTTAAATAAGGGGACTCTGAGTAAATGCATGGGGCTGTGGCTTAATGTTTAAATTGTGGGAAATATGTTGGAGTGCCATGTTTTAATATTTACTTTTCAGGCTTGCAAAAAAAATTTGTTTGTTGCACGATTATTATACTGTTCAGGCTGGTGCACCAAGTGAAATGCAATGACTCATATTTAAAATCAGAAATTTTAAAATTAAAATTTATTATAAAAGTCACGCTGAATCAGGTAGACAAAAATTCCAATGCCGGTACCATCATTGCACCGACCATGAATTGAAAAACTACGCATCATATATCATACCATACACAATTCCATGACGAAATCTTTTGATGTTAAACCCTGGATGAGGACTTGGTTTCTTTCATCGATTTGATTTTTATCCCGCTCAAATGCCAGCCGTACCTTCATAAGCCACGCATTGCTACAATTCTTAGCTCAAATTTTTTTAAATATATAACTTACATTTTAGATGAGTGATAAAAAACGGTTTTTTCTGGACGGTTTAGCTGTTTGTAAAGAACATTGATAATTAACTTATGAAAATGATTGCTGCATCATTATGGTTATAAAAAAATTTATTAAATGACAAAAAATGTATTAAAGATGATAGGAAGAAATTGTAAATCAAGTGCTTCATATTACTAAATAGTCAAAAAAAAAATCATATAGTAGACCCCACTTTATTGGGATAAGGCTATGTTGATAACAATGATAAAATGAAATGATCATTAATTTTAAAAGTAGTAAAATTTGGAAAAAGTGAGGTACTTAAAAAAAGGGAATTTTTAAAAATTGATTTATGATTAATAGTTTTTGAAAGTTTTAAAATGTTAATGATATTATTTTGGTGTAATTTTTCAGTAGAATAAGGAAAATACAATACCATGCTACTAAATAAGATGCTAAATTTTTTTTGAATTATACCCATGTGAAATAAAAAAAAAATATGATACTCAACTAAAAAAATTATTTTAAAAGGGTAATAGTTCCTTTTCAAAAGGAAAATGTTTGTTTCCAAAAGCTTATTTGCAAGTTGATTTAGTCTCAAAACTTTGCTCTCTTGTTTTTTAAAAAAGAATGATTGTAAATCAGCTTGAGTCAATGTCAAAACTTTTCTCTCCTTTTCAAAAGAAGAAACCATGTCTAGCTTTGCTGCCTGAGATGATGCTCTCTTTATGAATTTTTCGTAGAGGATCAACTTTTTCATGGTCCAACCACCATGTGAGGAGCAAAATTTGCTACCATTACAAGCATGTCTTTATTAATGATCCATGTGGGGCTAACCTTTTCATGGTCTTGCTACTCTGTTAGTAGCTATCGCTAGGAAAATAAGACTCAATTTTGGAGGTTGGTAGTTGCACCATGTGACTTAAACCATGAAAGATTTGGGAAAGCAGATCATCCCTACACCCCTCCTGTTAGCTACATGTAACAATGCTACAATTGTGGTCTTCCCTCTCATACACATTATCACAATTATTAATGTACCTTGGATTCCACCCTTAACTTGTAGTGTAACTTACCATGTCTTCAAGGTAGCATGTACATAGGGGGTGGTGATGTGTGGTGTAAAGGGTGGAGGGTATGGTGGAAAGGAGTATGTTGTAAGGAAGAGAAGAATGGTCAATGTTGGAAGCAAAATAGATGTACATACCAAGATATATAATTTAATATTAATTATGAGGATAAAATGCATAACTTGAAGCTTTCAAATCAAGAATCTTACCACTAGGTTAACACTCTATTGTTCCACTTAAATCATTGTGTAAGTGGTTATATTTTAAATACTTGCATAAGTGGTATTGTAGTTGGTACAATTGGATATAAACTTAATGATATCACAGTTCATCATACCCCCATGATTGAATGAAAAATCATCCTTGATTTCCTTACAAAATATTGGAAAGGTATGGGGTTATTGACTAAATGAAAACTAACGGTGACATGGGTGACAAACTCAAAGCGCCTAGTGAATGAATTAACAAACATATTACAACATTGGTGTTCATAACTATTATGGTAAACACTATACATAGATGACATCCAGACTCTCATCTGACAGCTTGAAGATAAAGAGAGAGAGAAAAGAGAATGAGGTGCATTGCTACCGATGTCAGAAATGTGCACTATGTTGTTTATCCATAGCCACGTGATGAAGCGTGTTCCTTGCATAACTGCTCCCACTCCAGTCCATGCCGAGTACTTCCTCCTATCCCAATCCATTTTTCGTATGGTTGCCATCTACACACACAACATAGTCATGAATTAGCAAGGATAGATAAGATACAATGTAGTTGATACCTTGCCCTGATATGAAGTACCTTGGCTAGGTTATGGGTATGGTAGATACTGGGTTAGAGGTTTTTAACAAATAACTACCCAAGGTGTAGGGGTGAGATAGGTAATAGAATGGAAAAATTTGTGTTAGCCCCCATGACTAAGAGCAAACCTTAGGTAGCAATAGGGTGGAAAAACTAAAGGAACAAGAAAGATAAGAGAAATAACAATAGTGAAGCCAATAAAATGGATGTCATGGATAGGGATGAAACGAGAAATAGTTGATTGCAAAGAATATTTAAGGGGAAGAACTTAACAAGTGTACCATAAAGGAATGTTAGAGGGTCCTTCCCAAAGCAAGCTCATGCCATTTATGCCCTGACAAACCTGCAAACTAAAGAGTCTGTGGGCTCTAGGAATGATGTATGGAATAACGGTTAAGAACTTACCCACAAGAAGTTACCAAAGATGAACAATGCCTCAACCAAGATATAGACTAATCATAAAATCAACAATGAGGTGGAATATGGGAAGAAATATGGAAGGAGAGGAGAAAATGAAATGGAATCCCAAGAGCAAGGTTGTGTAAAGTCCCTTATGTATTATATGGTTACGGTGACTAAATAGAATTCATTCCAAATCCAGATTCAAACAAACCACATTCAGTGACCTCGCATCAACATATTTGACCAACCCGTCCTCTTGAAGCAACAAGAATGCATTCATAGAGTTACCACCATTCCAAGGAGAGAAAGATAGAGAAGCAGGAAGTGAGAAAGGGCCTTAGTTAGAGGGAACCTTCAGGCATGGGTAACATGTATTTCTAGTGCCATAACCAGTGTTTGTAGCCCATATTTCGTTATTATGTCTAAGGGGTGTGCTTTGAATTCTCACCAGTTTATTTTTTTGACATGAGAACCACACCATGAAAATACTTATTTAATTCATTCAACTTCCTAATGTTTGGTCAATGGTGGAATGGCAGAAAACCCATGAAAAGCATCCAAGTACCCAAGAGAATAGCTAGCACAAGTGCGTCGAATCCCCTTGAAGTGACACCCTTTTCAACAATTGAGTCCATCCTTGGTTTGAAGAATACCTAGTCACCAATTCGTTAATAAGTTCATTTAGAAAAAGGAACAGTACAGTTCCAAAGCCAAGGGAGACCACAAAGTTGAATGGATGAATGGAGAGCGTGGACTCATTGCTTGTTTTATCAAAAGAACCATATCTTAGTATCAACATTGAAAGTCAAAGGTAAAAACCAAACATTAGCAATCAACACCATTATAGTACAATCCACCATCACGAGCACTTATTGTATAAAAAATGAGAGTAAATCAAATAAAGAATAGTAAAAATGTGAGCGATGGTGTAAAACAAAAATAAGTAAAAATTGAAAATATGTATAAAAAATGTGTAAAAAAAAATACAAAAAGAGTTGAGGGCTTAGAATGGTTAGCATTGGTGGCCATCTCCCCCACAACTGAGTTGGAAGGAGGAGATCCAAAATCACGAGTATGGTTGTCCACCAATAGAAGTAGTATTAGTACTGGTTGTTCTAGGCTCATGGAAAGGTTTGGTTTGTTGGATGTTGACCAAAAATTTCTTATCCAGGCTCTTAGGTTTGTAAATCATCATGGCCCCTGAAGGAAAAGTTTCATGAATAATATAAGGTCCTTTCCATAGCATTTGAAATTTAGTTCGTTGTGGCATATGTGTGGGATTCCAGAAAAGAACCTTATCTCCCGATTGGTATTTAACTTTCCTAATCCTTAGGTTATGATGTTGTTTGTTAAAGGCCTTGTGTAGTTCATTGGATGACAAGGTAGCTAATCGATTTTCATCTAGCAAGTTAAGGTTCATCAATTGTTCTTTCTATGCTAGATTAAGGTCAAGGTTGAGATCACACACTGTAGATAGTGTACGGAGCTCAGCTTGAATAGGAAGCATTAGAAGTTTACCGTACACTAACTCATAGGGAGAATAGCCCATAGGAAGTTTTCATGTAAAGCGATATGCCCAGAGAGCATCATTCAGTTTGGTGCTCTAGTTTCACCTATATTTGCTAATGGTTTGTATCAATATTTTCATAATCTCCCTATTGGTGACTTCGGCTTGACCATTCACTTGAGGGTGATATGGTGTAGTCAGCTTGTGTTCCACTCCTAAGCGTTGCATCAACTTTTGAAAAGTCACACCTGTAAACTATGTAACATTGTTAGAAATAAGTGCACAAGGCACACCAAGCCTGTTAATGATTTTTTGTTGAACAACTCGTGTAGCGGTAGATGATGTACAATCCGTAATAATGGTTGATTTTGCCCACTTTTTGAAATAGTCATCAACAACAACAATGTAGGCTTTTCCATTAGACATTGGTGTAATAGGCCCCATAAAATCAATTCCCCTTATGTCGAAGGATTCTAAAGTTTAAATCCATTGTTGTGGACCCTTCATTCTAGCCATCATTCCCCCATCATGTTGGAAATGTTCACAAGATTGGACGAAATGATGAGTGTCCTAGAACAATGTAGGCCAATAATATCCTGCAAGCAATATTTTAATGGTTATTCATCTTCCAACATAATGATCCCCACAAGGACCCTCATGAGCATCATGGAGAACTTGTAATTGATCTACATTAGGAACACACCATGAAACTAAGCCATTAGAGCATACCTTATAAAGATGCCCATTGATTTCTATGAAATACTTGGCTCGATGTAAAAACTGCTTTTTCTTTTTAACATCTAACTCTTGTGGTGTTTCTTGTGTAAGGAGATAGGTAAGAATGCTACTAAACTAATTTGTCTCCATGGTTAATTGATTATTTATTACACCTACAAAGAGGAATTCATTAGGAAAGTGATCAGAAAGAGGATATTCATCCTCTTTGTTGTCCCATCTTAACTAAGATAAATGAGCAACAATAACATTCTCGATGCCTTTACGATCTATCATTGTAAGATCAAACTCTTGTAAAATTACGAGCCATTGTATGATGCGAGGCCTCACCATTGGTTTATTTAGTAGGAATCGAATTGCACTATGGTCTATTTGTACAAATACCTTATAGCCCAATACATAGTGCCTAAACTTATCTATTGCAAATACCACAACCATTAATTCCTTTTCCATTGTGGTGTAGTTGAGTTATGCACTAGCAATACTTCAACTTGCACAATGAATGTAATAGGGTCATTTCTAGTCATCTAACTTTGTAAGTATGCCTCCTAGAGCATATTGGATGCATCAGTCATTATGTGGAATGGTCTAGACCAATTAGGAGCTTGTAGAATAGGTGTTTCTACAAGCATCTACTTCAAAGTTTAGAAAGCTAGTTCACATTCCCTTGTCTAGTCAAAGGGTATGTCCTTTTTCGCTAGTTCAACCAATGGTTTTGCAACCTTTTACAAGTTCTCAATGAATCTTCTATAATAGCTAGTGTGTCCAAGAAATGATCAGATGTTTTTTATAGTTTCAGGTTGACACGTGATTCCTTGGATGACTTTAATCTTTGCAAGGTCTACCTCTATCCCTATTTGTGAGATCTTATGCCCTAATACTACACCTTCTTGGACCATTAATTGGATTTTTTTTTTGCAATTGAGCCTTAAATTAGTTTGAACACATTGTTTTAGTACTTACTCTAATCATTCCAATGCTTGATTAAAGTCCACTTTGTAGGTGGAGAAATCGTCCATAAAGACCTCTATACCATTCCCTATTTGTTGCTGAAAGATACTTAGAACCAAATGTTGAAACATTGCAGGGGCATTGTATAAGCCAAATGACATTTGTCTATATGCAAATGTCCCCCAAGAACTTGTAAACATATTCATGGCTTGGTCTTCTAGTGCTATTTGGATTTGGTTGTATCCACTGTACCCATCTAGAAAACTATAGTAGCGATGCCCTACAATGGTGTCTAAGACTTGGTTGATGAATGACAATGGAAAGTGGTCTTTGAATGTTTCCATGTTTAGTAGCCTAAAGTCTATACACATCCTCCATTTACCTTTCTTTTTGGGCACAATGATTAAGGTACTACCCCATTCACTATTAGCAATGGGGTAAATGAACCCAGCTTTTAGAAGTTGTTCAATTTCTTCTTTAATGACTTACTTTAGCTTTGGGTTTACTTGTCTCTGCGGTTGTCGTCGAGGCTTCATGGAGGGGTTAGTGTAAATTCTATGTTGGCATATCCTAGGGTCTATTCTAGTTAATTCGGGATATGACCAAGCAAAGGCTTTTGACCATTTGTTTACCATTTCTAGCAATCTCTCTTTTTGTTGAGGAGTGAGCTTAGCATTCATAATTACCATTTTTCCATTTTTGAGAAATGTATACTCCATACCGATGGGCAACGGTTTTAACTTAAGGGGATCTTCCTTAAAGTTGTCATGGATTTCCAACTTCCCCTAGTTGATACTGTCAATGTCGAGATGTGGAAGTTGGTGATGGACTTGCTCTAATATATCTATGCTATTAATGTAAGTGCAAGTCAAACTCTTAGTTGGTTCCTTGTATATAGTTTAATTACTCTCTTGGTTAGCTGTCAGCCACTAGGTGCCTTCCTGTCTTATGGTTGTTACATACATGCATCTTTGTATGTTGGTTACTTGTGCACTTTAGTTGCATGCAGGCAATGTTAAACATTGTACAGACCAGGACTTCTGCACGCAATTACACCTTGTGTCACTGTATGCGATGCATGGAACTTTCTTCTTCTCAATCTTTTCAAATGTGTTTTCTTTTGATATTTCTAGGAAAAGATCACGTATTCCTAGGCACACATCAATTGTGCTTAACCATGCTTTTCCCATTATGATTGGTAAGTTCCCCTTTCCATTGTTAACTTGAATCACTAGGAAGTTGGCTGGATACGACCACCCACAAACAATGGTGACAATGTCCTCTACTAGTTCTAATGGGACAGTGATGGATTGGTTAGCCAACTCTAAATGTATGTTACTCTTTTTTACTGGAGGTAGGTTCTAGGCTTTATACATTTCTTGAGAGATTAAGTTGACACTAGAACCTAAATACAAAAGAGCTTTGCATGGTTCATTCCTAGTGATTTGTAGATATATAAGAGGACTTCTAGGATTAAAAAATTTCCTAGAAAGGTGGCCAAATTTAATCCAATTAGTGATGACATGAGTCAACATGACCGTATGTGTTGTGCACAATTTTTGGTTTGAAGGGAGTTTCGAAGATTCGAATGATGGTGAGGCATTTGGAGGATTAGCCGCTTGAGGTTGTAAGGACTTAGTTGGATTGTTGGTTCTAAAGAAACGTCTCTTCTTTGTGTGGTTGTTTGAACCAATAGTATATTAAGGATTAATAGCTCTTATAGCATTATGTTGCTGCAGTTGGGTAGGGAGCTCACCCTGCATAGCTAGAGTAGGTGGTAGTGGAGCTAAGGGTGGAAGAGATGTAGTCAAATGAGAAGGATAGTTCATTTGTGGAACATCACCCCTAGGATAAGTAGTTCTATAGTACTCTTGGACTTGGTAGTAAGGCTGAGGAGTGACATGACAAGTAGAGTCATGTGGAGAGATTAGTTGCTACATGTAAGGGTTACTATTGACGTGGTGGTGTCATTCCCCATGATTATAGGTGTTGCCATTATTGATATTGCTCATTTGGTTGTGGTGGAGTTCCTCTTGGATAATATGTCAAGGGTTGGTGGAACTACCTTGGGTTACCTTGAGGATAAGGTAACCTTTGGGGTGTTTGCCTTCTGTTTAATCATGGGTTGAGTGCATATATCCCAGATTCTTGCAGATGTGAGATTATAGGGCAACATCCCTTAGGATGGTCATATTGGCATATCTCACATCCACCACCATTGTTTGTATCTGAATCCACAACCTCTTTGATATGATCACTTTACGCTTACCTTTGTTACGTGTATATTCAGCTTCTCTCTTTTTTCTCCTTTGTCGATCACTACTTTGTTCCGTAGACTCCTCTAATATTTTAAGAATGGTTTGAAATTTATTATCTAGGGTGTCCCATATTTGATCTACCTCTTCCAATAGTTTTGATGCAAATTTTTGAATGGGAAAAGTTTTCTTATTCACCATCTCTTCGAGTGGTGACTCTTCTTCATCCTCACAAAATTTAACTCCCTTCTTTTGGAGGGAAGGATCTCTATTATATTCTTCCACGCGCTCTCTTTTCCTTAACTCACTTTTCTCTTTAGCAACTTGCTCCAAAAATCTTTGTACTTGATGGGCCCTAAGCTCATATAGCCTTCCTTGGGCATAAGTCCCAATGGTTCTTCATGTTTCATGCCTAACCCCATCTACAAGATGATGTAGTTATTCCCTCTGCGAGTAACCATGGCCTAGGAAATGATGTAACAATGCATAATCTTGATCCATGATAGTATCCAAGGGTTCATGTCCTCCTTGTTTCGATCCTTGGATTTTCTTTCACAAGTTGGACACATGGGAGTACATTTTATACTTATCATTAAATAGTTCTAGCATGGTACTCTATCGGTGAATGAACTCCACTTTTAAGGACTAATACCAACTTT
>MNCI01023513.1:2599-20630 GCA_015680685.1 Gnetum montanum | reverse complement strand
TTAGGAATATCGTTGTTGTTTTAAAATCCTAATGATGTAACTCTTTGCCACGAATTTTCCATCCTATTATAATTTTTTTATCATTGAATTTTTATACTTCTTTGTACTTTTCTTATAGACTAATAAACTAGATAGAAGGGGTGGTCTCCTTTTCCTTCTAGTCTTTACTCCACTACCTATCGCAAAATCAAGAGCCTTCTTGTCTTCTCCTGATGAATAATTAGTATTATAGTCAAGAATTTCTTTGGAACCTTTGAAATATTCCAAACTATTAGTATGTCCAATCATTAATGCAAAATAGTGTCTAATTCTTTCAGGCTCTACTAGTAAGAAAAAGAACTATTTGTGTGCTAGGAGTATTAGACTTATGAATTTAGGTGACAAATGTTATTACCCTCCTTCTAGCATGAAAAGAACTATTGGCAACTATTTGGGACCATCAACATTGGGGGCCTATGGGTCTCGTGATCTAGGTCATGAGAAATGAAGATTTTCTTCAAATAGGGTTTAGGTTCTTATTGGTCTCTGGCAACATCAAGGCCCATATACCTTCAAATAAAATCAGTGGTTATGAAACATGAGTATGTGTTTGATGTTGAATGTTGAAATGGATAGGTTATGTATAAAATTGTAATTGGCTATCATAAAAGAAATTTAGCTAACCTTGTTAAATATTATGAGTTTTTGTTGATTCCTATTTTTTCAAATCACTTAGTCTATATAGTTCTTATAGTACGTTACTTATGATAAATAAAATTTCACAAAAACATTTGAGCACAATTTTACCAATCTACTCCTAATTTTTCCCACAAAGAAAATTCTAGAAAAAAAATTAGAAATAGAGCAAGATTCAATGGATTTTAGAAAGAGGAAAGAAAAGAAAGAAGATTTGTATGGAATCTCAAACATTTAAGCAAGATAAATTAACATGAGGAAACACTTTGTAATAAAGTTATTCCAATTCAATTTCTTATGAATCGTCCAAACCTTCTAAGCTCAACAAACAATTTCATAATAGACACTCTATTTAACTACCAAAACACTTTGTAAAAAACAAAGTATAAGCTTCTATTTAACTAGTTAAAATTGATCAAGAATTACAAATAATAGAACTTCAAGAAAAATTTGATAATTTCAAGATTGCAATATTAAGTTAATAAACTTTAAAAATAAAGAAACTATTTTAGTCATATCAATGTATAAAAGACTTTCTATGTTCCCTTAACTCAAATACGCAATTTCTATAAGAAATTACTATTAGATTGCTCAAGATGATTTTCTACAACATAAGCACTTATATGAAAATCTTTAATAGAAGTCTAATATTGCACAAAAATAGAGCTATAAAGGGAACCTAGAAAAATTTTGAAATTAAATGCTAAGCATGATACTATCTAAACTATTAGCTAAGTAACTAAAACAAAATAGAAAGGAATGAACTCACAAGATTAAAACAAAGTAGTTGAGTTGATGTCTTTAGTAAGCCATGCTTTTACAATCTTCAATATTTCTTCTAAGTATGTTTCTACGAATTTCTCCTTCAATTCTCCCTTTTTAAAATTCTACCTTTGAAGGCTCTTTTATAATGATCTTATGGTAGTTACAATAATCATGAAAAGTTAAGGTATTACAAATATCTAGGGATATTAGATCATAACCATCCTAGAAGTTATAACTTCCATAGGAAGTTATTAAAATTAAAGAAATACATGTCATAATTGGCAAGTGTCTTCTTAGTAATTATAACCTTACAAATATTAAAGAGATTTAACTATCTTCTTCCCATATTAAAAGTGCCTTCTTCTAATAACAGGGGTTTTAATTTAAATTTTTTTAA
Source organism: Gnetum montanum (assembly GCA_015680685.1). Classification (NCBI taxonomy): domain Eukaryota; kingdom Viridiplantae; phylum Streptophyta; class Gnetopsida; order Gnetales; family Gnetaceae; genus Gnetum; species Gnetum montanum. The sequence continues at coordinate 18,793 of MNCI01023513.1, read as the reverse complement.
TGGTATTGTGGTAAAAGGTAGGTCAAAAATAATAGAATCAATTAGAACCACAATACGACAGAGAAGGTTTAGGAGCATAACATTGGCCCTGCAAGCACGCGTCCATTCCATGAATTCATCAATATCTACAACCATGCCCTAATCAATTTCATTCCTATTTTGGCATGTATGCTACCCCTACACTTGCTTTGTTTTCAAAAAAAATTACAAATGACGATCTTCAAAGAGTGGAGATTCCAATGACCACCTTATGGTGACCTCCATGTCTTTTGATCTATCTTCTTTGGCAATTGCTCCAGATGTTTCTACCATCAGAGCCTCATGGTAGTGCCTCTAGTAGCCATGGCCATCTATGCCAATGCTGCTTAAGATTAGTGTCATTTCTGCTACTGTCTCTACTCTCTCCATGTGTCATAGGTCATTTGTTTATTCAGAGTATAGGGATGATGGTTTTCTGGCCTATTGCAATGTCCAGGAAGGATTTTGTAAATAGCTACATCATGCCTTGGTAGTTCAAGATGTGCTAAAGATGTGTGTGTGTAGTATATGTGGCCACCATTGTAGGTGGAAGTACTCAAGGTATGTTTTGGACAACAATTTTGGCCATGGGAAAGAATACAAAATTATGGCATTTGGCCCTAGTTGTGGCCATGACTACTTGACATGCCCTCTAATAGTACCATGGTCATGTGACATCCCCTTGGACATGCATGACCATTAAGTTTACTAAATGTAATACATATAATTTAATGAGAAAACAAAATCAAATTTGGCCTTGGCAATAAAACCTAATGAAGTTCATCCCTCAAAAAAAATAAATAAAAATAAAAATGTGAAAGAAAATTACTAAGAAAGCCAAGAGTCCAATGTATCCTAAAGCTAGTCAAATCAAGAACACTAAAATAAAAGAGCCAAGTTACCAAAGAATCCCAAGAATGGAGCTCTTGTTATTCTAACACATTATCAAATAATCAACAATTCAACCACGATGCATGAAGACCTTATCATCTGGTACACATGTCAACACCCTATGATAACCATAATGTCAACATTTCATATTCCTTATTGGCCCATTTGACCATTCCTTAATAACTAAAATAGACTTTATTTCATCTCAAACTCATACCATTACCTTGTAACCTTATTTCACCATTGTCAACACTCTTTGACATTGTTCAATAGCTACGAAATCAAGTGTGAAGAGAAAGCATGGGTGATGAATTTTTAGTGATGTTTCAAATTCTTCGTTGATGTCTTTCAAGTCAATCATCCAAACATTAACAAAGAAGGACAAATAAAACACCACAAAGAAAATTTGTATTATACATAAGAAGCCTAGTAGCCAAAAATTTGCATTGTAATTTGATAGGAATTTAAAGGTAGAAATAATTACCAATTTCTCCATCAAAAATCCTATCCCATAGCTTTATTCTTGAAAATTTTCTAATAATTCTTCATATGTAAAATAAATTTTCTAACCCACAAGTTGTAAATTTCATTTAAGCTAATGTGTGAAGGCTCAAAATGCTAATATGTTGTCAAAGTTGGCATTAAAAATCCAAAAACCTTGGAGGCATATATGTTGGAATTTGGGCCATGAAAATAGTCCAAATGTGCCATCACATTTAGCAAGAAAAGCTACATCAATTGATGGTTACTAGTGTATAGTTTTTGGTGGTGGAATTTGTCAAATACATTGGTATTTCAACCCAAAAAAAAGTCAAAAAAATTAGTATATCATACACTGTAGATGTTAGCCTCCAAAAGCTTCTAAAATGTGGCAAATTTTGTTAGAAATCATGGTAGAATCATATAAAAAAAATCAAGACATTCACAACCTATTTAAGCAAAAATTTTCATCATTTTAATGATATTTGAATTATTTTTCTTTTAGCTAGACTAGAGAATTTGAGAGTAGAGCAAAAAATTAAAAGTCCATAGCCATTTCTCAACTAGTGCAGAAAACCAACAATAGATAAAGTTTAAGAGTAGATTTATGTGGATATTGTAGTAGAATACATCCTGCAATTTGTATCAAATTTCAAAGATATTCTTATATATCTTTGGTTTTCAGAACCCATGATATGTATTTTCTAAACCTTTATTTCTAGCATTTTATTTATCACAATGATTAATACAAAATTTTGTAGTGATTGCTTGTTTTGTCATTTTTTTTCTTTTCTCTCTATTCTAGTTGCTATGTTGCATCTCTTTTGTAAGCATTTCTTTTCACCTTTATTTTATGACATTCAATAACAGATGTATAATTCATCAATCAATTGACAAGACTATTTGAGGTGCTCTAGATCTTTTTTTGAGGCCTATTGAATCTAGGGTTAAATTATTTCACACTAGAATTTTTGGTTTTCTAGCACTAAACTTTTTAATCATTACAACTACAATGATAGAACATTACATAGCTGAATAGGATCAAAATGGAGTTGAATGAGAAAAAATAAGATTGAGTAAGATCATAATATGATAAACTAAGGCTAAAGAAGGTAGATTGAGATACAACAAGATGGAACAAGGGTCAAATCATGCCAAATGAAGTAGAGTAAGGATCCAAGGAGGTTAAAACAATGGAAAATGATAAAGAACGAGGTTGAATGAGTTCTTAATGATGCTAAATGACATCAAATGATGCCAGATGATGATAAAAATGAGGCTAAACAAGATCAAATGATGTCAAAATGGTGCAACATGATACCAAATAATGCAAATGATATCAAATGATGTTGAAATGACCTCACATGACACTGAATGACATTGAATGAAGTCACAACAATGTAAAATGATTTCAAAAGGTGTCTAATAACACAAAGTGATGTAAAAATAATATGAGATGACATCAAATGATGCCACATAATATAAAATGATATTGAAATAACATCAAATGATATTGGAAAAGCTCAAAAAGGGCTAAAAAAGGTTACATGATGAAAAAATGATGCAAAATGACACAAAATGATGTCAAATGATGTTGAATAAGGTTAGGCAAGGTTAAATAAGATTGAACATGGTAAAAAATAATGATATTTTCTTTCTAGGTGATCTTACGATCCAAGTAAGGCAAAACCTACCAAGAACAGGCTAAGAATTATTAAAATAAGCTAAAATTTAGAAAAAAAAACAAGTTATACATGGCTAAGATAAGCAAAAATCTAATAAAAAGGGCCATAAATTCTTAAAACAAGTAAAAATGTGATGCAAAAAAGCTATAAACTATCAAAATAAGTAAAAATCTAGAGAAACCAAGTTGTAACCTACAAAAATAAATACAAAAGCTCATAAAATAGTTAAAATAAGAAAACATCTTGCAAATAGTTGAAAAATAAGAAAAAATCTTGTGAAAACTACTCTAAACTGCTAGAAAATTGATTTTTCATGGTCAAAATAATAAAAAAAAGCTAAAAATTGATATATTAAAAGTGGGGGAACCATTACCTCATGTGTGAACATTGTGTGTCATATCCACAATGTGAAGGACCTATGGAGGTAGTGTTTAAGCTATATTAATCAAATTTGAAGCTTGTTTGTGCTTAACATATTGGTCCATATGCTGGCCAAACATGTGGGAATAGAATCCCAAACATGTGGCCACTCTAGGGCTAAACTCTAGTGTGTAAGTAGTTTGGACTAGATTTTAGGCTTTTGGTATCCACCACAGTAGCTGGTAATCACTCTAGACCAAGTCTTTAACATGTGGGTTCCATCTTAACAACATTTGAGCAATTTTTGACTTGTCAATTATTACCATGGATGCCACACATTGGTTGACATGCTGCTACAACATGTGGGGCTTAGGGTTCTAATGTGTGGAGCTTGTATGTCAATTTATGGGAGTTTTGACTAATTGTTTAGCCTTTCTAGGATATTATATCAACATTTATGCTTTTGTAGTTTGTTGGATCATTTGGGGCAAATTTTGAGTTGTATTAACCAAGTTTGATGATTGTAAATATCTACACACTATTTCACACACTAGCCTAGTGTGTGGGACTAGGGTTTGTAATGTGTGAAATCAAAACTTAGTTTTTACCACTTATAATGATCAAACTCTTGCTTAGTTTTCCATATTAGGTCTTGCAGGGTTCAGCAGGAAACTTATGAAAAATTTTGGACATCTTAAATCTTGTTGTAAGCTTCACATGTTGGCCCACACGTTGGCCTAGTATGTGGGGCTTGATTTCCAATGTATGGGGTTACGCTTGGTATTTTATGAGGATTTTTGACTAGGTTTTTTATGTTTCTAGGATTTCATGGCAATGTCCAAGTTAACAGGTAAGATCTATAGTTTTTTTTTACCATCCTAGGAAGAGGATGATGTTCGTTGATTAAGTTTAGAAGTCATTAGTGTCACACATGTTTACCCCATGTGTGGAACTAAGGTTTCCAATGTATGATCTCTAAACCCTCAATGTATAGGCTTCCTTAGATGAATTTTTGGTGCTTAAATATTTTGTCAAGTTTTGTGAGATTTGGTGGGATCCTTTGGGTAGTTGATGTTTAGGTTTGACAAGGTAAAGTTTATATTTTTCTTGCACATGTTACCCCACATACTGGCATAGCATGTAGATCTCCTATTATCAATGTGTGGTAAAAAAACAAAGCTCTACACATTGGAGAACACACTACCATAGTATGTGTGACTTAGATTCTCAATGTGTGGGGTTAGAGGCTAGTCTTAGAAATGTTCAAGACTTGATTTTTTCATCAATTATTTTCATACATTATGTAGAACTTAAGATTTATTGGCTAGTGGTTTGTGGGGTCCACTTATGATCAACCCTAACTTAACACTCAACATGTGAGGCTATGAAGCTTGAAATATCAATTAAATCTCATCCTATAAGGCCTATTTCCTTTGATATTTCTCTTCCTTAACATGTGAATATTTTTCTTGGCTTTCAAAAGAATTTTCATTGTCAACCTGTAGGGCTTTTAAGAGGATTTTTGACTATAAATTAGTGTTTGGAGCTAGTTTCCTTCTCAAACTCTTGAGTGTGGTAGACAAGATTTCAAGTGGTGATTGAAAATCAAATTTCCAACATTTTCCCAATATTCTTGGCATCTATCGATCCTTGTTCATAGAGTTGTTGCTAAGGAGGAAAATTTAAACCCTTTTTTTAGCAATAGAACTCATGAATCTTGGCCACCATGGTGAAGAAGACTAGATTGACTAACGAAACCCAATCTTGGATGAGGTGGAGAAAGTTGTATAAATTGTTTTGAGGCTTCCAGATCCTTTTGCAGGCAAAGGATATTTGCCAAGGACTACCAAACACCAATTTCTTACCATTTCTCTGATTTTTGATGATTTTCTAAAAACATTTTTCCACTCCTAGGCTTGGTTAGGTTAAATTGTTTTGTTTAGAGTTTTTTTTTGAATCCAAGGTCTAGGCCTATCAATTGTGTTAGAAGAAATATTTTTAATTTTGATCATCTATTAGGAAAATTTTGAATTTTTTCCCACACATGTACTCAACATTTTTACCTTATATTTGTCAGTCTAGGCTCAACCTGGGTACTTTTTCAAGATCATGTATGATGAAATTTTCAACTTCTAATGAAAAAAATCTATTGTTTGATGTTTTTTGGTTGATTTGGAGGTGGAACCACATTTTTTAGATATTTTATGAATTTTTTATGGATTTTTTCCAAACCTCATTTTTAGTGTTTCAGCCTATTTTCTCAAATTTTTGTAGTTTTTCTATGGAAAAACTAGCAATGTTTGTAATTTTTTGGGCATATGTAGTTGACATTTAAGGTTCTTGGGGAAGCGAGATGTAGTGTAAGATTTTCCTAGATGAAGTTTGGAAATTTTAAAAATTTTCTAAAAGGTTTTTACTCCAATTGTTTCACTACAAACTATGTCTCAAGAACTATGTTGATTCATGTGAACTTTATTTGTAGAGTTTTATAGTTTTTATGGCTAGACTTGATAGCGTGGGCACTTTGGCTCAGGTTTTGACCATTTTGATTTTTTTTCTCCAAATTTCATGGCTAGTATATGACACTTCTTGGGCTTGCTAGGGCACCATATGAGGGGTCTTGGGGTTTTGCAAAGGAAAGAATGGCAATGTATGGGCTTTAAGAGCCAATAAAACTTGTGTTTTTTGCTTCCAATTTTCTTGTATCCTAAATGTTATATATGGTGGAATTTTATTGGCCACTCCTTGTATGCATTCTCTACTCTTTAATCCACACAGCTTAAATTTTGGCTTCATGTTTTTATTGAGCACTTGGTTTCATGCTAACTATTTGTGAAAATGTCAAACTAGTTTCCCACAAGGACACATTGATTCATTTTGATCTCAAAAGGTTTTCAAACTATCCAATTTAATTTTTCTATGTTTCATGGCTATTAAGATGTCAAATTTAGTTCTTTTTACTATGTGAATTAAAGTGCAAAAGGCTATAAGTTTTGACTTGCATTGTGAAGGTAGACGCATAGATAGACTTGTTTGGTTTTTATGTTTTGTATTAAATTGAAATAATATCATCTTAGAGGCTATTTTGGTTTGGTTTGAATTTTGTTAAGTAATAGTTTAAATGTTTTCTATCAATTCTGATGGTTATGTGGTTATATGGCTATGTGCAAGGCATTGTTGAAACCTATCCTGATGATCATCGTTGAGTTAGTGGAAATTTTATTTTGCATGAGGATGGCTACATAAATTAGCTTCAATCTTGATCTGAACCTTGTATGATTTAGACCTAGTTCCAGATAATTTCTGATGTACCTTCTCCACAATTAGTGTGATTATGTGGTCACACTGACAGTAGATGTTGCAGTCATAATCATCTCTACTCATGCTCATGTTCCTTGCCTCTCTGCTCTCGCCTCACCTGCTCATAACAGTGTCCACCACCAATTGTGCAGGCCAACAACAACAGAAGAAAAATGACGTCGCTGCATGCGCTGTCATAGCTTTTCATCATGAACATAAGAAGTCTGATGTAGATGACGTTGACGCGGACACTAGCACATGCATCGTTGGCTTTCCACGTTGTGTTGGTGTTGGCGTTGGCATTGGCCTTGTGTGGATGGGACTGGGAATTCAAGGCGTGGCTATGGCCAGCTGGTGTTCTAATCATAGTGCTCAGTGCCATTGTGGCCGGAGACGAATATCAAATTCATTTGCCAGCAGCAGTGGAGGAGGAGGAGGTGGACGTGCAGCCATGGCATTACAACTCGTTGGTGTTGATAGCGTGACTACTGTAGCCGCAGTCATCACCGGTGTCATCGGTCTCCATGGAGGTTATTCTTGTGCAGGCACTGAGTGCAGCCCTACCACGGTGCTACTCACATTTCAGTGTCTTTCTTGTGTGTGTGCTGGGGTGGGCTCAGGGCCTGCTCATCTTCGCCATGGAAGTTATTCTGCAAAAATGATTTTACTATGTCGCTATCGATTTCTACCGGTGAATTTTCTTTGGCCTTTTGATTGTAATGATTCGCCAGGTCACCTTTTGATGGTAATGATTCACTAGGTTGTGTTTAATTGCCGTATAGTGCTTCTTGAAATTATTTGCTTTTGGCTGAAACCATGATTAGAAGTGTCACTTGCCCAGATTGATGAATCTTCCCATGAATTCATCCAAACAAACAGGCTCTAATAGTTTATTCTTTGCTTTTTATCACCTGACAAAGTTTTCTTGAAACCTGAATTTGTTCTTTTGATAGCAATCATGGAATAATACCAACGGTTTCACTGCTGCTGCGCAATATTGACCAGAGAAGCTGAGCCAGCGTGGAAGGTGTGGGTGGTTGCCACTGCCATCCAAAGCAGCGCCTGCACATATCCTTGCCACTGCCGCAGCTGCTATGACAGCATCCAAACAACGTTATGACTGCACCATAACATTGTTGCAGGACTCTGCCACGGCAGCGTCGCGGGGGCGCAGTTAACTCAGGGTGTTGCTCTCACTTTGCTCATGTTTCGGTAACGAGATGGTGTAGTTGACACTGACAGTGATCGAACATTGCTAGTGTTTCCATTTCCATTTCCAGCAGCGTTGTGAATGACGCATCTCCCGCAGACTAGAATGACTATAAAAGTCCTCCTCCAAGATCACAGGGTGGTCCGCAGAAATTCTGCCAACACCGGGTGTCCATTGTTCATATATTCTTGATAATCACATGCCTCTCATCTTCCTTCATTTATGTATTATGATGGGTGTCATTACTCATTACTAGGTTTACATAAATAAAACTTATAAAAGAGTCTTAAGTTGATACAGGTTGATATTATTGTATTGGACTTTGTAGTGGAACGAACCCTTCAATATTATTGGTCTTCGCATGGTCTTGGCATGTGCGTAAGCATAGTCCGAGTTTCTGAGATATGGGTTGGACTATATCTGGTATATGGTGTACGTTGTTTTGTATACATGAATCTCAAATATAAACGTTATCTATAGTTACAAGAAAAAAGCCTTGATACTTCGGACAGAGATGCAATGGTTAGTTAAAAATTAATTAATAACTAAGTAATTAAAAAATGGTCAAACTGCACACACAAATGACAAAAATAATCAATGCACCAAGGTCACAAAAACAGCATGCAATGTCTGAAGCTCTAAAACCAAAAGAAACCTCTAGCAAATATCATAGATTGAGAAATCTTCCATTAATCTCAAGATCTGCAATAAATTGCAAAGCAATATTGAAGCCAATTCAAAATCGAATCAAATATTTGATGTTATCAATAGTACTATATTTTTATTGATTTCTTAAGTTTAATATATTGTATATTGCTAATTCTAATGCCAGCTAAAAATCAAAATTTTTATATATGATTTCCCACTTTAACTGAGCTCTTAGATGAAAAAAAAAATGGAAAATGACATTACTAACAAGAGTGCATATAAGTGCTCTCTTTTGTAAATATTAAAGATTTTAATCTGATTTTTACATTCATTTGTTCCAATTTTTGTGATCCAATTTATAAATCGGATCTGATTTATAAAAAAGATTACCGATACCATTGGATTTTTCAAACTATGGCAAAGATTGCCAGTTTGCTACACAAGATGTTTGTTTCTTCTCCACACAAGCTCAAACCTCAAAATTGTTGCATTAGTAGTGTAAATATTAAAGATTTTAAACTGATTTTTACATTCATTTGTTTCAATTTTTGGGATCCAATTTATAAATCCAATCTGATTTATAAAAAGGATTACCGATACCATTGGATTTTTCAAACTATGGCAAAGATAACCAGTTTCCTACACAAGATGTTCGTTTCTTCTCCACGCAAGGTCCAACCTCAAAATTGTTGCATCGGCAGCGTAATAAAAATGTCCTACGGCCATCCTTCCTCGTTCTCAAACATAGAAGTAAAGCATAATTGATGCATCATCAAAGTAATACAAACTTGCTACGGCAATCCTTATTAAAAATGAAAATGATTACAAATGTTTTGCAGTGGATACTTACAAGATCTGAGCTTGCTTTAGATTTTACAAATTTAGCAGATCTCAAGAGGGGGTTGGAGCTCAAGAAGCAAGTTCTTAAAGGAAGCTTCTGTGGTCTATGTGGACGGTCTCTAAGATGATTTGGTTCGTTGTTCTCCCCTCGGTGCATTTTTTAGGCTTTTTGAAAAATCGGGTTTAGTTTCTATGTTCTGTAAGGATGTGTTTTTTAGGCTTTTCGAAAAATCGGGTTTAGTTTCTATGTTCTGTAAGGATGTATTTATAGGTAAATGATAAGACCATATGCCTGAAGAAACAAAGGTCTGTGACAAGAAGTTGCAGACGCTATCCTATATTGACAAGAAGAACAGAGCACATCCTTTGGCAGCTCCTTGATTCTCTTAATAAAGTATACCGAATTGTGGGCTCTTCTGGTTCTTCATTTTTGAATTCTTTAAGATACGCATGTTGTAGAAGCCCGATTTTGCTGCTTCCACTCATCACTGAATAACTTTTTTAACCCTGCAAAAAACTACATTTTGTACTCAGGAAGAGGCCGCTATAGAATTAGGGAAAAGGTTAAACCGATCATCAACGTGTTTTGGAACAATCACAACAAATAAAATTTGCGTCATTCTTCTCTTCATAGCATTCTGTTGCAGCTCAGAAACCCTCTGCTTGGGGTGTTGGTTCCACAAGCAGTTGTAGTAAAGACAGCAAGTTCAGTAAGAGGCATTTTGCTTGGGTTACTCTTTTCGTTTTCTTTTTCTTGAATTTGTCTAGCATGTTTTTGCTCCCCTATTATGTTGCAGTCGGCAATCTCGGCACCTCTACCTTAGATATTTCTAGTATTGATTACCATTTTTGTTTTCAACTTTGTTCCATATCTTCTTTTCATAAGAGTGCGGCTTCTTCCTCCTTGGACCTCGTGCTTCTTGTGCACTCTGCATTTTCTGCTTCTTATTCATGCTTTCTTAATTTGGATTTAAAATTTCAGGTCATTGTTCTCAAAATTGATCTTTTCATGCGGAGCCTTCTATGAACCATGCAATATGCTGAGTGGAAGTGTATGTTTCATTTGTTCCGGATTTTGTTTGTTCCTTTTGTTTTAGCAATTTGTTCATGTATCATTTGAATTTTTTCTTTGTTTATTCTCTTTTTATTTTTATTTTGTTTAAGATAACATTGATTCTAACAATGGCACCATAGTGGTTGCATCAGCGTTTCCTGGCACCTGGCACAATGAAGGTACATTTATGGAGCTTTAAATTGATTTGTTTTTCTGCTTGGAAATTTTTGAATTGGATTGGGATTTACATTTGTGGCATTTAAAGAAATGCATGGAATTTGCATTTAAAAGATGAAAGGATTTTCTTCCCAAGTTGAATTAACATGCATTATTTTCTACTCTACATGTGCTCTGAGTATTTGTTAGAACTTCAAAACAAATACGCTAAAATTAGAGACTTGATGATTGGATAAAGGTTATGGAAATGGACATTTCAGTAAATTCACATTGTTAGTAAAGTTTATTTTTCTTTTTCTTTGTCTAGGTTGTTGCCTGTAGTTGTTTAGGATATAGACTTGAAATTTTTATCCAAGGACATTGATGAAGCATAGAATGGAGTGCATAGTGGTGATGGACATTCATGTGGAATAGTTATGATTTTCAATGATAAGGTCATTGGTAGCTGTCATAACATTGTTGTCCATAACACAAATCCAACTACACATGTAGAAGTCATGACCATAAGAGTGGCTTGTTGAATTGGATTTTCATAATTTCTTGATGTAGTAAAGAAGTTTTTGAAACTAATAATCAAGTCATTACATTGTAAGCATGGAAGATATATATCAATGGAAAAGGAAAACTAAACTTTTCACAAAAAATTTTCATTAGTAGCTAACTAGAATTTATTCCATTTGGCTGCAAATTTATAATTAAAGAGAATAATTAGAGAGGTCTATAGATTTTGCGTTTTATTACAAAGGCATTGAAACACCACAAAAAATTTTGGCTAACACTTGTAGACAGAAATTAAGCTAAGTCATGTTGGTCCTTAGCATGACCAAGCTTGAAAGCCTCAAAAATAGCATCGAACGAAGTCAAAGTAAGCAAGTAAAAGTTCCCTAGGACCCACAGAAGACTATGATGACATCTGGCATCATACTTGGCAAATCTTGAGCTCAAAATACTTGGTTTTCACTAAGTATGCATCATGTACGCTGGCCTACACATGCCCAGCGTAAGGCCCAGCGTACAGCAACTTTCGGGGCTCAAAAACTCATTAACAAATGCTAAAGTGGAGTGTCTAGACCCCCCAGGACCTTCCCCAAGGTCCCCAGCAGGTCTCAGGCACTTGAAAATCGAATTTTGGGCTCCAAATGATGGTCTTTCATTCCTCTACGCCCAGCGTATACGCTAGGGTGCAGCCAGCATAGAGAGACTTTCGGGCCCCAGAAATGAGTCAAAACATGCCAGAAACGAGCATATGGACCCCCCCAAGACCTTCCCCAGGGTTCCCAGTAGCTCTCAGGCACCCAAAAATCAATTTTTGACCTTAAAATGAAGCATTTTCATGTGTATACGCTGGGTACATTTTTGGCTTACGCTGGCATCCTCTACGCTGGCGTGCTATACGCTGTCCAGTTGTAACATATCTTGCACCCGGTCAACGTCCACGTGTCACCCAACCTGAGTCTAGCGTAACAACCGGTATAAAAACCCCCCTTTTCCACTTCATCCAGGTCGGTTGGCAAAATCCTAGAGCATACCCAGGAGCAATTACACTGCGCACCAGAGCTCTAAATCCTCTTACGCTGGAAAAACTTGTACGCCGCCCACACAGTCTCTACGTGACGCCTACAACGTAAACCAGCCCAACCGGCCTTGCATTCACCGGGGCTTTTCATCCACCTTGTGTTTCACCACAATTGCGTTAGACCGGTGCACTGTATTCACATTCTGTAATTCTATTGTTACATTCATAAAATTGTTTACAGTTTACATTATTTTTGTCCATGTGTTCCTTTTACGCCCATTTACGCTTACATTCTATTCGCATCTAGTACACTGTTTACGCTCTCGTTCACACACGTTACGTCGTTTACACATAACCCAGCGTATAACACTTCGGTGTACGTTCGGGGAAATCCTTGTCTAATCTGCGTGCGGACCACCCAAGGTACTCTGCCTTCGTGCATTCCAGCTTGCCCTCAGGTGAAGGCAGGGTCTTCTGTGCTCGCCCTGTGATCCCACGGTCTCTATTTTCCTTCCAGCAGGAGATCGACGATTTCAAGCGGTACAGAAATTGACGCTACCAGGAGGGCCTCTGCCTTAAACTTACTATGCTTCAGAGCTCTCAGCGTCTACGCTGGTGGGTGTCTACGCTGGTGAGCATCTACACTGCTCCATTTAACCATACGCTTTGTCTACAAATTCCCAGCGTCTACGCTACTATAGTGCCTTTTACACTGCTACAGTGCTTATACGCCGCTACAGTGTCTGGGCGTATACGCTGCTACAGTGTCTTAGCGTATGATACAGTGTCCCAGCGTATGCTACAGTGTCTTAGCATATGCTACAGTGTCTCAGCGTATGCTACAGTGTCTCAGCGTATGCTACAGTGTCCCAGCGTATGCTACAGTGTCCCAACGTATGCTACAGTGTCTCAGCGTATGCTACAGTATCCCAGCATATGCTACAGTGTCCCAGCATATGCTACAGTGTCCCAACGTATGCTACAGTGTCTCAGCGTATGCTACAGTACTGTACACTTAGCCCGAAACACACTCGACACTTGTTAGCTAGCTTATATGTTGCCCCGTCACACATCACCATGGAGTCATCCCCGACCTCTAATGCACGCACCTTCGTAATCCTCACATAGGAACAATACAACTTTATCTATGTGAAGATTCAGGCCAACCTTCCTCTTGACACCATAGAACAGGAGGCAAAATGAAACTTCGAGCAGATATACATGGGAGGTCACAAATTCGTCCCCTCTGTATATGATGTCATCCCCCTTTCTGAGCCTCAGCATAGACTCATCTCCCAACTCCTTATGGAAAGGAGCCAAAACTCACGGTGACCCAATGAGGAGCCCCAAAACCAACATGATGTAGATGACTTCGAGGCACAATCCAAACCTGAGGATTCATACCACACCCTCAATCCCCATGCCTACGTGAACCCAGCACTCCATCCTCACATGGGACAGACGACCACTCACCAAGTGTCAATGAGCACGCAAGCACCAGTACCCCAACAGAGATTACCCACCCCCATCTCCACCCAGTACATACCACATGTGCAAACGCATGGGGCCACTTTCACTACATCAGCCCCGCACATCCAGGGTGTCACTTCAAAATTTGTGGCTAGGCAAGGGGCCATACCCCTTGTTCAACAACCCACTCACTTCAACGTGCCACACCCCATAACTGCAACTCTGAACATCACTCCACAACAACAAATGACAACCCAACAACCTCCACAACCAACTAATTTGCCTACCGCTCAAGAGTGGGCAGAAGAAAAATAGATGATGCAAGCATTAGCGGATGAGATAAAGCAACTCAAAGCTGACAACACTGAACAAGTTAAAGTACTGGATTTCTATCGCGACGATCCAATTAGCTCTTTAGTGCCACCGTTAGCTTTACCCAAGGGAATCGCATTGCCCCAGTTAACCAAGTACAATGGGGAGGGAGATCCAAACGCTCACTTAGTCACGTTTCGATCAAAAACTCTATTGCTTCAAGCTTGGCCCCACACAATCTTTCGAGTGTTCGCTATGTCCTTAACGGGTGTAGCCTTAGACTGGTACCGAGCCTTGCCTCATAACTCCATATCCTCTCTGGAGGATCTACTACATCAATTCGTTACCCGATTTAATTACAACCTCAAGCTTGAAGCCACACTAGACAGTCTGATACAGGTGAAACAAGCACCACTTGAGCCTGTGCAAAAGTTCATCCAACAATGGAGTCCAGCCCTTAACAAACTTCATGAGCCCATCCCTGAGAAGTATTTGCTTACAATTCTGAAGGGAGCCGTAAATGACTTCATTAAGTCAAAACTGTACTACCTTAGTGCTCAAACCTTGAGCCAAGCCTTCACACATATCAAGAACATTGAACAAGCTGCGCAAACCAGCAATGATCCCGCCTATGTGGCTTACATGAACCAACACATTACCAAACAACATACAACAACAGAAACTATAGCCGCAAGCACAAAAACAACAAACACCAGTACCAACCCGCCTGCAACAACAGGGGCCACCTTAAGGTCCAATTTTTAATGCAAGGATCGCTCTAAGTACACATCGCTACCTGCGCAACCTTCGAAACTACTAGAGCAACTCCTTAAAGCCGGGCAAGTCCAATACAATCACGTAGCGCAGAATGCTTGCCGCTGACATGATAGGTAATGTGAGTTACTGAGGAACCCCACCTTAGCAGCACCAAATGAGCCCCTAATTCCACGACATTTCAAGTTAGACCAATTCTGTCACTACCACCAAATGTCCGCTCATAATACCGACACTTGTCGTGTGTTAAAGGATGATCTACAAGCAATGATAGAAAGGGGCCAACTGAACGTCAACACCCTGGATCAACTGAGCACAGACGATGCCCCCTATGTCATAAACTCCATTGGCATAGATAGTAAGCCTAAACCTATGTGGCAACCTTTTGTGATCCATGTGCCTCCCAACAAAGCAACAATCCCCTCCGCCTCCACGAGCAAGAGACCTTCCATCATCATCAAAGTGCCACCTAGAGCATTGACAACACTTGTTGTGGTCAAAGTACCACCACAGACGTCCGCTAAGACGTTAAACTGGCACAATTCACTAATGACAACCGCAAAGAAACCTTTCATCATCAAAGTACCACAACAGGTAGTCAAACAACAACAACACCTCCTAAACTCCCATTTTTCATATGCCCAAGGGAGATTATCTGAACTTAGATCCCATGAAGTTCATAGATTGTTGAAGAAAGTAGCTAAAGAAGAAGGGGATCTATGGAAAAGAGAAAGCATGGAAGAGTATAACCGCGATCCTTCCCTTCGAAAGAGGAGAGTGAGATTCTGCGATGAAGAGGATCAGTCACCACTTGAAGAGTTGGTGAATAGAAAAACCTTTCTGCTTAAAAAATTAACAATGGAAGTGTTGGCTAAGGTAGATGAAATATGGAGCTCCTTAGATAGTAAAATTGAAACTGTCCTAAAAATCGTAGAAGAATCTAAGGAGGAACAAAGTAGTGACCATGATAAGAAAAAGTGGAGAGATTCAGGCCATGCATGTGACAAGGGTAAGAGAAAAATAATTATCATCGATGAGGTTGTGGATTCTAACATAGACAATGATGGTGGATGTGAGATCTACCAATATGACCATCCTAAGGGATGTAGCCCAATAATCTCACATCTACAAGAGTCTGGGGTGTATGCACTCAACCCAAGACTTAATAGAAGGCAAGCACCCTGATGGTTACATTATCCCCAAGGTAACTCGAGGCAATTCCACCAACTGTTAACGTATTATCCAAGTGGGACGCCGCCACAACCTATCGAGTAACATCAGCAATGGCAACTCCCACAGTCATGGGGGATGCCACCGCCTAGACAACAATACCCTTACTTGCAACTAGATCCATATGGCTATTACATGCAGCAGCTGGTTTCTCCAAGTGACTCTATGGGTCACGCAACCCCACAACGTCACTACCAAGTTTAGGAGTATTTTAGGACTACTTCTCATT